>OZ026595.1:9428515-9576015 GCA_964020085.1 Micromussa lordhowensis
TATGTACGCAACTGTCACACTCCCCTCCAAACCGGACTAAAAATCACAAACCGGCAACATACACGTCAATCTTTATTTTCAATTACCAAAGTCCCTATGTTTATACAATAAAACGTCCAAGACTTCATATACCTCACTCAACTTATCTTGAAAAAAAATAACTTCCTTTTTCTTCTACTACAATTCGTGCTGGCTATTAATGTAAAAAAGCGAAAACCCTGATAACATTGAAAAGAAATGATTTAGTTTCATTTAAAACCTATCTTCTCGTTCCAGCAGTAAACAAGAACCATTCCAATTGTAAAATTGTCACAGAATAATACCTTTTTGTTCTGTTGACAAAATTAATTGTAGTCTCTTCGCTCTTCACAGTGAAACTTATCAATGGATACTGAAATTCACGACACGCTCGGAACACGTATTACGGAGTGGGACTGTGCGGCAACATTTAGATTTAAATAGAACACGCAAACGATTTGAACCTGGTCGCAACCTCTTCAAATTCCCAGTAGCACATTCCGCGCCCCTGAAATATAATTGTTCCTATCATAGAAGCCACACTGATCAACTTTTTTTCATTTACATTTTAAACCTAGTAGTAGAGCGGCTAAGACTCATTTAATTCAAAACCTTATGTAATGGGAAAAGCTAAACCCTTCATCGCATGCTCGTAGTTACATGCCAAACACTTTCTTTCTCTGACTGATTATCCAATTGCGAGTGATTATCAAACCCGCCCACAAAATCCTCTGCGTAACCCACAGAAGACGTCGAAATAAGCCCAATATATGGTCATATATGAATACGTCCTCCTCTCTTACGGAAGAATAAACTGAATATGGCCGTTCTGAACTATATCGGGATCAGGGGCCCGTTTCTCGAAAGTCCCGAAAGGTTTTCGCACCCGGAAAATCATTCCAAAATATCGAAGCTTATGATTACAGAGCTGTTTTATTTTCGTATTACTAATACAAAGAGAGGTTCTCTTCACAAAAGAAATTTCAGGCGTATACACTTCTCCGTTTTCAGATACAGATGAACTAAAAATGGCTTTACGGGCCCGAAAAGTTTCCGGGGCTTTCGAGAAACGGCCCCAGATCTTCTCATATACCATTTACCTTTACAACAAGAAATTTGATTGGCTGTTTATAGTAGATCCAATCTGATTGGTGTGACATACATACATCTCTCACTGACTCACTCACTGACTTAATCACCCATATTAACCCGACGCGCCGACTAAGAGGTATTTTTTGTACAAAAAAATAACTCAAAAACGAAGCCGAAATTTCAACTCGGACGTTTCCTTTGGAAAACCCGAGTAATTATCAAATAGTCATAGAAAAAATTGAGGGGTAAAAGAGCTACTTGACCGAGACCAAAGCAAGAAATAATTTGAATCCTGGGAAACACGCCATTGTAGTTTGAAAACAGCAGATGACACTTCTTGAACTGGGCTAGGGGTAATTCAAAATGCAGTCACAGTAGCATTCATCGCACTACGAAGGGTGAAGTGGCGTGACCGAAATACAACTGCTGCCTAGTCAAAATGAGATATTACACGACATCTAAAAAACCGCTTTGCTCTGGAAACGAGAAAGGAGTGTTTCACGCTTACGATTGTAGAACTCATGCGTCATACATGTTGGGTTCTACCACAAGGAAAAGCACTCAAAGTTCGTGTGATCTCATATGAAATGTACCGTCCACCTAATATATAGTTGATAAGATACGCTAACTAATCTGCGCATGCATTTAAAGAAATTGCTTTTGTTCTAAAGAGTATAGTACCACAAGGAGAGCAAGGCATTTTCAGGAAAAAAAGTCTACAGCTTTGTGATATTTTTCAAGTTACGTAGGTGTAATACGTGTTACTCCGCCAATCCCACTTGCCAAAACACAAACTGACTAATTGAAGTTTTTAAAACTCCTAAATGCTTGTTGATTTAGCGCATGGCACCACCCTAAACAATCCCAATGGAGCACTCTGTAGTAAGAATTGTGACGGAACATTTTGGTCTATAAATTGCGTTTGGTTGCGTGAAATGATGTTTCTATGCCGACCCCTCCAAATTTGGTGTATTTTAAGCTTAAGGCGGGGGTAAACATGAATAGGCGTGAAATTTGAAGTGATATAAAAAAGGAAATTGTTAGGATTAAGATGGGTTGGAAACACTACCAGACAGTTGACCCCCGCAACAGAGAGCCCCAGGTTGCTAGGGGATTGTTTGGTATCCGTCTAATTCTTCACTTCAAATTTCAATTTTCCAAATCCATCAAATCTTCAACATTTCATATTTTCCTCAATTTAACCTATCCTTTGCGAAAAAATCTCTCTTTCCCAAAAGGCCCAAAAATCACCCAAAACTTCACACAAAACCGCCAAACAGTGGTTAATGAGATGAGCAGAGAGATTTAGTATCGCTTTAAAAGTGACCGAGATATTGGCAGAAAGGCCGTGTTAAGCGACCTCAAAACAGCCTTCACGTTTACCCCCGCCTTAAATTTCGGTTGTAGTTCAAATTTGGATTTTATGACATATTTATTCTACATTATTTACATTTTTTATACTTTTCCTGAATTTTGAGTCAATTAAAAGATTTATTTGAAAAACATTTTAACTCCAAGATGGCAAGGTAAGTAAATCACGTGTAATTTGATCTACCGGCGGCCAAAGAAATGGCAGACGCTGTACATAAGGGTTCTCTTTTCCTCTTTTACCTACGACAATTCAAAAGAGAAGACGAAGACATAACTAAACCCTGCTGAAGGAAATGAGTGAAAATGATTACGAGTCATTGTTTTTACAATTTTTTTTTTACAAATACGGCCCTATTCTCCCAGAGGAGATATAGGAAATAAGTAAGTCAAGTTTTTACAAATACTTCTGGATGACTCCTGAAAGATTTGACTGTTTCCTTCTATTGGTGCGCTCGGTGCTGTCGAAAAAATAATAAAAAGTCAGCGTCTTGCTGTCATTCTACGTTTCTTGGCTGCTGTGATTCCTTACAGGCTACATCATTTGGATATCCCAAGTGTCCAAAGTGTCCAAGCACGACCCAGGCAGCCCTTAGTCTGCCGTAAAAAGGCGTCTCCTCTCGCAGACTAGGTATGCCTCTACTTGTTTCCATGTGATAGTGATTGTTTGGAAGCTTTCTGCTTTAGACTAAGCTTGCTTGCTTTCTTGTTCGTGGTCATTATTTTCTCCTTTTTCTTTGGAGGTTCTTTGTTTTCTTCTTCTTCAGATTTATTCTGGGAAGTAGAAATTGAAATGTTATGAACGATTTTCCAGACTAAAGCTACATGTGCATCTGTTCAACTGACGACTGTGAATCCTATCTCCTTAGTATCGATAATTGTAACAATTCATCCAAGTTTGATTGGCACCTCACCACTAGGTGATTGGAGGTCTCCTCTTAGAATATTAATTAATTATTATTATTATTACTATTATTATTGTTGTTATTATTATTTCATTATTATTAAATACACGTTTAATTTAGGAACCGTTAAATTAAAAGGCATTCCATGTTCAGACAAATGGCCACTGTAACATCGCAATTAGCTAGTCACGGAATAGCAATAATTATTAGTAACATATCCTTAACACAAGTACTGTTGAAAACTGTCAGAGCAGAGTTATGAAGGAATTGTCTAATTAACAAGTAACAAGACCAGAGAGTGATCGGGCAAACGTAGATGAGTCAATCATTGAAATTAACACTTTGGTAAAAAAGGAGTACTGTGAGAAGTGAGTAGAATTTATGTCACTATTCACCTCATCTCGCTGGTCATCATTTTCATCATCGTCATCCTCATCTTCATCACTTGACTCCTGTCTCAGAGCAGCCTCCAGTGTAGCACCATTGATACGGAAGTCTCTTGCAGTGCTGCGCTTAAAGTGCTCCATCAGATTAATCTAAGACAGCAAGATAACATATTTTGTGTCACCGGTATTCACTGTACTCTGGAGAAACCCTTGAAAGTCATTCTATGAGGGGAACTCCCCCACTCCGGTATCTCAGGATACTTCCTCAGTATAACATGAACACTCGTCTGAGCTTTGGAAGATGTTTATATCCCTCTTCACTAGGGCAGATGGCACACGGGCCAGTATGGTTTTACTCCATAAAAGATTGTGCATGTTTCCCGACGTACAAACGATTCTAAACAAAACTTCAGAACGGAAAGTCTCGGGGACTACATCTTAGTGCTCATACGCAGACATCTTAGATACCAAGACAAAGGGTACACACAAGTGTTCACCGTAAGCACTACACCCAAGTGTTCCCATACGTTGACACTCAAAAGACCGCATCCAAGTGTTCCCTCCCAGAAGTGAATACCTCAAGGACCAACAAAGGAACACCAGCCATCTCAAACGAAACTGCAGAAGAATTACCCACTATACAAAACCTACATTTCCACAATTTTAAAAAGCCTTAGTGTCCACACAAGTTCAAAACGACACCTATGAACGACCAAGACAGTAATAACTCTCAGGTCTTTCTCACCTTGGACTTTTTAGACAGCTGTATAAGGTAACGCTCATACTGTTCCATTGCATATATCAAGTTTGGCACTGACTTCACCTCCTTCATTACTTTGGCCTGATGAGAAAACAACCTTTTTATTCATGAAGCAAGAATTAATTTAGCACAACCTTCAGATTAAATATGAACTGCAAAGAAATGTCACGTATGACTACACTAACCGGTAATTACCACCTGAAAGACCACTCTACTCTACAACCGCCAATTATTTTGCGGCTGCTTTTTAAAGTTAATCTTAAGAAATTTACCTTCTCTTCAAGGGAATTAGCACTATACAAATATTTTTCAGTGGCTGCATTCCTTACAAGTCACGCTAGTCCTGCTTTTGTTTCCTTGTTTATTAATTAATGAAGAAAAACGTCTATTTATGTTGTTTTAAGAGTGGGCTTCCTGCGAAGCAGCTATTTAGCTAAGCGGAGTTGGCACTATAAATAAAGAATACCATTACACTATTGCCATTACCAATGCCATTGCCATTGCCATTACCACTGCCACTGCCATTGCCAATGCCATTGCCAATGCCATTGCCAATGCCATTGCCAATGCCATTGCCAATGCCAATGCCATTGCGATTGCCAATGCCATTACCTGCTATCATTAGGAAGTTCGATAAAAGAGCGACACCATAGAAAATGCCTGATCAGAAATCCAAACAGGTTAATACAAACAGCATTTCTAATTACCTTTCCTGGCAAGCTTTGTCCTTTGGGCGCCTTTTTCTTATCTTTAGCTTTGTTTTTGGCAGTGGTGCTCTGCTCCAGAAGAGTCTGGCTTTGAGTGGCCTGGATATAAGTCAGCAGGGCATACACTTGCTGTGACAAGTGAGTACCCGTCATTTTGACCTGTAGAGTAATAAAGAAATTTACAATACAGGGCTTAGTGCCATAACTTGTTAGCATCTAGTCGGACGGGACTACCAGAAACCTACACTTTAAGATATTTCTAGGGCAAAACCAAAATTAATTTTTTTGCTTTCAATGGGACACAAACGATTGTGTTATATCAGGTAATACAAAAGAGCGAGGGAACAAATCAGTTTTACGGACAGTAGCATAGTAATTTCGTACAAATTAAACCATGCATTTTAGGTTTCCAAAGACTTTCAAAGACATGCTTATGATAATGCTTCTTTAAACTTCACTGGAAAGAAGTGAAGTCATACACTTGAACACCCAGAGTTAATTAAATCTGCCTGATGAGTGCATAAGTGCATACGCACGAAACTCAGAGTAGCAGGGAATCTTGTAAATTTTCATTTAATCATCTAATTCTAATAATAATAATAATAATAATAATAATAATAATAATAATAATAATAATAATAATAATAATTGCACCATTCTTTAGCTAAACTACGTTTAATAAATCAACTCTCTAAATTCTGTATTCTCACCAACTTTTCAAACTTTGCAGGCAAGTAACCAAGTCTCTGACTGTACAAGGACAAGTACTATTGTAAATAAACAAGAGCCAGAAAGTCAGAGAAATTAACTGAATTTAGTCTGTCTCACGGCTACTCACGTGTCACGCTCAGCAGGTTAGAGTACCTAAATATCTAAAGCTATAACTACTTAACATGATTGTAACACTAGACCATCAGAGGAAGCTAGTCCCAGAACACCTTTTTAAGCTGGCTAATTACACCAACATTTGCTGTGTGTGATAGAGTCAGTCTGGAACCCTGGATTTGGAATCCAATCCATACAGTTATTCTTTGACATGAAGTGGCTGGCCTGATATTTGACTTGTTCACCACTCAAAATTGCACAACTAGGAAAAATTGTAGCATTGTAGGTACATGCAGTGTATGGAGCTTTTTCGTGTGCATATTTTCACGAGGTCATTTTCAGAGAGGAGATAAACATTCAGTACTTAATGATCGCCCCTGGGAAAACAGTGAGTTTTGTTTCCTTGATACTCTCAATGTTGAGGTCGACGTTTCAAGGTGCACGATGTGATCACATGGCCTTGATCATCTGATCACATGCACCTGATCACATGCGAGTCAAAAGTTCAAGTTGTTGTTCCTTACGGAGTTAGTGAGTTTTGATCCATGACACATTCTCCTCCAATCAGAAATGAGTTGGGAGGTGATAAAAATCAATCCAAAAGGCGTTCGGCTTGATCAAAAAGCAAACTGAGTATTGATTAACATTATTTTCCACTTACATGTTTTGCGAGGGAACCAAGAGTAACATACATTTTAGTGAGCACCTAAAAAGACAAAATATTATCAATAATAATATTGTTGTGCTAACAAGAAATGAAACACTGACCATGCAATGATAAAAAAGATTGTATCTCACTTCCAATATAAATCAGGTTGAACTGTCTTGCTACCCTTTCATTCCTTTTTGGTTTTTCGCCAATTGAATTGAGTTTTTATTGCTTACCGTTTAATTCATTAGGCTACATTTCGTTGCTTCATTCATTTGCTTATAATATTTGCCTCATTTAGCGCAAGCGCTGCCGTTTCTGATTGACCTACACATGTATCTCTTAAGAATATTGAAAGAACTACCTGTTCCAAGAACTTTATAAAGCCCAATCTATTGTCGGTTTTCATGTGATGTCATCATTTTCCAAAATAAAAAAATACCAATCCTACCAAAGTATAGAGCATTTTTGAATTTCCAACGATTGATTAAAATTTCAGGTGCCATTCGTAAGTCACCTTCAAAGTTGCTTCTGTACAAGGACCATCAGGAAGAGCAGACTGTGACAGCTCGTGAAGAGCAGCTACAACAGTACAAAGACGATGACACAACGCTTGCTCTAACAAACCACGAGGGCAACTATCAGGGGAATCTGGAACCTTCTCTTCTGCAAAATAAAAAGTTCTTAATGGTATCTGCTTTCTATTGAAAGCCATCTTTTGTATTTTATAATTATAACTACTTCTGTAAG
The DNA here is from genome assembly GCA_964020085.1 of Micromussa lordhowensis. Classification (NCBI taxonomy): domain Eukaryota; kingdom Metazoa; phylum Cnidaria; class Anthozoa; order Scleractinia; family Lobophylliidae; genus Micromussa; species Micromussa lordhowensis. The sequence goes on from OZ026595.1 coordinate 9,435,976, forward strand.
AGATACAAAGTCCATTTTCAAGTTCTGTTTTGCATACACCTACAATAAACATACATGTTAGAAAAAATTAGAAGATACACCGTACACGTATTTCCTTTGCTAATTGCTTGATGCCTTTTCCTTTTCATCTCTATGATTAAGACAAACTTTGTATGGTCTTTTGTGCATATTAATTTTTTGTTTTGTTTCCTCAGAAACGAAACGGTATTGTTTTCAGTTCAGGGGTGAACTATTTACATAGTGGAGGTAATATCCAATGAGAGTAAAGTTCGTAATTGCTAATGTAAATACGGCAGCAAAATTTCTGCGAAAATACTTTGCATTGCAACGAAATGTGGCATTTGCAATATTTCAAATGTTGCCTCGTACGAAAGTAGAGAATTACGATCAAAACTCGTTCTTTCTTGTTATTATATTAGGTAAGAAACTACGAACTGGACTTGTAATCGGATAGTGATAATCAAAAAGAAGTGTATTTTCAAGGTAGAGACACCACCACAACACACGATTTGACCACCAATGCAATATTTTAAGCCGATGGAAGAAGTTAGTTTTGTTTACTTCAACAAAGAAATGGTACTGTTTTCCGTTTCAGAGTGATTTATTGACATACACTGTAGTAAGTATGAATGTTATCAGGGTAATGCTTGTAATTCACAAGGTAAACATGTTCAGCAAAAATAACTTGTTGAGACCAAATTTAATTTCGTTACAAGGAGACAAAAGGAACTAAAAATTTCATACAGGTAGAAATAATTGGCGACTTAATGGTTCTAAGTCAGACTGAAACGATATATATTCTAGAAAAACGAAGATATCTGTTTTCCTGCTTGAATTAAATGTGATTAGGATCACAACTATGGTGACATAATTTTGAAAAATCAGAACACTTGTCAGGAATAACAATCTCGTCGCCCCTTTTCTTTGGCTGTTTACGGGGAAAGGACACGCACTTGGAGCACTTGGACGATACTGCAGATATGGTATATCGTGGAAGATAATTCATCATATTGCGATTTTTAAGAACATTACGACATGTTTTAATTTTAAAGACATGTTTCGATGTTGCCAACATCATCTTCAGTTACATAATGTTTGAAAAACCGTTGGACTTTATAACAACTAGGCGAAACATACATAATTAATCAGGATTAAGCGACAAAAATATTTGAGTGAGTTACAAAGTGTTAAAGAACATAAAGCCTAAATCGTAAGTGTCAGGTTGCGTGATGAACTTGTTGGTTTAAATTAGGCTTTTCCCAATTTATATGCATAGCCTCCTTAAGTTTGAGTTGAAACTTAGTAGGGGCGGAATCAAGAATTTCAAAACAATCCGTAGAGCAAGAATGGCGGCAACATTTTAAGCTTAGTAGGTGTTTGAAAATGTTTGAAAATGTGTGAGGACTTGACGTCTTGTTAATCGTTATTGTAATGATCTTGACATCAAACTAGTGTTTACCACGTTTAAATTAAGAAATCTTTTCTCAGTGAAGGATTCTGTCCCTAGAGAACTCCGTTCACGTGTGATTTACAAATTTACTTGTGCTTGCTGTAATGCTTGCTATATCGGCGAAACTGGTCGTCATTTTTCCACACGTGTCCGTGAACATCTCTCTCTCAGACAAGTCCTCACACAAAATAGGTACAATATGGCATTTGTATAAGGTTTTTTTATATCGTAGCTGTCGACATATTCCAGATTTAGTTGAATTTGTCAAATTTTCCGCCACAATTCTAGTAGCCGTACTTTTAAGAGCGTGCTTTTAATAATAAGAAAATTTGTATTTTGACGTACCGCAGCATTTCAAGAGCTGGTTTCCATGAAAAACACCGATAGAATTTGCATTTTAGCTTCCAAAGCGGAGGAATAATTGCACAACATAATAAGTCGTTCTTGAAAAAAAAATATACTGTCACTGACAACAAAACGTAGAATGCCGCATCCATTCGAATCAAGCCCTGCCTGACACAGACATTGAAAAATTATAAGTCAAATGCTTTTGCCTCCTATCTTTATTTAGCTCACACATAATACTTTGAATTTGCTGTGCGGCCCGCTTCTCGAAGCACTTTCCCTCTATAAGACCAAAATGTTTCTTCCCTATTTATGACCTGATCCTTACATTAATACCCTGTTTCAGACCTGCCTTAGGTCCCTAGTTCAGAATGATGTTTAAGGTATTGTGAATGGCTTTAGTTGCTGGTCTTATTGATGAGGAAAAATGAATACTTCTGAAAAGCATACCTAATTCAAGACCAGTGCAAAAACCATACCCAGTTTAAGACCAAAATGACCAAAATGTCTTAAAAAAACCATACCCCTTGAGGCTGGACATACATATATAGCCGAAATAAGGGACTGTCCCCTAGCTACATTTCGAAGTGTGTTGACTGTAGTAACTGATATATGTGTAGACAACTTAAATTAATTAACCCTTTCTCTTTCACAATAGCTTCTGTACTAAACCTCGTCTGGACAAAAAAACCCAGGCTCTGGCAACTGCGCGGATCTGTGCGGCGCAAAGCGGTGCATTAGTACAAATCCCCCTCACCCTGGGACTTCTCATGCACAAGATATCAAAACCCCAGCCTTTCTCATCTGTTTCCTTGTATTTCCTTCTTGTTGGTATTGACTAATTTCCTAGTTTTAGTAGCAGGCCTTGCTGATTAAAGGATGAACAATGCCATCCACTGGTTGGATCACTGTACATGTAGCATGTTCACCTGCCATTCCTGTTACTGATGATGATGTTATATCTCCTTTGACTTTAACAAGTGCCCAGTCCATTTCATCCACAATCTTCTCAATCTGACTTACCAAGAGGAGCTACAATTTCAAAGCACATTATAATTACAAATTCAAAACATGATTAAAAGGTCAGTGTTTATAATTGTTTTGGAGTTGTTGTTTTGTTGTCGCTTCAGTGCAATAACACGCAAAGCCTTGCTTTCAAGAGTCGCAATTCCACCCTGAATACCTCGCCTACTGTAGGTAACCAATCAGGGTGCGAGAATTCTCAGTCTGAGCTACGCAATTCTAATAGAAATTCTCTTCAAATAATGGTTTTCCAATCACCTTTCCACGTATTATTAAACTTTGCACCTTAGGAAAATTGCTCAGACTTAATTGTCATTTGCAATTTGCAGTTGAGTACGCCTGGCATCAGTTGTTTTCAAATAATTTCAAGTCTGTTCGGAGAAAATTTGGTTGTGAACTATAATGGCTGATAGTGTACGATAGCTTGGCCAATCAGATTGCAGTATTTGCATCAGTATACTAGTGGAATCCTATTCATAGCAATGATCAAGGTAATTGAAATTGAACTTACAGCAACAGTAGGTGCAGCAGTTCTTGGGTTAATAATTGCAAAGTGTGTTCTGTCTTCAACTTCAACTTCCTGAAAGTGCAGTTATCACATGTGATGAAACCACTTTTTTTTACTGAACCTTTACTAGCAACAGCATATAAGCACTGCCATGCAAGGTAAAATTGAAGGATTTCGTGCAAAAAGGGTGTATATCGCTTTTTGGGCAGATTTTCATCTTTTGCAGACTGGCTTGTTTTGACATGAAAACACATTGTTCCGTAATTGTTTTTGTTGATTTGCGCCTCGTTTTTGAGAAATAACGCATGCAAAAACAACTCAGTTTTCCAAGCGACATCTTTCAGAGATATTTTGTTGAGCGAAAAACAAAAGACACCTCTTGTCTCGCTAAATTAGCTGGACCCTGCAAAAAAATGAAAATCGGCCTAAAAAGCAATACACCCCTTTTTGCACAAAATCCTTCAACTGTAATGCTTATTCCGTAAGAAAGAAAACATTCTTTAAAATGCTTTAACTTCTAAGCAAACATGAAAAATACAGGATAAAACTTATACCTCATCTACATCTCCAAGCTGGCTGTGAACATCTTGGGCAACATCACGCACCTAACATAAGAAAAAAGCCAACTTTACGCAAGAGTTTAATTTCAAAACTGAAAGTCTCCTTGCAAGCACTGCAAGAGCTCACCTCTTAGAAATGAAAAAAAAAAAGCCTACAACAGGAATATACTCTGGTTGTCCTGACCCCTAGAGGCTAGAATAATCATTACAATACTGAAACGTTTGATAGCCGCCTAGACATGTTACTTTGAGTGTGAACTAATAATTTTGTCCTTACCAAGCCTGCGCTTGTTTTACACTGGAAAGTCAAAGAATACACCAGTGACATCAGAGACTTAGTAAGTGAAGGATCATCTGTGAAACAGACAACAGTTTCAAATCAATATTACTAGCATTACCATGCAAGGCCTGACCTGTGACTATTTTTTTCTATACAGATCCTCTTACTTAAAAATAAATTAATGGAAATTTTATATCGCAGGTTTGGCAACAGCCGCAGCAAGAAGTTCAAGTGAACCTGCTACTAACTAATAAGACTGTGAAATATTATGACACGAATTTCAAAATTACATCAAGCAAGCTTCTATGCATAAATATTTGTATGCATATGCAAGCTAACGAATTAACAGCAAAATGGTGAAATGGTAGAATGATAAAATGGTTACCAGTAGTAGTTAAAATAGTAATAGACAGTACCCTTATTTTCCAGCAAACATGATTTCTTACTTCTTAAAACATATTTTCCATGTTCTCCAGTAGTGGTGTCTTTCTTTACTCTTTTGTTTGAATTGTTCTATTTTAGGAAGCTTTTTGTATTATTAATTTGTACGAAGTATATTCCATGTCATAGTACCATTATATCTAAGAGAGTTTCTATACCTCGCCTACTGTGTAGTTATTCCACAGAACGTTAAAGGTTGATGTTATGGAAATCCCAATACATCCCAATACCCCAACTTGGGATTTTTTTTTGGAATGTAGAGAATTCATTGAAACCATGACAGGCCTCGAGGTTAGCATAAACACATTGGATTTTTTTCTTACCAACATTGTGATCAGCACAAATTCTCTGAGCCCAGGCTTGCAACTGACTGAACTAGAATTTTAAAAGACACATTAAAGGGAATCTTGCCTGAGAAACAATTTTGTTCCAAATCATGAGGTGGTGTTTCAATGATTTAAATTTTAAAATTCTTTGCCTGTTTTGAATGCTGGGTATTACGCTTCTGTTATTTTAGGATTTCAAATTTCCTGCGTGCCGTCATGTTTACTCTTACAAAGCTTGATGGGAAATTTTGTCATTGCGCAGTAGAATGTTTTTAAAATAAAGCATTGCGTGAATAAGGAGTTTTAAAAATGCTTCTAAATATTTGTAATTCATATTCTGGATAATATGTACAGTTCCAACAAGACTTGTCTTCTGTGGACTCCATATTGAGAACTCTGGCTGTGCAATGATTTCATAACTTACTATTAAATAGACGTAGCGACGCCCAGGTAATTAAAAAACTGAAAATCAAACAATTTGTATTTGAACCACTTACAGAGATAACAAAGTAAGAACCCAGGATCAGTTAAAGGGACACAGTCAGCTGGTACACATGCGCATTACATACCATTCAATTGCTAATTTGCATGTAACAGAGACGCGATAAATGCTGTTTTTAACCAGATATGATAAAAATAATATCATAGGATAAGCAAAAGGACACTCAAAAACAGATTTTTCAGAAAACGGTTGAAAATCAAGCAAATACTGCGGAAAATGAAGCGGATTTCTGCATGAACTTTGATTTCAGGTTGAGGTAAACTTTGTTCAAAGTGAGAAAAGCTAGCGTCCAGGTCAACGCAGTCACAAAGCTGACTGTGTCCCTTTAAAGACAACCATTAGGTATACTTTGGAACTTAAACTGCTTTACAGTCAAGATTCCCTTTAAACATTTTAACAGTTATAAAGTGTAGATGACGACGTCTCTGTGATTTTTACTAAAATAAAATTAAGATAAAGCTAAGTGTAAATAGTCTTTGCCTATTTGACACTCACCTAGGACAAATATACATGTACTTCTACAGGCCTTTTTTTATTCATTGCAATTACAACATTCTCTGCAGTCACTGCCTTTTTGTTGTGTAATCTATAGCTTACACTGATTTAAAATCCTGTCAGTAACTTGCACAATGCTTCAACTATAAAATCTCCTGTCCTACATGGCAAATAGTCTCCTTAATTTTGAAGATTAATCCACGGGCCTGTCTTTCAATTTGAAACAAAAAAATGAGAATGAGAAGCATCTTAGTTACTACCTGTGGTCCATCTGGCTCCAAATGATGTGCTAACTGGGAGATAACATTTACAAGTGACTGACTGTCTTTAGTGCGTATGTCACTGTCCTCATCAGGTGAGGATATGATGCTGACAATTAAGCGCTGAAACAAAAGTTCAAAACGCACTTTGAATAAATAAAATAAAAGCATCTCTACGAGATACTTGACTGTACGAGTGAACCTCAACGCAAATCCCCATCCCTAGGATATCCTTTTGCAGTCATTTACTTCAAGCTACATCAATACGGTATTGAAACCTGCTGTCTTAAGTCTTAAACTACATTTTGTTCCTACTTAAGAGTTCAAGAAAGTGGGTTCTCAAACAATTTATAATTTCTCAAGGTCACACAAAGTAAATAAGAACCACGTGACGGTTATTACTTCTCCGATTTATTTATCCGATTTCTTTTTCCGTTCTCTCCTTAGTTTTAGTTTTGATTGACAAGATTCTTCAAACAATTGAGACCATATGCTACAAAATTTCCAAACATCTCAAAGCCCATAAAAAAATACTCTGCTGCTCATCGTATCTTCAACCCTCTTCTTGGTGTTTGGTTAAGTTGTAAAGCACGGTTTCTAGTGTTTTAAATACTATTACTTCAACTACATGTGCGTAGTACATCATCAAACAACCAACTTTACATTTAACAGTATGCATGTATGCTCTTGATGAGTAAATCTTTCCAAGATAGTTTGGTAACAGAAATTTGGAAACACATTGACCAGATGTTGTTGAATTAAGTTCGCAATGCACCATATGGCAACTCTTATGAGTTAAACACTCTTAAACTACATGTATATATAGAGATATTTCAATCACTCATATAAGAAGCAAGAAATATCATTCCCACAGCACTGTTTCATATTCTCATGGTACCAACCTGGAATTTCTTTATTTGTGAATAAACAGCTTCTTGGTTGGTTGCATCATTTGTTGCACCTCCATCGCCATCCTCACTTGAGTCTATAAAATAACCACTGTGATAGTCAAAAAGAAATCTTACCTCAGAAGTGCTTAAAGATGTACGTGATTGACACCCGCAAAACAATGCATTGAACACTTTAGTGGGATGAAGGCCTTCACAACTCTCCTACTCACCAATGGCATTCATGAAGCGAGGCAACTTCTGGGCAAACCGGCAGCACATGATGTTAACTACCAAGCAAAATCCCTCTACACACAAACTGTTGACTTTCTTACCCTGAATAAAACAATTACTACCATTAGCGTCATAAAGTCAGATGTTCAAGATGGGTCTGGGACCAACTTAAAACAATTTAAAATCACACAAATGATATCGATATGTTGTTCCATACTGTCCATAGTGATTATATGCACTATGTGCACGCGCAGTTTCTGACTTTCTCCATGCCAAAACTGTCGCTTAACGTGTCAAATTGCTGGAATGCTAAAGATTAAAGCTAAAAGTTAAGACACTCACTGAAACCGTTTGTATGCTGCATATGAATAGAGAATTTGTTAACTGTTAGCTCATAACTTGATTTATTACTGCTCGTTCTAAGGCCATGAACACTGAAAGTGATATCCACTTTTTTGCAATAACTGACGGTTATGAAGGTCACAAATGCACAAAAGAAGTTTGTTAACTTCGATGGCATATCATTGCATGTAACTCCGGGGAATTACTTTGACTAAGAGTTGTGTAAGAACTTTCAAAGCTCTCAACAGGGTTACAAAGCATACCAAAAGTTGGCAAACCTAGTACTAGTACTCTTATGATCATTCTAATAATATGCCAAGCCCCCCTCCCCCTTCCAAGAGTTCATAGCATTTTCCAAAGATCTCACTGGCTTGTGTTTTTATTGAACTGTAGAAATACGAGTGAAAGTTTGGAAGAATAGAAATTCTGTAGGATCATTAGCTGAAGTAGAGTGTTCAAGTTCTCCGAACTCAATGCAAGCACACAAAAAAAGGTTGTCAAAATTCTTTCACACAAGACAGCGAGGAAAATCACTCGTAGCGCTTGATTATCAGAACAAAAACTCTTCACTCACAAGAACATTATGTCAACTAAAAAGAGGTTAGAAGTTCTGCTGTAAGTGCATGCAATTTTCCGAGGCATTTTATGCAGGAGAATAGAGATTGACTGGGCAAAGAAAACAATATTTTGTCTGCTTATTATGACATGTAAGGTATAAAATTTGAAACAGAGAAAATCTCCATAACACTAATGTTCTTATAAGTAGCAGAAAACACTTCACATTCATTCTCCTAAGCTTTTCTTGTTCTTGGTACCTTTTCTTTCTTGTCTTGCTCTTCCTGTAAACAACTCTCCCCACTCAAATGCTTCCACAGCACCCTAGAAATATATCAATGCAACATCAAAGGCTGAACTCCAGCCAGAGCATGATGAAAGTTCAACATGCAAAAATTAAGGTAACTGGCATTCATAAAGGTGAGACTCCTAGTGTACAAGAGTTTCAAATTTTTAAAGAGGACTTGTATAGAAATGTGTTTTGCATGTAACAGCTAGGGTTTCTACTCATCAGAATCTAAAAAGTTCCCTGACTTTTCACTGACCTCTCAACAATTTTCACTGACCTTGAATTAACCTGGTCAGTAACAAAAAATAACAAAAACCACCGGCCAAAACTACTGTTCCAGCATGCGTCACTCAAAAGAGTATCAAAGTAATCACAAAACTCCCTGACTTTTCCCTGTCCTTGAAAAATCATCGTTTTTCCCGGACTTTTCCCTGTCCATGGCAACCCTGTGTAAGTACCGAACTGAGCATATAGTAGTGCATGCCATCAACAACATGCATAAATATTTCTCACAAGGAGAAGTGACATAAAATGTTGATCGCTGAGTAATAGCAGGGTTTACAGCTCCCTTGACATGACTATAAAGATCAAAAGCATTAATTACCTTCCAATAGTACAACCATGTTTGTAAACACTATCTTTATTAGAACCGCCAGGTCCTGAACAAAATGCATTGTCATGGATCTAGGAAACCAATACTTATTCAAATCAGGAATACAAGAATTATAAGATCATGTGCACTAACGCATCTGCAATCGCCTGTTGATCAATACCCTCTATTGACATCTTGATTGTTACTCGATCGACATCCCGATCGATACTTGGTGAACACTTGATTGACACTTGATCAACAGTCAGTTGATAGTCAGCCGAATGTCGACCGACCCATGTGCATTGATCGAGAATTAGCCGAGTGTCAATCAAGTGCCACCCGAGGTGTTGATGGAGTGTCAATCAAGGATATTGATTGACAGTCGATCAAAGATGCCTTTAGAAAACATGATCCGAATTATTAATGCTTCACAGGTTATTATTATGTATTACAAAATGTTCAAGGAATTATATGCACTATGATTGGTCAGTTCAAGTTCACATTTGTGGCGTGACATGCATGACAATTGTCATGTGATTAGCTAGTCATGCGTACCTTGGGGCCTCGAGCGCGCCAGTTGTTGTAGAGCTAAACCCGAACCGGGCATTAAAAGTTTTGTTGTAGTTTCAGCCTGTAGCTCTATGATTTTATTGTCATCACAACAAAACAATATTCACCCCATAAAGCTAGAGTATAGAGTTACATAGTTACGCACTTAAGAATACTCAAGAAGTACTATTCTCTTAAAATACTATCAAATATGGGACCTTTAGATCACTCATATATCTCAAATTGGAATTATTTTCAATTACAGGCTCAATTTTCTGGCTAAGCCATTAGCTCTCAGTAGTATTTATGGCTGCATTTGTCTAAAGTAAGTTAAAAATAATTTGGATCATGCAAGGTGTAGAACACATTTAAGTATTACTAACAATGAAAATAGTATAGAAAAACAATGCCTTTATACCTCCTTGAGTTTTTGAAGAGCTGTATTTAAAGAAAACTTGACTAAATCTCTTGAGCCTCTCAATGCAGTTAGACTTTGCTGGTGACTTGGAGCTGTATCACTAAAAAGGAATTAACATAGCACATAACAAAGCACAAGTGTTGATTTAAATGTTGTCCCACTTTGACCATCATATTATTTGACAAATATGTCATATCTCAATGCCTTGGTACCCTCCAGTAAAATACAAGTTAGTATTACTAAAGGCCACAACACTCAAATGTATGATTAATTTTTTGTTGTGTCCTATGAAACACATTCCTGCTTTTATGGCTTTTTCTTTATCACTATGAGTGATTCATGCATGCAAACCATGCCAACTACGTATACTGCAGCGGAAAGAAACATTCAAGCAAAATATTACCTGAACAATGCTCTTAATAGTGCTGCAGAACATCCAAGTGACAGCATACTCTTAGCTCCTTGTTTCCCAGCAGTAGAGCGCCCTTTTTTCCCTACAATTGAAAACAACAACATATTACAATGAGGCAATTTTAGAATAAAACATACAAGCAGCACAGACTCAAATGAGACAAATTAAATTACCAGGATTAAAAAAAGGAGTAAGAAGAATTCTGTACTCTATGCATCATGAATGACAATTTTAAAATGACACAGGTAAATTTTGACAATGTATTCTGCTTGGCAAACATAAATACACTGGTAAAGGGTAAATACACCTGAAACATTGTCAAATTCATGACATATTTTCTGTTCTAAGATAACAAAAAAAAAACAAAGTTTTTAATGTTTTTTTTTTAATTTTTTGAGGTGAACTTTACAGACAAGCTGTATCTTTATGATATGATATCCTTAGTGATCTAGGGACCACAAAAACAGAGTGATGAAGGTGTGTATTTCACCATAATTAAATACTACTTATTAACCAAGAGTGAGATCGCTCGGTCAATACATCAAGGCCTCGGTCTGAGATTTCCCTGTAATGACCAAATGGACGAGGTTAATAACTTATTTATTATACATGTATGGCCTTTTTAGCACTATTCTTGAAAAGAATGTAATAAACTGAACACCGCAAGTAATTTTCCACATCTGCTTGCGCACGCTACGGCTTTCTTCGTCGCTCATACTAAAGAAGTATCTGTGTGCTAGTTTGTCTCTCAGTTATTGAAAATATAGTAGTACTTTGTCCATCTTTTCTGTTGTTTTCGCCCACGCGCATATTTTTTTTTTACATTTTTTTATTTTATTTTATTTCACTCACAATGGCTTACACTTACTTACAATACTTATGACACTACCAGGTCTCACAAACAAAGACGATATACTAAACAATACACAATACAACTGTAACAAGCCTACTGTACACGCGCGCACATAGTTTTTTACTCACAACTCAAAAGAGTCGTCAAGCCGAGAAAAATTTCATAATGCCCGGTCATTACAAGAAAATAATGCCCATTCAGCAGCCAATCAGAGTGCGAGTACTTTTGTAGCCATATAATAATATAATCTTAATAGAAACAGCAAAAAGTAAATAGGGAAGGCAATGGCTACAATGCATCTCTTGTATCATGTATGTTAAATTAACTCAAACACATATTTGACATTAAAAAACTGTCACGAGTTATGCATTTACATGTAATCCAATGCAGAAGAATCAACATTATGAAATAATTCTTTTTACTGTGGTAAAAAAACGAAAAGAAGTATTCTGTTTGTCAAAATGGAGTAGAACCATACCAGCAGTGTTTGCCTTTTCCTTCAATATCTCAGAGAGTTGGTGATAATTTCCAAATAATTGCAGAATCTCTTCAACTGATTCAGCACTAAGAGTAAACAAACACACAAATAAGATCATAAAAAAATACATTTTTATTTTGCTATTACATGTACAAGTGAATTCAAGGAGCAGCAAAGCAAAGGAAAGCATAGTCAACGATTTAGACAAAGTGAAATATTTTAATATCTGAAACTCTTATCAAGAAGATACATTTGTACAGTTCATGCAAAAATCTAAAACTGATTTCACTGAAAAACAGAAATCAAAAGCAATTGTTTCTAACCTTAATTCTCCCTCTGAAAAGCTATACTCCAGCAAAACCTATGCATAAGAAAAATCTTTACAATCAGGTAATATTTAATGTAAATTTTAGTTTTGAGATAACGCAAATTCTTGTTTAAGCTATATCCTGTGTGAAAAGATGATTTCTAGTCTGTACTGCACATGCGCAGTCTCAGACCCCTAACATTTATAAACATTATAAGTTCCCACTTGATGGAATGTGAATCAACGTTGTTCGTTATGAACCACATACTTTACCTTTGAGGCCTTTCAAATTCTTTTTCCAATTGCTTCATTGATTTTTACAGAAAAGTTGTTTCATCAAGTGATATGAGAAAGAACCAAGCATAAAAAAGAAGCATAAAGCTTTGACCGCTTTGCATCTATAATGGCAGTTGTTTTGAAACTTTGAATTTACTTCATGTAAGTTGCAAAATGTTTACATTTTGTAATGTCTTACACGACACAAAACAGAAAAACACAAACAAACTTTCAAGAGTGTGCAGTACAGACTGGAAACCATCTTTAATATCATTATAAGTAGTAGTAATTAAAAAGTGACTGTGTTAATAAAAGAAGTTATCCATTAAAAGTCTTCTTTCCTCTTTAGCACTGATAGACTTCTTTTCAAATACTTTGTTAGCTATTTAGAACATAAAACGCTCACTGAAGGAAAAGTGCACTGAAAATGTCTTAAAACACATAATAATTACAATGTAGGTAATCAGGTAAATCCTGATAATTCACGAGCAATGAGTGCGTTAACATTTTTATTATTCAAATTGAATACACTGCACAAAGAAATTACACCATGGCTAGTACACCACAATAATGACATCAAGGAGGTTGTTTTGTCACAACCCAGTATCACGTAGTACAAATCAGCCAATCAGAAAATCGGAATTCGTACAGTGTATGAAAGTTGAATAATAAAAAGTTATATTCTACAGGAAATAGAAACGTTTCCATTTTTCTGTAGAACAAAATGGTAGTTATGATTTGGTAAAACTCAGAACAGTTGATGACACCCCCAAAATATTTCAATGTTGTAAATTTTGTAAATGTTGTAAATGTCTGGCCAGTTTGGAAATTCCACTACCAGCATTCTCTTTTCCAGCCTCCTGATGACATCCCACCCCTTTACCACGTATTGCCAGAACTAACACCACCCCTAACATACAAGAAAATTATTACCGTAAATGTTAGCATGCCATAATTATCACCTCTTGACCAATAAGAAACAATTAATACTTTTAAAGCTGTGAATTGAGTACACACAGGGTTGTCAATAGAAGCCGGTAGCCGGCGGAAATCCGCCGGCTATCAAACCTCATTGCGCCGCCCAGCGGTTCCCGGGTACCAGGTCAAAAGAAATACACTTTTCCTAAAATCATATTCTCCTGCTAGCAAACGTCTAGTGCTGCCCTGAACCTAACTGATGATGCTACATGTATGTGCCAAGAAGCAGCAGACTCTGATTACGATCGTGATTGTGATGATGCTTTATTTTTCTGACTCTGGCTTTGAAGAGACCAGTGATCTTGTCTAACCACCTACTTTATTGCAATCAGTCAGCTACTCTAAATTGCAGTGACAACCCTGGTACACACCTCATAAACTCCTAGAACAAGGAGAGCCAGAATATTATTCTTGATACCAACACTAGTGGCCAGAGAAAAATCTGCAGACTTATCCTAGAACAGTGAATTAAGGCGCAAATTATGTCAAAAAAGCACTGCAATGTTACATACATTTAGCATTAGAGGACAAAACAAGCTAATCATATAATTTGCTATTTCTTTGGTGGCTCATGATCACTGCCTTAAGCTGGCCAGACATGCTGCATTGAATAAATCAACCTGCAATGCTTATGTAATTTTTATTGAATTGGGTTAAATTGTTTAAGGAACATAGCCAATGACCACAGCCTGTATGCAGCCTCCTACCTTGACTGCTATTGAAAAAAAAAAACAGAAAAATCCAGGAGGGGTAAAATTGGTACCAAGATTTTTTTAAATTTGTACTCTCAGTCAATGGTTTAATAGGTCCTTTGTAGCTAGGCCATCATGTGACCTACTTTTCATAAAATCACAGGCTAAAACTTAAAGAATGTCAGAAACGGAAAAAGCATGTCAAAAAATCAAAATGGCCAAGTTTCAAGGCCCTGGCATTGAAGAATGAGATTTTATGAAGGTTTGAATTTTTAAAAAATTAAGAAGATTTGTATGGAAAAAGTTGTTGGAGAGCAAGCTGTCCTCTCCAGCAAAATTTTACACACAAATCCTCTAAATTTTTCCAAAAATTCAAACTATCATATAAACTTGTCACTACCAAATGTAGTTTCATAAAAATCCCATGAAATACTCATGAAGACCCATGAATCTTTTTTCATGAGGCATGAACGTTGCCATTTCCTATTTTCATGGCCTCACTGAAACCCATAATTTTGTCATGAAAATTCTTTCATGGCTCATGAAAATCTTTATCATGGCAAAGAAAAGTCATCACTGATCCAGAACTGAAATTAATGGGTTATTAAAAACTGTTTTCATGGCCATGAAAAATCATGAAAAAATGAAAGGTAAATTTAATGAGCCATGAACTATAAACTGATAGATTTCATGGCCCATGAAATTAAAATGAAAGTCACAAACTGGCCAGACCTGAATTTAATGGTTCATGAAAGTTTGTGTTCATGGTCATGAAAAGTCAGAAATATGAACCAAAATAAAATTTAATAAAATGTAAAAAAAAAAAACCTGAATCAACACCCTGTGATTTTCCCGTTAAAATATTCACAGGATTTTAATGGGTTTTCGTTTCACAGATGGTCTCAAACTTAACAATTTTGATATTTTCAATATGCTCTTTCCATTTCTGACATTTTCTAAGTTACAGCCCATAATATCAAACATTTTGCAAACAAATTTGTCACATGATGCCATCTGCAAAGGGCCTATCATCAAACAAAATACTGCTTGCAGTTGAGTTTGAGTAAGGCTGATATCTTAACATGTAATATGTAAAACAGTTTACCAGCTCAAAATCCTCCATTTCAGATTTGTTCATTCTTCGGACAAGTGATTGGAACAGATCCTCAAGTTCATTCAGAATGTGCTCCACAGACTCTGAAATCCCAAAACACCAAAATATTGTAGTAAATAGAGTTATGAGAAAAGCAATGTTATTTTTTTAATGTTATACTGCTGTCCATTTAAGCAATCCAAATTACAAGTCATAAGGTCATCTAGGACAACTGTAAAAATCGTGGGGTGGACAACAAAGCAACTTGCACTTGTGCAGAACTGAATTTTGGGAAGCAACACTCTTCTTGATTTTCTTAACTTCATTTGAAATACCAGTACTAAGGTTTGACTGTTCATCAAGTATCCCACACTTTCAGAAAAGTATTTTGAAGTTCTGCCATCACCAGTGACAAGAAAGAGAGGCAAGGCTTCCAACCAACATTCTGCTGCAATATACTTTATTAGACAATGGTGATCAAAGGGTAAACAAAATCTGGTTCAAAATCATTATAGATCCTAGCGTGTTGTACATGTACTTATCATAGTACCGCACCTAGCTTTTGTGCCTGTCAGTAGGACGTTAACAAGCAATTACTTAGTTTTTTTTTTTTTATTCAGTACTCAGGTTTGACTGTTCACCAAGTATCCCACACTTTCAGAAAACAAACTTGCAGCTCGAGAACATTGTTTGTGAGATGTGATCTAACCTACAGTGTATTAGTGGTGTCTTCTGAGATGTCAAGTTTTTGCACACTCAAACGTTTGTGCCACTGCACTAGAGATGTTCTGTGATGTACTGCAGCAGCTATGCATAAAAAACACTCACAAGACATCTTCCTGCACAAGAGGTTAGTATCCAGATTAAACAGTATTTTGAAGTTCTGCCATCACCAGTGATGAGAAAGAGAGGCAAGGCTTCCAGCCAACATTCTGCTGTAATATACTTTATTATACAGTGGTGATCAAAGGATAAACAAAATTTGGTTCAAAATCATTATGGATCCTAGCATGTTGTACTTATCATAGAACCACACCTAGCCTTTGTGCCTAGTCAGTAGGATGTTAACAAACAATTACTTAGTTTTGTCTTTTCATTCACTTACCATTTTCTTCATTTTCATCTTGATCGTGATTTTCAATACATTTTGCCATTGAGTGAAGAAGGTAGCACAGCAAATGTGCCTAAAATGTAGGACAGCTTATTTTAACAACAAAAGTTACAAAACAAAATATCTTTAAGTGAATAAAAGAGAAAACAATATTCCTCACCAGTGGTTCTGTTAGGTAGACCTGGTCCCCTGCAGCTGACAAACATGGTTCCAATTTCACTGGAGGATTGACACTTTCATCTGACTCAAAATATTTCTGAAACTGTGACAGTGCAAAAGGATTTAGTTGAGGTGTCAAACATGCCCAGCTTTTTACCAATCATCCCCTATTTTTAGGCTTCACTCACTACAACCACTGTAAGCTACCATTTGCTATCAGAAAGTACATCAATGTACTTTGCTGTTTAAATGCAGTTAAATGCAATTTAGTTGCATTTAACTAAGTTAACTACAAAGAGAAGCTGGTATTTGTCAAGCGGTCAGCAGTCTGCTGTGGGCAGGGCAGGCTCAGTGCCCCCCAGCATTGTAGCGTGTTTCAGCGTGGCGTATCGAAGCGGTTTTTTGTAGCTGTGCTTGGAGTTATCCTGCCGGTTTTCTTTTGCCCTCCCCCCCTCCCCTTCCCCTTTTTCCACTGTTTATCTCAGTGTGACAGGTGCCTGGATGACTGTTCGTGGGGGCTCATGGCTGGGTTGCGGGGATTGCCAGCCATGGGAGCGTTTCACTGTCTAGGGGCTGGCTGATCTCAGTGGAGGCCCCCAGACATCCTGGGCACCTATCTTCCATACAGCTTGATGCAGTAGTTAATAACTGCTATTCACTGAATTCAGCTAGTTTAGGCCACTAACTCAGTGTACAAAAGAAAATTTGAACATGAGTTTGTGATGGCAAAAACAGTACATTGCTCAGAATGCCTATTGTTCTCGGGAGATTTACTTACAAGTCT
The DNA here is from genome assembly GCA_964020085.1 of Micromussa lordhowensis. Taxonomy (NCBI): domain Eukaryota; kingdom Metazoa; phylum Cnidaria; class Anthozoa; order Scleractinia; family Lobophylliidae; genus Micromussa; species Micromussa lordhowensis. Next base: position 9,453,175 of record OZ026595.1, read on the forward strand.
CATTGGTTAAGATAAACGCTCGCTTTTTCTCATAGGGAATATGACTTTGCTCATCAACTTGAAGAAGGTGGAACATTGAAACAATGAACTTTTTGTGGTATTGTTTTCTGCTATTTTTAGCCTATTAATTCGTACCTCTCAAAAGTAAATATACCACTTCTCCCACAAAGAACGGGAGGGAAAACAAAAACTGGTTAAAAAAATTGGCTATTGATCCGTATAGAAGAAAGTTGAAATTGTGTGCTCTCAAATCTTGCTGCGCCTGAGCAAAACAATCATTTGCGTCTAAATCCTTAATGTTACAAATACTAGTTTGCTTTGTTGCACCAAATGGAACTGATTCAAAGAAAACTACAACAATTGTGTTATTCTTGAATGTGTTTGATTTGTTTGATTTTTTTGAAAATGATCAAGCCCATTCTTTGCCTGTTAAACTCAATTTTCTTTCTTGTCAGATCACATTAAATCAGCTCTATGATGATAACCGACCCATTCCTCTATCATCATACACGCTCGGCAACAAATCCATGCATCCAGTTCACTGAAGTTGGTTTGCCAATGTTCACGATTGCTTATATGTCAGTTTGCCAACATCCTTTTTGAAAAAGATATGAACTGATCACAATAGAAAATTTAACTTAGATGTATACGGTATACATAAGTGTTTGTTGTTAGTGTCGTTTGAGACTGTTTGTTTCACTCTCCACAACCTATCCCTTCACCATGTTGATGATGCTCCTGTTGAACAATGGCCGATCGTATTTGAAAAATTTTGAAAACTATTGACGGCCTTTACCATGTAGATTAACCACCTTTAAAACCTTTTTATTAAACATTTGCATAGTTTAAGAGCAATTGAACCTAAACATATTTGTTTGCTCGAGCATGTTGTAGTGTTGTTCCTTATTTTCCAGACAAAGTTCTGTAATCGATCATGGGCGATTGATCATATTTGAACAACTTTGAAAACCATCCACGACTTTTACCATGTAGAGTATGAACCGCCTATAAAACTTTTTTATTAAACGATTGCATAGTTAAAGAGCGTGTTGTTCATTATTCATTTGATTCGCTTGCATAGCAACAAAGTCAGGCAAAGTTTGCTGATCGACTGATGGCTGATTGTATTTGAAAAACTTTGAAATCCATCCACAGCTTTTACAATGTAGAGTATAAACCACCTGTAAAACCTTTTTATTAAACATTTGCGTAGTTAAAGTGTGATGGAGTCTAAATATATTTGTTTGCTTGTGCGTGTTGTTTTGTCATTCAATATTCACTAGATACACTCGGACAGCAGCAAAGTCAAATAAAATCAGTTGAACCATCGATGGCCGATCATGTTTGACAAACTTTGGAAACCAGCCATGGCTTTTTACCCTGTAGCCTTCAAACCTTTCTTTCAAAAACTCATTAATAATTCATAAGCACATGAGCCTATCAGAGACGTCAAATTGATCACGTGCATGAAACTTTATACCTGGTAAAAATGAGAACGACTACCATGATCTTTATATAAAGATCACACGTAATCTTTATATAAAGATCTCCGTGTGATCTTTATATAAAGATCTCAATCAATTGTTCTCAATGCACGCGTTTTCTCGGGTTTTCGAAGCCGCAGAAGAATTTGCATGCACGTGTTTTCTCGGGTTTTTGAAACAATAGAAAAATTCGCAGGTAGGTGTTATCACGGATTTTTGAAGCTATTTTTGAAGCTGTTCAAAACACTCGCAGCACGTGTTTTATCGGGTTTAAAAACACTCGGCTACGCCTCGTGTTTTTTAAACCCAATAAAACACTGCTGCTCGTGTTTTAAACAGTACATTAAACATCTGCGTACTTTAAGAGCGATTGAGTCTAAATATAATTATTTGTTTGGTTACATGTGTTGTAGTGTTGTTTTTCTGTTATTCACTTGATATGCTTGCATAGCAACAAAGTCAAGCAAAGTCTGTTGATTGAGTGATGGTTTTCTTGAATGGGTGTTGTTAGTTTGCACAGCCATTGTTATTCAGACCTGAGCCATCTTCCATTTGCCGCATACTGAACATTGCAAGGCAGATTGAATTTTCAATAAATAGCTGAAAAATTTGATTTTGCTGTTTTTCAACTGCGAGGGGATAGTCCTTACACTTTCTAAATCTCCTCTGGTTTAGGCTCAAATGGTAGTTTAATCAGCACTCTTCCAAAAGCCGTCCGCTAAAGTCTATGTTAGAATTTCAGGAAATCAGAAAAGCAATTTTTGTCAACCACCTTGGCCAATTTGGGCACTTTCTTCTCTTAATCTGACCTACTTAACACGCATTCACATTCAAATTTACCGCTTCACCACTTATGAACAATTAATGATCTCCAGGCATTCTGCGCAACGATTAAAAGAACTGGGCAACAACAACAGTACATGTAGCAACAAGTTATGATTTACCTGATTATTAAACATGTCCAAGATTGGTTGTTGTAACTGAGGATTCCTACACAGCACATGGAGCAAGCCCTAAAAACAATGATAACAATATAACCCTGGTACAATTTTAATTAGTTATGCCATATTTAATAAGAGTTTAACTATCACAGTGCCTAGATAACATTTTTCAATAAAAACAATAGCTTGTGAATATGGAAGGTGAAAGTGGTGTAGTTTAACTCCCCAGAGACTGTATTATCTTTTCACCAACAGGGTGTAAGGGTCAAAGCATGGTTCACACTAAGACAACAAAGGGCAAATATTTCCTGAAATGTTCCCAAGCAAGTAACCGCAACAATGACATATAATTACATCTAAGGAAGCATATAAGCCATACGATGAGAGAACCTCACCTCATAAAGCTGCACTCTTACATCTGCTTGCTGAGTAAGACATCTGCGTAGGTTTCCTTGAGATAAAAATAGAAAGATGTTCCTGAAGGACTAATAATACACAAGCTTACAGATTTAGGTACATACCTTAGGCTAAAGAAATACAGGTATCATGTTCAAGATTAATACAATTTCAAATGCTCTTTTCCTAATACTAAAATTGATGGTAGGAAGTGATTTTTTAAAAACCAAAAATTCAAAACTAGAACCACCTCAAAATAGTATAATACAATACTAAAGCTACAGGAGGCAGAAAGAACCTTGCCTAATCATGACATGACATGACAGAGCTGAAAGAAGCATGTACCAAGTGTGCTCTTCATTAGTCTACTTTTGGTATTACATTGTCAGGAAATAAGTGAAAATTGCTTACTGTTTCTGTTGCAACAATACCCAAAGCATGTACCATGGCTTGAAAAATTGAGTTGGCCGTCATCTTTGTTACAAGTGCCAGTCATTATAGCCAGTTGCTGACTTATACTGACTGTTCCGCTACAATACATTTTTAACTAAACCTCACTTATGGGTTGAAAAACATAGGTGCACATGTTCATTATATCTGTCTGGGCTCAGACCATCTATCTCATCAAGAGTAAAACAAGCTATTGTTTTAAGGAGAGGATATAAATTATGTACAGTGTCAAAGGATTTTATGGCATGTTAAATTCACCTAATATCTCTAAGCATAATGCTTCATTCCCAACACCGCCACCTCTGACATGAACATCCACTTGGATCTGACTAGAATGTGATAATGTCTGGCTCAGCTGACTACCAGGCTGACTCGATGGCATATTTCCCCCTAAAATCTGAAAAAAATAGTGTGCAGATTTTCAGTAAAACAACCATCCAGTACATTTAGATGCAACAAACCATAAAGAAGATGTGACACACCTCTTGATCTAGGCACTAATTATAAGGTAAAGAAAAGCTCAGGACCTTGATGCCTTGGAAATTTACAGTTTTGTATTGAAGAGTTTTACTTTCTCTCCTAAGTTTTCCTATATTTTAGGAACAAAATGTGTCTTAAAGTGCATACGAAGCAAAAACTTTTCGTTTCATCTGATCCTCCATTATGTTAGTAAGAAGACTGCAAACTTTCAAGTTCTCTTAGCACTGCAAAATGGTGCATTTTCTTAAAAAATTAATATGGTTCAGTATCTTGTCTACAATATTAGTACATCACCAGCCAATTTTCGTCAAATGTCAAACTTTTAATAGTTTCCTGTATTTCAGAAGACGAAATTTCAAAACATGCAAAAAACACAGTTTCATTAACGTTTTCAGCAGGAGGGCAAATGGCTTTCACAGACACGCAAACCTTTTTGAACTAACCTTCTTTGTAAGAAAACCCTTCTCCAGATGGTCAAACCAGGTGCGCAAAATCATCCTCGCGGCCAGATAATTCGCCCACTACATGGCCCTTAATAAAAACCTTTGCAAACACTTATTTGCTTTCAAAAATTGCAGGGTCAAACATATCAAGTCACATGCACAAACTGATGACACAATGTTGTGGACAAGATCCCAAACCATTTTTTGTAACAAACTGCATCATTTTAAAGTGCTAAATTCCCAAATAAATTTATATTTTTTCCATGCCAAGAACTTTAAAGTTTGGAGTTGCAGTGTCCAACAGCATGGTTGTTCAAAAAAATAGGAAAATAGGAACTTTATTTCCCCAAAAATAGGAAAACATAGGACAATCGATCCTACATGTATTTCAATTTGATGGACAAAGATAGCCTCTCAACACCCCATCAGCTATCCTAATTCACCGCTTTAGTCCATCAACAGAGTTACAAGTGTACATAAGACAGTGCAAGCATTTTGATTTTAGAAGTTATTCTTCTTAACGCTCTCACTGCCGAGAGTGCCATGTGGCACAAAATACCATTACATGTTCAATATTTGGTCAATTTTTATCAAATTTGAACAGCTTAAAGGCCTTGGGCAGATCTGCCTTTTGAAAGCATAAAATCATACCCCTCCCATATGAGACTTGATTCACCACCCCTACAACTTTTGCAACTTTTTCCTCTTACACTTTTAAGGTCAAGTTAATATCTGACAATAACCCACACATCAAGAGCTACAAATTGAGCCATAGTTCAGGGGAATACCCCAACTATAGGCAGAGTAAGACATTATTCATTTCTTTTTTCGTTTTGAACGCTTTTCAATTCAAACTGTGGTTTCCTCTATGGCTGTTAGAATGACTTATGACATCCCACAGAAAATATCTTTCAATGGTATATTATGTGTGGTCTTTGGGTCTATAGCTACTGTTAAACCAAAAATGTGGTTTCCCCCTGGAGTGAAAGGGTTAACTGTCATTGGGATACCATCATTAGTTTGCTTAACATTAGATTACAAATGAAAAAATGGAAAAGCAGTTGTCAATCAATTGTCAAATGAAGCAAGACTAGTGATTCTTTACACTGAATTCATCAATTCAAATTCCCTGGTTTTAATCATTATCCCAAAGGGGTTTAGGACCTTAAAAACGGAGTTCCCGAGCTCCAAGGCAAAAAATGTGGGGCTCCAGGACTTCATAGCATCTAATTTAAGGCCCCAGGCACCACTTTCCAGAGTGTTATCTAGTGGCCTACAGTCCCAATTTTCATCCAAAATATAATCAGGGAATCCATGAAATTCAAAATTCAGCTTTTTCCATCTTTGTTCTGTCATTCTTTAATATATAGATTTAGCCAAGCCTAAAAGTGGAGCTCCTGGACAGGGTTACTTAAAGACCGATTAAGCTAACTCAGGATAAGCAAGAATTGTTATTTGAGTTTTCTAACTTTGTGGTGAGGTTTTCTGTACATTGTTTGGCCTTCTGTTTTGAGTTTGAATAATCTCAAACTACACAAAATAAAAAATTAAAATCATTTGTATAGATGGTTTTCACTGTCACGCAACAAAACAATAAATTAAAAACTATTCAGTGGATAAAGTCAAGAAATTGTACATTTAATCCTGGGTTAGCGTTGACTGGCTTCCGAATAACCCGGCCTTGTTTACAACAAGTTAACCTGACATGAATCTGTGATCTAATCGAAAACAAGCACTTGGTCAGCGGTCAACTGCAGAAAAACATGTGACCTTGATGAGCTCCAGACTTGAGGCCACAATATGGTCACATGATACTGGTCAATGGATACCTTGTTTTGACAGGTGTCAATTGACCATACCACGGATGTCCAATGTCATAGAAGACGCTTTAAGCCAAGGCTGCATGTCTCTGTCAACCTATGACCTGGAGTATGGCTGCCATTTTGCGTGACTCTGTCGTCGTCGCACCAAAATTATGAAACGGTATTCCAGAAGTCATAAGGAAAGATAATACTGGAAAGTTTCAAAACTAACTTTTTACTTAATAATATTTCTTAGTAATTGTTTAGTTACTTTGGTCAGTTTTTGTTCTATTTAAGTTTTGCAGCTATGAGTTTGTTCATAACGTCAAGTTTTCGGCCAAGGGAGTCTTCATAACTGTGTTCAAAAATCCTGCCATATCTGCCTCTGCAGGCACACAGGGGAAGAACTGAGGGAGAGTTTGCTTGATACAACATGAGCATGCCTATACAAAGTGAGAGTAGAAACTGGACCTGCCACCACTGGAGCTCCATGGGGTCCTTTATGTTTAAACGTGATGGAAATGCAGTGTCCCTTTCAGAGTTCAAGAATTACTTGGCCATAAACCACAGTATAAATGAGTTAGCCAAAATATTTAGTTTACAAATACTTTCACCATGCACCAAAATCAGAAGGAACCACAATTCCCCAAAAGCAACATAGACTAATTGACTCTTATTACTTTGGGCTCTGGGCTTCACAACAAAAGTTTCAGGGCTCCAGGCTCAGATAATTTGGTTTTATCAACTGAGTTGATAATGTGAATTGGCCACCATAAAGACATTCGAAAGCTGACGTTTCGAGCGTTAGCCCTTCATCGGAGCAAATCAAGGAATTGCAGGTTGTGTGTGGTTTATATACAGAAAGACGGAGCTACGCTATTGGTTGGTCCACAATTCCTTGATTCACTCCAATGAAGGGCTAATGCTCGAAACGTCAGCTTTCAAATCTCTTTACAGTGGCCGCATTATCAAATTAGTGTCACAGTGTCACATTATCAACTCAGTTAATAAAACCAAATTATCTCTTAATACCCCCCACCAACGCAGCACCACAGTTTTCTTTAGAAACTTGCCCCCTTCGTATATAAAAAAGATCAGGCCTCCAAGCAGTAAAATGCTCGGGCTCTGGGCTCCATGGACCCCACTTTTGGGAGCCTGTTTAATAGTAACACCTGAAGTACTCCAGTTTCACCTTGTTCAGAAACTACCCTCTGTTTTCAACACTTCAGCATCAAATCAGCAGACAGTAGCAAAGGTAACACAACAAAATAAAGTTTTGAACCAGCAGTTTGTAACGATGTTATGATGTCATAGCCCCTTCGGGCTTGCGCAGTAGAATGAGTTGTATCCCGGATGCAACCATTGTTGTGTTCCTGCTAGCAATGGCGGGCTTTCATGAGTCGTATTAAAAAACGTTGAATTGTCGTTGTTTGCTCTTGTTTGGACTACGCTACATGGTGCCAGAAGTTAAACACACATAGTACTGCCGCTCGTCGTCCGACCGGAAGCCAACTTGGTGAGTTAATTGAAGTATTTTCTCTGAATTCTCCCGGCGATATTTCTGTACAAGTAATATGCCTACCACAAGTGAAGAAGGTGCTAGCGCTTCTTCGGGTACACAACCCTTGATGACAACTGTTCCTGTGAATATACCGCTTCCAGAAAGGATGGATTTAAGCGGTGGAAATCTTCCTGTCAAGTGGCAAAGATTCTGTCGAGCGTGGTCAAATTACGAAATTGCCGCTCAGCTAAAAGACCCTGAAAACCCGGACAGAAATAAGGAACGACGGGCAGCCACGTTACTTACGTGTATCGGTTCTGATGCATTAGATGTAATTGATGCTATGGAGTTTGAGAACCAAAGAAAAGACCCAGAAGTGATCTTAGAAAAGACGAAAGAATATTGCATTGGGGAGTGCAATGAGACCTATGAAAGGTATGTGTTCAACCGTCGGGATCAAGAGTCAAATGAATCAGTTGATGCTTATGTCACCGCATTAGGAAAATTAGCGAAGACATGCAACTACGGGTCATTGACAGACTCGCTTATTCGTGATGGAATGGTTGTGGGCATCAATGACAATTCTGCTCGTAAGAAGCTCCTGCAGACAAACAAGCTCACATTAGGACAATGCATAGACATCTGCAGATCTTCGCAAACATCAGCAAGGCAGCTGAAGGAGATGAATCAAGAGGATGTCCGTTTCGTAAAGGACAACAGAAAAAAAAAGAGACAAAAGGTCCAGAGAAGAGCAAACACGAGTCACAAGAACGTAAGTGCAAGTTTTGTTCAAGATATCATCCTTTCAATAAGAAGAACTGCCCTGCATGGGGAGTATCTTGCAAGAATTGTGGCAAACTAAACCATTTTGCGGTGTGTTGCCAAGAATCTAAGAAGGTGCTGTCTGTAGATTGCACATTCGAAGATGAGGAGTATAAATATGTGGCCGAGATTGAAGTGAAAGAGCATTGGCCTCCAGTCGTCACCCTAACAAAGTGTTTGCCACCCTACTGGTCTATGGAAACCAGGAAAAGTTTCAGTTAGACAGTGGATCCAAAGTTAACATCATGTCTGATGAGACCGTGTTAAAGCTCTGCAGCCAAGACGGCTTAAGTGAATTGGAAGAAACCCCTGTGACCCTGGTAATGTACAACCAGTTGGAGGTCAAACCCTTGGGTAAGAAGCAATTCAAAGTCGTCAACCCCAAGAACAACAAGAAATACAGCATCGAGTTTCATCTTGTTCGTGGTGAGTGTAAATCCATTTTGGGCTTGAGGACCGGCAAACACCTTCAGCTGCTTACAGTCAACAGCCAGAATATCTCTTCTGTGGAGTCAAATGGTGTGGAGGAGAAAGGTCCCAAGGTGGAAGACTACATTTCGCAGTACACCGATGTGTTCACTAGAGAAGGCAAATTAGAAGGGCTACTCCACCTGGAGATAGACAGGAATGTCCAGCCAGTCCAGCTACCTACACAGAAAGTCCCCATTGCGCTCAGAGAGCCCCTAAAACATGAGCTAGACAGATTGTTAAATATTGGAGTGATTCAGAAGGTCGATACACCCACAAGCTGGATTTCAGCACTTGTGGTCACAACAAAGAAAAATGGCAAAGTTAGACTATGTATTGACCCAAAACCATTGAATGAAGCTTTACACAGAAATCATTACCCCTTACCTACAATAGATGATGTGCTGCCTCTGCTATCAAAGGCCAGAGTGTTCACGGTATTGGATGCGAACAATGGGTTCTGGCACATTCAGCTGGATGAGCCAAGCAGCTTTGCTACATGTACTACATTTGGAACACCCTGGGGGGCGCTATCGGTGGCTTCGCTTGCCATTCGGTGTATCCCCAGGTCCAGAGGAGTTTCAGAGGAGGATTGATATTGCACTTGAAGGCCTACCTGGGCAGAAGGCTATAGCAGACGACATCCTGGTGTTTGGAGCAGGAGACACTGATGAGGAAGCACTCAAAGATCATGACCTAAACCTGCAAGAAGTGTTCAACTGTTGTCGGCAGAAGGGCATCAAGCTTAACGCAGAGAAGATACAGTTCAGACAGAAGCAGGTCAGCTACATGGGCCATATCATATCATCGGAGGGTCTCCAGGCTGATCCAAACAAGCTGAAGGTTATCAATGAAATGCCACCTCCTACAGACTTTGTTTATTTTGTTGTGTTACCTAAGACTGTACTAATACACCATCAGAAGGAATGGATAGCACCCCTGCACAGCGTCTCTTCTCGCATAGAACCCGTACCTCACTACCCATGGCTAGCCACCTGCTTCAGCAAAAAGTCATTCCCAATGTACACCAGAATTTGCAACAAAGGCAAACCAAGCAAGCGCTATCCTTCAACAGAGGTGCTAAAGAGCTGCAACCCTTAAAAGATGGCGATGTGGTGCAGGTTCGACCGTTACCAGGTCATTCAAGATGGTTTAAAGTGCAAGTGAGTAGTCAGTAAGCTCCACGCTCCTATCAAGTCCGCACAGAGGATGGCAGAGTCTACCTCCGAAAACCATTCACATCTTTACAAAGTTCCTGAGAGCTTTCAAGTGATGCCAGATGAAGACATAGTGGAATTGAAGGTCATTGCCCAAACTCTACCCCCTGCCGGGAAACCTACTGAAGAGACACTCCAGGTGCCCCCCAAACCTTCAGCGTTGCAGTTGCCAGATGTTTCGCAGCCAGATTTACAGTCAGCTTTGCCAGATGCTCTTCCCCGTTACTACCAAAAGTGGCAGGATTGTTAGGAGACCTGCTTACCTCAGAGACTTCACCACCTAGGAACCAGTGTATAGGCTTTTCGAACAGTTCTGTACAGAGAACACTGTTAGATTTGTTTTGTTAATCAGTAGCCTTTCTGTCCATTGCCTACCCTACAGTCCCTTCACTTTGTTTTGTTTGTTCAAGAGGGAAGATGTAGCGATGTTATGATGTCATAGCCCCTTCGGGCTTGCGCAGTAGAATGAGTTGTATCCCGGATGCAACCGTTGTTGTGTTCCTGCTAGCAATGGCGGGCTTTCATGAGTCGTATTAAAAAACGTTGAGTTGTCATCGTTTGCTCTTGTTTGGACTACGCTACACAGTTCACTCAACTTAAACATAAAACAACCTGTACATGTAGTTCACCCTTAATTTGACTTTAACATGACAGTTAACCTTTAATAGAGCTTACCACTGAAGATTCAACCTTAATTTGGCTTTTTTTTTTCCAATGAACATCACTTTCATGACATGAGCAACTCCAGTTTCAAATTTGATCATATAAGTGAGCATGAGTTCGACCTAAATACATGACGGTATGGAAACAATATAATTCATATTTTCAATATAAATCCATGATAATTTGGTTTTATCAACTGGGTTGATAATGTGAATTGGCCACCATAAAGAGATTCGGAAGCTGACGTTTCGAGCGTTAGCCCTTCATTGGAGTGAATCAAGGAATTGTGGACCAACCAATAGCGTAGCTCCGTCTTTCTGTATAGAGCGATTTTCAATTGAGTGTCGTAAAACCAAAACCAAAGTAATCCCTCTAGCCAATCACAAAGGACACAGACAATACAGTGAACCAATCAAAACTTGAAGTAATTACATGTAGCTGACGCAACGCGCGGGAAAACGCGTGCGAGTGAGTCATGATCGGTTTTGGTTTTACTTCTGATTGGATGAAAAAGTGGCGCGCGATTTTTAAGCCAATCATGTAGCGTAGTTGATGCAAAACCAATTACTCTTCGACACTCAAGTGAAAACAGCTCTATAAACCACACACGAAGATTCGCTCCGACGAAGGGCTAACACTTGAAACGTCAGCTTCCGAATCTCTTTATGGTGGCCAATTCACATTATCAACCCAGTTGAAAAAACAAAATTATCTTGTAATACTCCCACCGACGCAGCACCACAGTTTCTTTAGAAACTTGCCCCCGCTATAAATTCACATTCAATTTTTTAACACATGCTGCTTAATCAGCTAAAAAAATAGGCAAAACAGGAGGTTTCATTTAAAAAATAGGAAAAATAGGAACTGGACACCCAGCAGTCATTTTATTAACATATTGAAGAGTCAAATGAAAAAAAATTAATATGCTCTGTAATGCTGCTACCATGCAATGTTTTTTTTAAAATTACACGTCTTGTTAGGGTTTAGTCGATTAGTACCTTGAAATGTTTGAGGATAAGGAGAAATCCTGTTACTGCTATCTTACGGGCATCAACTTGCCTGTGAAAATAAAACAAGCTTCAGAAGTTCAAGAAAAATTGAACATGTAAGGACAGCAACTAACTATCTACAAAATGTATACATACAACGCAGAGTTGAGAGTCTCTTGCAAAAAGGGACTTCTATGATAGCATTTATAACATTTCTAGGAACACCTGCCAGTGTTAAAAAAGTTGCCATTCATAATATAAATACTAACTAAAGATAACTTGCAAAGATTTTTAAAATTAAGCTCTCTTGTAAATTGGTAGACTCTCTTCCCACTGAAAGCAAATTTTTGACTTAACCAAACTGTTTTAAGGCTTTTAGTTCAAGCTTGCATGTACATGTATTTATATACTAGATGTTCTAAAAGAAATGGTATATTACCTTGAGAACATGGCTTTTCTTAACACAAGGATGAGGGAATCTCTTAAGGACAAACTGATCTTCAACAGGGGCTGTTAAATAAGTGGAAGACATTTGCTTTAAGTCTTGAAAACAAAAAAAGGCACAAAAATAAGCATTTATGAATTAGCATGACTTTATACCTGGATGGCCTTGAGAAAACCCTCTGCTGACTTTGGTGGTAAGAAAGACAGATAATCTAAAGCCTCTTTAATCTGGAAAGCAAAACAAGCACTACACAGTTGTCATGAACGTCAAAGCACTTGTGCTATGCCCTATGGCTACCAGGTGAACTACAAAGTTTTCATTTTGGAGAAAATCAGGTCCTTGAACCAAGGGTGTTGAAAAAGGCATCATGTACATAAAATAAACCAATGTTGTATGTATACATCACAAACTTGCGTGTACAGTGGCCAAAGAATGCAAACAAGCAATATATATGAAAGGCAGTTACTTTCAAGTACTGAATTAGAACTGATTATTATTATTTTTATTCAATGTTAAAATGTGCATCTCCAAAGAACCAAGTCAGTGTAATCAGGGCTTGAGACTAATGGTAGCCAACTAGCCACAGACTAGTAAAAATTCCATTTTGACAAGTGGTTTTTGCACTTCACTAGCCATTTTAGTTATTGAAAATTTGTGAGCAGTTTGGAGACCCAGAGGAAACCAATTAAAAGTTTTTAAAAGTTCAAATTTTCCAAAAAAAGGAAGCAAAGTCAAAGCATGCAGAATTTAAAACATCAGCTGTAATAAATATCATATATAATTCATTGGCCTAAACAAGAAAGTTAAATTACTAAAATGCAAAAGAATGATTGACTTTCTTGTTTGTTTTGCCCTTAGTAAAAAACGACGACAGACAAACAGACTGCTTGCCGCTAATGATTAGTCATGCGTGAATTCATGCGGAACTCTAGGAATCATGTTTCATGCATGCAGGAGGTCACGCACGCTTTCAAAAAATTAAAAAAATTCACAGTTCAAAAATTTGAATGATGCCTATATAATATCGATGCCTTTGTTTGCAACTTGTAAATAAAGTTAAGATGGAAAGAATGATTGTGTTCATGACAAATCTTCAATTGGCATTGTGAAAGAAAGGAATGTTTTTTGGCAGCGAGTTGTGAAGTCACTGTGAGAATTTCTCACGGAAGCAAAAACGTCAGATTTCGTTGTTGAGCGATGCCTATACTTACAACATCGATGGCTATGTATGCAACATATAGAGTTAAGGTGGAACAAATTATTTTGTTGATGAAAATTTTGAATCTGTATTTTGAAAGAAAAGAATGTTTTTCGGCAGCGCCAACCAATTTTAATTTAAAGAAGTCTATTTTATTATAAAACTTTCAGTTGTAAAGCATACCAACTTAATTAAAAAAAAACTGATAACTTGACGTTATTGCAATTCAGTAGTACGGTGGCCGGTTCGATAAAAAGGTACTGTACTGAAACTGGTTGACAGGAAGAAAATAAAAGAAGAAGTTGGGTTCACAAGTCTGGGAGAAATTTTTGTATATGTTTACAGTAACAAATGTCTGCGTCTGCACCAGTGTTGCAGAGGTCATGGGTTTGAATTCCGTTCAGGCCTGAATTTTTTTCAGGCTTTAATTTCACAACTGCTTAAGTTGTGCATATAACTGTGATGATCAATCATATCTTCATATCATTCTCTACAGTTGAAATATATGATCTTTCATATATTAATTCACTTGTAAAACAGTAGCAGGTCTGTTCTCCCTACCCTTGGCAATGATTCCAACAATGCATGTGGTGCTGAAGAAACTGTACTGGCCAAGAGATCTGAAAAACAAACATTAAATAACATCACAATAAACCATTAATAAGTACTGTGCATGGTAAGTTACCAAAGGGGAACTACAATTCTTTCTGGATGGGATCGTCAAGTATGTCAGTGGCCAAATACACTGGAACAAAAAGAGAGACTGTGAGTGCTAAGGGTGCCTAATAAGATTGATTCTATATCATTAAGGTTGATAACATGAATCTTGATGAAGTAAGTTCGTTTAAGTACTTGGGTATTGTTATCAATAACCGTTTAACTTGGCAAGATCATGTAGATCAAATGTCTTCTAAGATAAATAAGAAGCTGGGTCTACTTAAACGTATTCGTTATTGTCTACCTTTGGATGCTAGATTGCTGTTTTTTAACAGCTATGTTCTGCCATTGTTTGACTATGCAGATATCGTATGGGGGGATAGAGGCAATTCCACTTTAATGTTGCAACTTCAATCTTTGCATAATAAAGCTGCAAAAATAATTTTAGATTTGCCTATCGGATCATCTGCAAGCGAGGCCCTGAGTAAATTGAAATGGAGAACTCTCGCAAGACGCAGGGCCGAGCATAGGGCAACTTTTATTTTCAAATGTTTAAATAACTTATTTTCACATCGTTTCAATATAGAATTTAATAAAGATAAACATGATTATAATACAAGATGTAAGAACAATATCCGTAAGAGTGCATCTAGTAGAAATTGGGGGCATTGGTCTTCTACAAATTTTGCCTCAAATGATTGGAATAAATTAGACCTTTCAATAAGACAAAGCCCATCATTAGCTAGTTTTAAAAGAGCGTTAGGAAATGTAAATAGCTTTTAGTCTAATTTTTATATATTCATATATTAATCTTCATTTTTCCTTTTGTTTTATTTTAATTTTTGAGGACTCTTTTGTAAATCACTTATCGGTGAAATTGATTACCTCAATAAAGATTATTATTACTGCCTTCACCAAGAACAGCAGATGATATTGACAGGAGCTGAATTAATATTTAGACATCTGGATCGGACACTAAGTATCCAGCTGTTCTTCCGAATTAGTTACTGACAGTAGTGGGGATAAATTTCACTAATTACAGAGATAGTCAGTGCTTTTTCCATAATATTGGATTGTTCCTGACTTACCGATATAATGGTGGACAGGTGTTGTTGCCTTGGTGATTACTCTGTTGAGGATTTGCTGAAGAATTTCACATCTAACCATCTCATGAGCCTAACATAAATGTCAAAAACTGTATAAAACTATATAATTTGATAATACAAATGAGTTATTCTTCAGACTTTGCAGCCTTTCCTTGAAATAGTATGACTTTTTATGGTAAAATACATGTAATTGCACCAGCTGAATAGAAGGGCCAAACCCATTTACCTTCAGTTAGCAAAACAATTTACTTGTACATGTACCTTAAAAGTATCTAGCAGAATTGACGATCCAAGCTTGTATGAGTGCTGTGTTGGAGTTAGATTTGGTGAGGATGTGGAATCTAAATTAATAAAGGTGATAGAAGTAAAATACGACTTCAGAGAGGTTTCTTTTTCCAAAGGAGAAACAAACAAATTATTATCATTTTAACTACTTTCATTTAATGTGGACTGTTACAAGAGCAATAAAGGTGGTGAAATAGTCAAGACAACATAAGGCTGTGGCGATGTTCTTCTCAAACTCATTAATAATTCACAGTCAATAATTGATGGTGGTTTGGATAACTGGTCTTAATATTAACTAGCATAGACTTTGATGATTTTATTTCTCCATTTTCTCCTTAGTTTAGGTTTCGATTGAGAAGATATATCAAATACTCGAGACAGTGTTTCATCGGCTATCCAAACACCTCAAATTGCGTCAAAAAGACTCCGCTGCGTGTCATATTTTCAACTCTCTTCTCGGTGTTTGGATATCCCTATGAAACACTCACAATACTCAAAAATAATCCGCTGTGCGTCATATTTTCAACTCTCTTCTTGGTGTTTTGATATCCCTATGAAACACTGTCTCTCCTGTGTGATTAATGTTACTTCCAAGACTGAACTGTTTGATGGAATTGACCCAACCACAGAGATGAAAAAACATGGTTACGGACATGCCCCCTGGAAATACATTTTCTTGTCATTTCGTCATGGATTCCCAGGAGCTAATACCACTTTTGTTGTTCAATGGGTACGGTCCTATCTCTAAAACAAAACCCTGAGGAATCTGAAACAATATAATGCACAAATCAGAATACTTCCACCCTTCCACTTCCTATATAAATTATAAACCATACCAAAAATCTTGGGACCATATGCATCCATTAGAGTAAAGCCCAGCTGCACTAGTCCCTGCGTCACATGATCCCAGCCAAACAAGCTACAATGAAGAGGCAACAGATTACAAACTTGGCAAGTTACATGGCAGTATATCAAAGCCCTTTTCCACACCTGGTATTACAATTTTCATTAAAATTGTGTCATATATTTTTGTACAAATATTATTACGTGATTTTTTCATTCCTGTCAACTGACTGCATAGATGCTTTACAAATTAAGAAGAGTACTGCACAGTACTGTTTTTTTGAAGAAATGCTAAAGAGAGGACATGAAAATGTACATAAAAACAACCAAAAGCTACTACAACAATACCATCATTACAGGAAATATCCTTTAAATTAATGGTATTAGGTACGCATAATTATATCTTGTCTACACAGTTAGTTACATGAGTCTACTTTTTACCTGTTCTGAACTGTTTCCAGAACTTGATCCTGAACAGAGGAACATGCTGGAATATTTTCTGAAATACAAAACCTTTTCATTGATTAAAAATACAAGCCTGAGTAGATCTGACTTAGGTAGTAAAAAAGATAACATGACAAGGAAATAAAACACCATCAGAGTTAAGAAACTTTTTAAATGCCTGCCAAAATGTCACTAATAAAAAAACTACAGAGCAAAATTTACACCTCAAGCATTCTAAATTGTTAACTATGTACAACCCCTTATATGTGATACCTTACTTTTTTTTATTTTAACCACCTCCTGGGGAGTTGCCTTTGTCACAGTATGTCTAGCATGACAGGCCATATATGGGCATGTGAGCCCTTTTTGCATCTTGTAATCATTTTTGCTTGAGTAGAACTCAACACGATTAAAGAAGCTAGTCAAGGAATACATGTTCTAGACTCCATTTCTCGACATGGTGTCAGGAGTGGGATCCTGAGAAAATACCGGATCCTCCAGGTGAAACATTTCTAGAATCAAGACATCAGTTAATTCAAACACAAGGAGTAAAAGTACAGTAATATTTCAAGCATTCAAGCACATTCAACAACAACATGGCCAATCGATTCAAACCACCGTTGATGGACTGGACCACTCCAGGAGACATACACAAACGTTTCACACTCTTCAAGCAGAAATGCGAGCTCATCTTCGCAGGACCGCTCGACAAAGTCGAAGAGGCGAAAAAAGCGAGATTGCTGCTACTATGGGTTGGTGATAAAGGCCTCGAAATTTACAATACGAGCACATGGGCCAACGAAGGTGACAACCTCAAGATCGCTCAGGTTATGGCGGCGCTGGAGGCTTATACTAAACCCCAAAGCAATCAAATCCTCGCCAGATATCAACTTCACCAAAGCACGACTATTAGTAGAAGATGGAGGATACGATCCCGCCGCCAAAGAAAATACCCTCCGCGATACAATGGTATTTGGCGTGGCGTCCGACAAAGTACACAGAGACGCCATAGCGCTTGGTAACAGCCTAACCTTCAAACAAGTCTACGACCTCGCAAAAGTCAATGAAAGTACTAAAGCACAAATGAAAATAATTTCCAAAGGTGACGAGAGATCTGATCTCCACACACTTCAACGAGAATCTGCGTACTACACCCAGAAACCCCCACTGAGACAGAACTTCAAACATCCAACACCATACGATGACCAAAACCAAAAAGATTCAACTGGAAGAAAACCTTGTCGACTCCAGTTCAGGTCAAAAGGATGCTTCAGGTGCAGAAACGCCCACGATAGATCAGCAAGTTGCCCTGCCAAAAATTCCAAATGCAAGCACTGTGGCAAGAATGGCCATTATGCAAGGGTGTGCATGCAGCAACGCCTTCAAAAGGTCCATCAGATTGTGAGCAGTCCAGAGTACCAGTGACAAGACATCCACCTAGAAGACAAGTACCCCATTGGTGATGATTATGATGTGTACACTTGTGAAGAACAATCAGAAGAAGAACCAAGCGACACCGAACCCATCACTGTATTCCTCGGAACCCTCACCTCAACAAAGGGCCAGCAAACCCAAGAAATTACATTAAATGCCCTCGACAGTCATCCAGACAAGATCTATGCTAAGGTCAAGATTAATGAACACCACGACATGAGCTTGAAAGTAGATACTGGAGCAGATGCATGCGTAATCACCACCACGGATCTCCAGCACTTCCCTTTTCCGATTACCATTCTTCCATGCAGCAACGTTTTAAGAGGATACGGAGGCTCCGAGATAGAAAACATTGGTGCAGCTATTTTAAGGGTCTCCTATAGGAGCAAGTCAGCTTCTATCAAATTCAACATCGTGGAAGCCCCAGGAAGCCCATCCATGCTGGGTTACCGACAGTCACAAGACCTGGGAATAATATCGGCAAATTTAGATGAAGTTAATACCATTCCTCCAACCAGGACAGTAGCTGAGGCACAACATGGCCAGCTATCCAAGCCCACTGTTTTGGAAGAGTACCAAGATTGCTTTGACAAGCTAGGTGGCTTCCTGGGAGAGAAGTACCACATTCAATTAATTGATAACCCTGTCCCAGTCGTTCATCCACCGCGCACTGTTCCAGTACACATACTACCTTTACACAAAGAGGAACTTGACAAAATGATCGCAGATGACATCATCACTGCCGTGGAGGAGCCAACCGACTGGGTAAACTCGATCGTATGTAACATCAAGGAAACCCCAGAAGGCAAAAAGAAGATCAGGCTTTGCCTCGACCTTAAGGACCTCAACAAGAATATACTTCGAGAGCACTATTACACCCGTACCATTGACAAGCTCCTGCCACAGCTACACAGAAAGAAGTTCTTCTCCGTTGTCGACACCAAAAAAGGTTATTGGCATGTAGCTTTGGACCATGAATCAAGCTTGCTATGCACATTCAATACCCCATTTGGACGATACCATTTTAAACGGTTAACCTTCGGAGTCAAGCTCTCCCAGGACATCTTCCAACGCAAACTTGACAAGGTATACAAAGACATCCCCAATGTAATGGGTATTGCCGATGACATTGTGGTATGTGGTTCAACCGAATCAGAGCACGTCCAAGCCTTCTGCAAAATGCTCGAAGCCACTCGCAAACACAATGTCAGCCTGAACTCTGAAAAGTTGCAATTCAAGCAGACACAAGTAGATTTCTTTGGACATGTTCTGACTGAGAATGGAATCCAACCAGCAAAAGAGAAACTTGAAGCGATTCGCAATATGAAGGCTCCATCAAACATGAAAGAGCTCCAGACCATCCTGGGCATGGTGACCTACCTAAACCGCTTATAAGCTAGCCGACCTGACATCACCATTAAGAGAGCTAACCAAGAAGCATGTCCACTTTAGCTGGGTGCCCCACCATCAGCAGGCACTCTATGAGATTAGGCAAGAACTCTGTTCGTCCAAGCTCATCTCCTATTATGACCCAGACCCAACCATGCCCACAATTCTTCAGTGCGACGTAAGCCAGACAGGTATTGCAGCCTGGTTGAGACAGTTAGACCCTCAAGGAAATGACCACATTGTTGCCATGGCATCTCGGTCTCTCACTGAAGCTGAATCTAGATATTCAAATATTGAGCGCGAGTGCTTGGCTGTCACGTATGGCTTAGAGAAGTTTGAGTATTACCTGCTCGGTCGCAGCGTGACAGTTGAAACCGACCACTCCCCCTTGGAGCAAATCTTCAAGAAAAACATCAACGAGGCTCCAAGCAGGTTGCAGAGGCTACTCCTAAGATGCCTACGATTTGACGTCCATGTTCAGT
Source organism: Micromussa lordhowensis (assembly GCA_964020085.1). Classification (NCBI taxonomy): domain Eukaryota; kingdom Metazoa; phylum Cnidaria; class Anthozoa; order Scleractinia; family Lobophylliidae; genus Micromussa; species Micromussa lordhowensis. Next base: position 9,473,114 of record OZ026595.1, read on the forward strand.
ACAAGCAAGGGAGATCCATTCCAGTTGCTGATGCCCTGTCGCGAGTGTGCCACAGAAAAGCAAGACATGAGCGTGCGACAGAAGACTCTGCATCAACGTGCAACATCCACTTTATATCCACCCCTATTGACCTAATGGCAGTGAAGTCCTCGACAGAACAGGACCGTACAGTACATTAAGTCTACTGAGTCTACCAGTCTCCTCTACCAGCCTCCTCTACCAGCCTCCATGAGAAACCAGGTCCTCCAAGCAATACACCTGGGACACCAAGGGGAGAACAAATGTATCCTTCGAGCTAGAGAATCAGTGTTTTGGCCTGGTATCTCCACTGATATTAGGCAGATGGTGAAGAACTGTGACTTATGTAATAAGCACTAGCCAGCTCAACCCAAACTACCCATTATGCAACCAAACCTCCCAACCCGGCCATGGGAGAAACTTGGCACTGACATCTTCGAATTCAAAGGAAAGAAGTATTTAATGGTCGTCGATTACTACTCGCGATTCCCGGTGATAAGACTCCACAATGACATGACCAGCCATACTGTGTGCAACCACTTCACAAGCATCCTGGCAGAATATGGCCTACCATCCACTATCATCGCTGACTTTGGTTCTCAGTACATAAGCAAAAGGTTCAGATCAAAATGTGAACAAAGTGGCATCACACTACACTGTAGTTCCCCATATCACCATCAAGCAAACAGCCTAGCAGAAAGAGCAGTTGGTACCTGCCAACCACTCTTGAGAAAGGCACTGGAGGAGAACAAATGCCCTTACACAGCCTTATGGATGTACCGCACGACTCCACTTGATGACCAGACCCCATCACCCCACGAGTTACTGTTTGGACGTAAACCCCAAACAACAATCCCAAGCAGCAGAAGTGCACTGAAGTCCAAACACCCAGATAGTGACCTTCACCAAGAAGCCAACCAGAGGCGACAAGAAAAGCAGGCAGTATTTTATGACAGAAAGGCTGGTAGTGACAAAAGGCCCCTCAACAACCGGGAACCAGTGTTTGTCTGGAATGCCTTGAAGGGAATCTGGCAACCAGCAGTTGTGCTGAACAGGCCGCAGCCAACAGAGCGCCCCCGGACCTACACAGTGGACATTCAAGGGAAAATATACCAGAGAACTAGGGAGCATCTCAGACCAAGAAGCCAGAGTGAAATCACTCCCTCAGCTGGCAATACCTCTCCGCCTGTGGGTGGAGTGGCTTCAGTGCTTGACCCCAAAGATACACACATAACCAGCGACAGTGCAACCAGACCTCCATCGTTGGCAGAGGGTAATGACAGCACGCCAACACCTGAACAGTCACCTTCAAACCCACCTTGCAGCGAGAACCAGGTCGACCTTCAACCAGCAAGTACGTTCGCAGCTAGTGAAAGGACCTGCTTCCAACCGAAGAGCCAGGTTACCAGGACACGGCGTGTCACCCAGGTCCCAGCCCGGTTCAAAGACTAAATAGAGACAAACAGAGACTTGCAAATGAAACTTTTCTTTATTGACAATTGGGTTCACACTACACCCATGAAACTGTTAGGGTTCCTGTTGTCGTTTGATAGACACTTGTTTGATTCAATTAACAGTGATTATCATATTCTTTCTACCGATTTGTTTACATGCAATTAGGCTTCTTTTATCAACAAAAAGAGGGGGATGTCATAGTATGTCTAGCGTGACAGGCCATATATGGGCATGCACGCCCTTTTTGCATCTTGTAATCATTTTTGCTTGAGTAGAACTCAACACGATTAAAGAAGCTAGTCAAGGAATACATGTTCTAGACTCCATTTCTTGACAGCCTTAACCAGTGGAATTATTACAAAGTGATTACCTCTAACCCATTTGGATTGTTTCCTTCTCTCTTCATCCTTAAAACTTCTTAGCACGGCTGACTTTAAAAAGTCAAATATCTGATGGTTGAATTACAGTCAGTTATTTTTAAAGTCAAATGCCAAGAAGTGAAGAGGAAAATAACAAGATATACCGTATTTATTCGATTAAGCGCCCTGGGCGCTTATTTAATTTTTGGACCTTCAGGGTGGGCGCTTATTCGAGGTGGGCGCTTATTCGAGGCTGGGCGCTTATTTAATTTTCACCATTTTCAGCAAGGAAAAGGTTTATTTTGTAACAAAACAATAAATAATAACAAAACATGAAAACATTCGCATCGATTTTTCAGACAATGAAATTATAGATTGTGAGCCATTAAAGGTAATAATCAATACCCGTTTTGCTTTTGTACACTTTATTTACCGTACTTATGTTTTGGGGGATGGGAGGGGGGGCGCTTATTCGAGTTTGAGCGCTCAAAATTATTTTTTGGGGGGGTTTGGGTGGGCGCTTATTCGAGGCTGGGCGCTTATTAACTTTTCCTACCTAAAGGGTGGGCGCTTATTCGAGGTGGGCGCTTAATCGAATAAATACGGTATGCAGCGTATACAGGGCTAAAATAAAGTGTCGTCTGGTAGTTCTGAACAAGTAGATTCCCCTTCAATTCAAGTAACTTTTCACTCTCACTTGCCCGATGGACAAGTGATCATGCAAGTTTTCTGCCAGTTAAATCATTAAAAGGGCAAAAACTTTCCCAGGGCAAGCAAAACTTTAGAGCTACTTGTCCCAAGGACAAACTGGAATACAAGTTTATTTCAAGTCCTGCATATATCAAGTTTCCTTGACAACTTTAACTTACTGTTTCTTCAAATCTGTGGATCTGCGCAATGGACAAAGCCAATGCTATGTTGTAAGGAGTCAAAACCACACCTGGAGTGCTTTGGTGAGCCTATGAGAAGTACCAATAAAAAGAGTATTGCACTGAGCAAAAGGTCGAGAACTGGAAAACTTAAAAAGATGATTATAGTAAACATCTCTACATTATCTGTAAGTAATAATTTCTTTCAAGGGGGAAGGGTTCCCCTATTTTCCTCTCTTTCCCAGAGTTCTCACTAGTTTTGATAGTTAAGGTTCCTTGGGACACCCAGTTCTTTCCTGCATCCCAAGGACGCACTTTGCCAAAAAACTGTGTGTATAAGACACACACCTGTGCATTAATGGGAACTCTGCTTCCCCCCTTGGAGGTGCTTTTTTCACTTAAACTTGCCGGACTCCAATCTAGAACACACATAAATGGAGTTTTCAAATTAGAGCATAGGGGCATATGCATGCTTTCTAAAAATTCACTACCTATTTTCCCTTTGGATTTCAAATAAAAACCACATGACACTGCCCCACTACGAGTAGTATCATAGCTCAGTTCTATTGACACCTTCTAAATACCTTTAAGTATTTAATAAACTCCTTTCCCAAGTCCTGATCTTGTTTGACGGCAAATGTTATGTGCAAGATCACTGTTCCTTCCATGTGCCGCAACTGATCCTTAGACAATGTCTGAACTTCTGAGCTGCAAAGGAAAATCACTACTCTATTAAAAAGTACAACTTAGAAAATCTTGTTGTAAACTATAGATCTCAAGATAAAAACCGGATAATATAAACATTAAAATGCAAGGATTTAAAGTAACTCTTGCACCTCTAATAACTATGCTTGCACTGAATATTATTTGTAAATATTATTATTACATGCGCTCAGATACGATTTGAGATCAGTTATCCAAAATAGCTAAATAATGGACATATCTACCTTTATCACTTAGATCATCAAATACTTTGACTGTTTTCAAAAAAGGACTTGAAGACTTACTTGTTTAATTCTGCTTTTAGTTAACAATTTATATTTTAATTTCCTTTTTAAATTGTTATGTGATTTCCTTCGTATTAATTTGTATTTTATAATCATATAGTAGATATTGTAAAGCGCTATGAAGAATTAGTTGATTTAGCGCTACATAAATGTTTATTATTATTATTATTATGATTGTCATTATTATTATTATTATTATTATTATTATTATTATTATTGTCATTATTATTATTATTATTATTATTATTATTATTATTAATATTATTATTATTATTATTATTATATCACAAGGCCTGTTTATTTGTTTAGTTTTTTAAATGACATTGATTGCAATTCCTGTAATTGAAAAGGCTAGTTTGAAATTGAAGCTTCTCTGTAAATAAGAAAAAGAAATAAGAAATTTCCTACACAAGGCAAGCAGTCATCAATTATTGATTTTACTGGTCATATGTCAACTTGCATGACAGCGATTCCTTCCTCTTACATGTACATACTGGTAAAATCTAGCTCACCTATCTTCTTTGTCTTCTTTACGGCATGTTTCATCCATATTGTTAAAAAAGGATGTTACTCCCTCCAGAACTAGCTGCTTGTGACCCTTGGTAAGATAAACAAAGGCTGATATTCTTTGCTGTTAAACACACTCAGGCTGAATCCTTGAATTACATGTACCATCTGGTATAATATGTCAACACTAATAGACATGATGTCATACCTTTGTAGAAAGCAGCAGTAACTGATATACAAGTGGAGGAAGCTCTTGAAGATCAAGGTCTCTCATTGCTCTACAATATGAAAACCAGTATTGTTATCACACTTGGAAGCTATTACTAGATGGATGAGATGGAGTTTGCAAGAAGGCCCTTCACACTGGAAATATTAGGAAGCTTAAGCAACTATGATGGTGACGCAAAGGATGACGCCAAGTCAAAAATGAATTTATATCTTACCAGCAAAATTCGCTTCTAAGATATAAAACAGAAACAGGTCATGTAGCTGGTAACTTCGCCTCACCACTGACACATCCTGCAAGAGCGGACTGCTGAAACTTTTAAGTTGATATTTCCAAAGAAGAGAACAACATCCAGGGGTCTTAATGAGTGTGTTTTCAGCGGGAGGGCAACTGCTTTTTCAAAGGCAATCAAAACATTTTGAAGTGAACTTTGTTATAAGAAAATATTTACTCTGGTTGGTCAAACCAAGCAGGCAAAATCATCTTCACAGCCGGTCAATTTGCTCAGTGACCGACTCTTAATGAAGTCCCTGAATATCTTTTCTGAAACTTTGCATTAGTATTGAGGTGCTATATAATCAGCAGTTACAACTTTCAACCACACCTTGAAAGTTTAAAATCCAGTTTTATGTGGAACTTACAGTGTATATACTTTTCGTATATTGCATGCCGCCTTTGGAACAAGATACCCTTGCATGTTAGGGAGGCCCCAAATCTTAAGAATTTTATGGCCAAACTAAAGAAACTTAAGTTGAGCCAGGACGAGTGTCGTTGTAATTTCTGCTCTAATTAGATGCTATTATAAATTTATAGTATGGATAGGTAATTTTATTATGGATTCTTATTCTAGTATTTTCTTAATCTATATACTAATGTAGATACACGTACATTTTTGTAACAAGTCTTTTTTTAGGCTCATCAATGTCACGTGTTGAAATAAAGTTTTTCAGTTTCAGTTTCAGTCATGAAACAAAAATGTGCATTAGTTCTAACCTTACTATCTTCTCAATAACAAACCGCAACTCATCGGAAGTCATTGGAACATCCCTGAAATCACATGAAATTTATAGTATTACAAGAACAAAAAAGACAATGGAGGTTGTCTACTATGAGATTCAGCTAAAAACTACACTATACATTTGCCGTTATGGTGGGTGGCCACGTTTATTGGGCCTCCTGAAAAACGACGCTATATCACTAAACAGGAGATACAGACACTGTCCTTTATTTATTTATTCGTTTTTTAGTTCTGCTCTCCTTGATTTATTCAGAAGTAGCTTAACGTAACTGGAGGCTATCTCATAAACTTCCCAATTATTTAGCCTCCAAGCTCAATAGTTGTACTTTTTTTAATATGCAAGTGGGTGCATTAGTTATATAATAAAATATAAATTGTTGCAAAGTACAAGAGCAAATAAAGTGGTGGTGGTGGTGGTGGTTGTTATTATTATCAGATGAATTGAATACCATTATTTACAATTTGAACAAACATGTAGCGGTTGATGACTCTTAAAGAGTTCCAAGAGGTGTCACGGCCGATTTCTTGAATTAAGGACTACTTTACAGGCTCCTGATTAAACAGACAGATGTAGAATAGACTTTTTTATTCCCTTGACATCACTCATTGAATAACCATTGAAAGCCGTAAACTGAAATTCAATAATTGATTGTTAATTATTAACATAAAGCATAAGCTAAGACTAACTGAAGACCAGGTCACTAGCATGAATTTAACATGTGGTAATTGTTATTTGAAACAGGCAATTCCTTTTATATTATTTATATTATTCCTTTATATTATTCTTGGTAGAAATCATGCAAGGCGATGGCCTAGGGAAAGGTCCCTCGCGGTAAAGGCTAAACTTAAAGAATCTCACAAGGCAAAAAGATGCTTACACAAAGGTGAAAATGACAACTTGTTTCCTAGCGCCAGTACCGGACAGCGGTACATTAGTTATAGGTATGCGCAGTCCCGGGCCTCGTGTTGTTTTACGCGTGTCTTGAAGCGGCTCGTTCTGTATTCGTCTTACTTGTACAATTAAAGCCTTCGTTGTGTCAAAGATCAAGTCATCGACTTATCTGCTCCTCATTAACTGGCGTGGTGGCAGCGTCCTCGAACCTACATCAAGAAGTCGACGCCCAAATACCAGGGAAAGCTACTCATTCCTAAAGCAGTTACGTCGTTCAAGCTCGACTCTGTCGTAAACCCAATACACAACAACAGCCATGGCTTCTTCTCCACGGGCCCGAAGCAGTGGAGTCTCTTGAAAAACGAGTCTATAAACAGCTTTGAGAATTGGAGGCAAAATCTTGTTTATACCTTGTCACTTGACAGCAATTTCGCTCCCTTTCTTGCTGATGGCACCACCTGGGGAAAGAAGACTAAGACCCACCCCCTGCGCGGCCTCACCGACGATGGAGAAACAGTACCTCTTTCCAAACGCCGTACGGCCTGGCAGAAAGTCAATTTCCTGGAGCTCATGCTCAGGCAAATAGCCAATTATTGTCCACTAATATCTCGGAATACCTTGGTGAAGAATTCGACCTCCATCCAGTCTGTTAGGAACGTGATACGAGCACATTTTGGCTTCCAAATCACAGGAGCTCACTTTTTGGATTTCGCTAACTTGCATTTAGAAGCCGATGAATGCCCAGAGGACCTCCTCCAAAGACTTATGGCCTTTGTCGAAGACACCTTACTCCGTGCCAATAGCCTGTCCCACCATGGCGAAGCGACCAACGAAGACGAGGAACTCACTCCCACCTTGGAGAATTTCATCGTCCTTACCTGGCTTAAATCGATACATTCTGATTTACCTAAGCTTGTGAAACAAAGGTATGGAACAGAACTAAGGTCACAAACTCTGGCCTCGATAAAACCAGAAATATCCCAGGCTCACCTCCTTACTTGACGAAATATGCACAACTGACGACGCCAAGATTAAGCGTGCCACTGTTGGTAACTATCGTAAACCTACTGGGAACAAACTCCATACAAGACCAACACAAGACCCAACCGTCCAACCAAGTCCTGCCCACTGTGCAAACAAGCTGGCCGTCCTGATAATGCCCATTTCCTGAGTGAATGTAGTTTCCTCGCAGAACAGGACCGCAAGTACATCGCCAAAGCCAGGCAAATCGCCGACATCTTTGATGATCCCTCTGAACCTGAGACCAGACCCTGTGTAGATGAATCAATCACTGACACAGACGACACCGGATCAAGCCCAACCAGCCATGTCTTCCGTATACAGACTCGTCAGTCACCATACTTGGACATGTTCTATGCACACAACCCGGTTCGTGTAACCATCGACAGTGGCGCCACAGGAAACATGATTCGTCACACCATCGTTCAACGTCTTGGCTGCCAGGTGACACCCAGTTCCCAATCCGTCCCCCAAGCAGGTGGCTCATCCCCCCTGCACGTTGTCGGTGAGACACGCTTCCCTTTTACCCGTAAAGGACATACCTTTACCTTTGAAGGCCTTGTCATTGAAAATCTTGACGTAGACATCCTCGCAGGAACCCCCTTCATGGAGTCTAACGATATCACAGTATGTCCCGCCAAGCGCCAAGTAATCCTTGGTGATGCAACTATCCACAACAATGGATCTCAGCAACCGGTAACGATCAACTCCACCTCACGCCGTGCGATTGTGCTGCGCTCCCCACCCACCTCTACGACCATCTGGCCTGGAGAGTTTCTAGAACTCGGACTACCAGGCAACGCACCCCCTGACTCTGTGTACGCATTGGAACAGCGGACAGACGCCCCCAGCATCAGAAAGCTAACAGCTTCCCAACTGTGGCCACAGCCAACCACGGTCTCCAGTGTCGCGGGAAAAATACGCATCCCCAACTTAACTCCCGAACCACACTTCCTTAAACACTTCTGTCAGGTTCATGCCATCTACACACCAGAAGCTCACAGCACCAGCACACAGCTGCCAGTCTCGCCACCACTCAAGCCACCAGTACATCCGTCAAGCACAAAACACTCTGTCAATGCGACCCTCGACTCAAACAACTTACTCCCTCAGGATGTCAGAGCTAAGTTTACATCCCTCTTGGATGAGTACGACCACATCTTTGACCACAACATCAAAGGCTACAATGGCGCAGAAGGCCCGTTCGAAGCCAGAGTAAACATGGGTCCTGAGGAACCTCCCCAACGAAAGGGCAGGCTACCCCAGTATGCCCGCCACCAACTACTGGAACTCCAACAGAAGTTTGACGAGCTTGAAACACTGGGTGTCTTTAAACGCCCCGAAGACATCAACATCCCAGTCGAGTACTTAAATCCGTCCTTCCTCATCAAGAAACCCAGCGGAGGATACCGCTTAGTCACTGCATTCGCCGATGATGGCCGCTACAGTAAGCCCCAGCCCTCGCTTATGCCTGATATTGACTCCACATTATGCCTTATAGCACAGTGGAAACACATCATCGCAACAGACTTGACTAGCGCATTCTACCAGATTCCTCTCTCACGCGACTCCATGAAATACTGCGGAGTTGCCACACCATTCCGAGGCGTACAAGTATATGCACGGTCTGCCATGGGCATGCCAGGCTCGGAAACGGCTCTCAAAGAACTCATGAGCAGAGTGCTTGGTGACCTATTGAAGGATGGAATCGTAACCAAAATCGCAGATGACCTGTATTGCGGCGGCAACTCCCCCGGTGAACTCCTCTCAAACTGGAAGAAAGTACTACAAGCCCTACACAAGTGTGATCTTTGCCTTTCAGCACACAAAACGATCATCAACCCCCAGTCCACCATGATACTAGGCTGGGTTTGGAACTCTGGCACTTTAAGTGCCAGCCCACACCGCATCGCCGCTCTTGCCTTGTGCCCCCCACCCGACACTGTCACCCGAATGAGTTCATCCATTGGAGCTTTCAAGGTGCTCTTCCGCGTCATCCCAGGATGCTCTACACTCCTTGCAAAACTGGACGACACTGTCGCTGGCCGTGAATCTGAGGAGACGATTCAGTGGACAGACGACCTCCGTACCTTGTTCAACAAGGCCCAGACAGCTCTTTCCTCTACTCACACCATCTCACTCCCCATCCCGGGTGATCAGCTATGGATCGTAACTGACGGCGCGCTTCGCACACCCGGAATAGGTGCCACACTCTACATCACCCATAATGACAAATTACGCCTGGCAGGATTTTTTAGCGCCAAACTGCGGGGCTCGCAACTAACGTGGCTACCCTGCGAGGTGGAATCCCTAGCAATTGCCGTGGCCACTTAACACTTCAGCCCATACCTGATCCAGTCACATCACAAGGCCTGCATATTGACCGACAGCAAACCTTGTGTACAAGCGTATGAAAAACTTTGTAGAGGAGTGTTCTCAGCAAGCCCCCGCGTGTCTACCTTCCCGTCTACTGTGAGTCGTTACCAGGCTTCTGTAAGACATGCATCTGGCTCCGTGATACTACCTGCAGATTTCGCCAGTCGCAGGGCAGCTCCTTGTGAGGATGAGGCCTGCCAAGTATGCACCTTCACAAGACTCACCCAAGATTCTGTTATCAGATGCACTTCAATCCAAGACATACTCAGTGGCAATGGGCATCTCCCGTTCACCAGCCGTACTGCCTGGTTGGCCACACAGTCCGAATGTCCGGATTTACGCCGCACACACGCCCATCTACAACAGGGAACAAGCCCTTCAAAAAAACTCACCAACATGAAGGATGTTAAAAGGTACCTCAATGTCACTACCATTGCCAAGGACGGCTTACTCGTTGTTAAGCGTAATGAACCTCTCGCCCCTACCTGTGAATGCATCGTTGTTCCCCGGCAGTTCCTAGAGGGACTCTTAACCGCGTTACACATTCAGCTCAGTCACCTGTCTAGTAATCAACTCAAGGCTGTCACAAAATGCTACCTGTATGCCGTCGATATCGATACGGCTATTGACCGAGTGACTCAGGCTTGCCACCAGTGTGCCGCATTGCGTCAAACTCCGAAAGCATGCGAAGAGCAGTCAACCTCCCTCCCACCCGACGCTGTTGGCGTTTTGTTCGCGGCCGACGTTATCAAACGCTCATGACAACTCGTACTAGTGCTACGTGAATGCGTGACCTCTTTCACAGCCACGACTTTGATAGAGGATGAGCGACACACCACCCTTCGTGACGCCATTATCCGCCTATGTGTCCAAATGCATCCACTAGACGGACCACCAGCTATTGTACGCACTGATCCTGCCCCAGGATTTAAGGCACTAACCGGTGATCAACTACTAAAGCATCACAGAATCACCATAGACCTTGGACATGCCAAGAACCAAAACAAGAATCCAGTGGCAGAGAGAGCGGTCCAAGAGCTCGAAAACGAGTTACTCCGACATGACCCCCTAGGAGGCCCTGTGTCCCTTCTGACACTAGCAGGAGCCACCGCCAACCTCAACGCACACATCCACGCACGTGGCCTTTCCTCCAGAGAGATGTGGACACAGCGAGATCAATTCTCCAACCATCAAATACCACTACATGACCAAAACATCATTGTTCAACAGAACGAACAGCGTATCGCCAACCACACCCACAGCGAGAAGGCAAAGGCAACCATCTCGAGACGTGGCCCAACTAATCACAATCTGATCGCCACAAGACAAGAGCTCGCGATCGCTATTTGGTCGTAGAAGTAACTTTCTGCAACATTAGAAAGATTGTGGGCTCTCAACTCCGAAGCACTTCTTACCGAGTGAAGACATCTGATTGCTGCAGAGTCCCATCCGAAGTCACAGACTTCCGACCATCAACAGTCAACAGTGATACTGACTCCTCATCTGACGAAGCCCTTCCAGCTCAGCCAGTACCTCCCCCTCCTTCTCCACCTGTCATACCAAGTGCTATATCAACGTCTGCTGCTCAAGAGGTTCCTGACGTCAACCTTCCTACTGACCAATATGAGCCCTTCGAAAACAGTTCTTCTGATCCAGTTTTAGACTCTCCAACCACAGGCAAAGACTCTGATACCTGTCCCTTGCCCCACAGATCCACATGCGTGCGACATCGTCCCGCACGATATGATGACTTTGTTATGGACCGTAATTGAGTTTTGATCACTAAAAACACTAAGCTTTTGATTCTGAGTTATGGACTCCAACTATACCACCCCTTGGCTAAAAGAATTTGACTGATTTTATTTATATGTTCTCACACACCGAATGCCATTTGCCTGCCACACGAAAATGCAACAGCACTTTATTACACAAATTCAAAATTCAACTATGTCAAGACTAAGCAACATAGATACGTAATAAAAAATGACAATCATGACTGTTCGTTGTTCTCTCATTGCTCTCTAATCACGTTTTACTATTATAAGGGGTGGGGGGTGGGAAAAAACTGTTGCACTTTCAAGGCAAGAAACAAAAACTGAACCATGTGACAAGCATGTAAACTGACACCCACTCGTACCCAGATCTCCATTCAGTGTGAGAGAACTTCATTTCTTGCCTCTTTCGCAAGCTCAGCCGGCAAGAAAGACATTTTATGTCCATTACTGTTACTTATTTGGATCTGAATTGACATTTGCCATGTAACTAAGGAACTTGTCCCTTTTCATATTATTTGTGGGCGGAAGAAAAGGAAGCCACGCCAGTACCGGACAGCGGTACATTAGTTATAGGTATGCGCGGCCCCGGGTCTCATGTTGTTTTACGTGTGTCTTGAAGCGGTTTGTTCCGTATTCGGCTTACTTGTACAATTAAAGCCTTCGTTGTGTCAAAGATCGAGTCATCCACTTATCTGCTCCTCATTAACTGGCGTAGAGATCGCTGTGACTAAGACATGCAGTCGTTTACAATGGAAAATTAGGGTTAATTAAGACTCTTATAGATAGAGCTTACAAAATAAATAACACTACTCAGGGTTTTCATAACGACATCAAAAACTTTTCAGAAATTTTGAAACGCAATATGTTTCCCAAGTGGCTTATCGACAAATCAGTTAAAGGTTTTCTTAGTAAGGTTACAACGACAGGAAATGACGCTTCTAAATGTGAAACATCCAACTGCCACTTCTACAAGTTATCTTATATCGGTTATTATTCTTCCTACACTGGAAGAAAAATTTCATCCATTGTTAATAAGTATTGCAAAGACTTAAATGTTAAGATTATTTTCTCTCCGTTCAAACTTAGCACTATGTTTAGTCCTAAAGATTTTATTCCCGATTCTCTTAAATCTCGTGTTGTTTATCAGTTTACATGTGCGAGCTGTGGAGTTCGTTATATTGGTGAAACCAATAGACATTTTAACACACGTGTTAATGAGCATCTATTTCGGGACAAAAATTCCCACATTTTTAAACATCTTAGTGCTTCTAAAGATTGTAGGGATAAGTGTGATATCTCTTGTTTTAAGATTCTCGATAATGCCAGCACTTACTCTCAACTCAAAATAAAAGAGAGCTTTCATATTGAACAGTTGAAACCTGAACTCAACAAACAAGTTGAGCACGTTATTTTGTCGTTACATTTCTAAATTTATCCACTGTTGTTTACAGGGAATTTTAAGTTTATTTTTTCCGTTATTTCTTCTCTTAGTCTATCATTTTATTGGTTAGTTTAAATAAGTTTAACAGTTAACGACTATTTGAATTTATGAAGCTTCATTGTATATGGTTATATATACCGACCACTTTTGTAAATCTTTACTATATATTCATAATGGCTGATGATGATGTTTGAAACATCGAAACATGTTCCGAAAACTGAAAAGCGTTGTTGTGTTTTTAAAGTTAAAATTAAAATAATGAGAAACTAAAACACTTAAATCGATTGCAAGTTGATTATAAAGGGTAGAAGTTTCCTCAATTACATATCAGTGCGCTTGCCTCTTGCGGCTTGCTTTCTTGATTTCTTCTTACTTTCTTTTTTCTTTAGTGTACTACACGAGAACGTGGCAACAACTGATCGAAACTTAGTTATTGTGTGCTTAATAGCAGAGATCAAATACATGTAAATGAATTCATTGTAATCATGTCAAAACAAAACGGAAACGTGGCAGCTAAGTGCAGACTACAATAGACTGTTCAGCGGTCATCACAAAACAGGTCCACGTTTTAGAAAGAAAGGAACTAAGCAATATGTTGAACTGGTTTAAGATGGTTCCCGTTAACATTCAAGCAATAAAGGCAAAAATAAGGTTACCAAAAGCACTTAAAGTAAAATTACAAACACAGTTAAGGAGAACTTATTGTGACTTCAGCTCTCAAGCTGACACCATGTGGATGTGTCCTGTCAGTTCAAAACAAAACAAGACATGGTTTTAAGCATTTTTACAAGGTTTAACATATTGACTTTGTCAACAATGCTTGAGAATTCAATCACTGGCTCACTTATAAATTAATGCGAGATGTTTCAAATACAGATGTAGTATTCAAAATGTTGCCATACTATGAGTAGATGTTTAGTAAATCATTTTTGCACCTGCTTGAAGTTTGAGGAGAATCCATCTTAAGGTGGCTCAATTGGATTTTTCAATAGTGACACCTTCCAACTTTTAATATACATGTAAATCACAACGCACTAAAACATAATACAGGAGATTGATATCCACAATCTTGCTAGGGATAGACCAACATTTTTAGGTGCAGTGTATATTTTTATCGAGATCACAGTTACCATAGCAATGCAATGATGTCATTGCTGTTTTTACTTGATAGCAATGTTTGACCACCTTATATTATTTCAATTACCTTGAGGCTGAGAGGTCTTTGAAAAATAATACTAATTTAACTACTTTTTACTAATTTTTATTGTCTTCCAATCACCTGTATATCTGTTAGTTTACACTTTTTGTATTTCTTGTGGTGTCCTTAGGAAGTTCAGCCCTCAGGGTGAGCTTGTTTTGTGGTAACTTAATCCCTGGATTTATTTGAGGTCACTTCGGTTTTGTTTTGATTTTATTAGAATTTGTCTTCGGTCTTCATGACCACACAAGGCTTTGAATTACAATATTTGTTTGTTAGAAGTTTAGTGTTGGATTCAGTGCAGCATTCATGACTCCTGTTTCCTAGCTTTAGCTGCTGACAGATAGTTTGTGAGAAAAACCTTGTATTTACTTATAATTTATTTCTTTGAATCGTTTCCAAAATATTAATTTCTGTCATTCATACTTAGGTCCCACTGTATATTAAAGTATTGTTGAAGCAAAAACCAATGTGACACCTTGATTGTTAGTGATACATAAAAATGTGAAGTGGCATAAACATACCTTAAGACAGCAGCCAAATGAATTGCACACTGTGGATCCCATCTAAAAACAAGATGAAAAATTAACAATGATATCCCAGGTGCTCATAAATCCTGCTTGCTACAGTTCTAGCTTTTAAAATGGGATCTTCTAACAGCTGCAGAAGAGTTGTTTATGATGGAGTAGAATTTCAGTAAGAGTAGTACAGTGGAACCTTGTTAATCCGGTCACCAATGGCTATGGGTCACAAAAATCTGGCCATAATAACGGGATGGCCATATTAAAGAGGTTCTTTAAATAAGAAAATGACTGACTGAGCTTTGTTTCGGTCAGAATTAAGTGGCCGTAATAACGAGGCGTCTGCATTAACGAGGTGGCCGAGAGGCAGGCTTCCGCTGTAATGTAAAGTGAAATATTAAGCAATACTCACCTCTCAAGAAGATGCATTCAATCATTCAAAAATATTACTTTCTCAGTTTTACATGTCAATGGATATTAGCATTATTTACAGTCAGAATTAAAAAGGGGTAGCAAAAGAACATCTGATGGGGCGACCTGAAAACACTGACCCCCGGTCCACGGACCCCCACTACGGACCGGGTCCGTGGACTACCTACGGACCGGTCCATGGACTACCACTACGGACCCCTCTATGGACCACCCCCCAAAATAAGATTTAAAAAAAAAAACAGAAATAAAGATTTCACTTACTGCTTGTCCCGGCTGCTTGTCCACGACAATAGGTCACTTGTGTCGAAATTTCGAGCGTTACACTGGGAAAATGTAACAGACCTGAGTTCAGTTTCCGGCGCAAGTTATATCATTGACATTCCACATTGCCATTTTTTCTTTTCTGTGGCTATAAATATATATGAAAGACCAGGAAATCTCCGGGAAGTCTCGAAATTTGTGCTGCTTTGAGTGCATTTCCTTCACCATTTTGTTCGGCCTATTCTCCCGCAGGTTCGTGAACTCGTCCCAGGCTTCACAATTTTTTAAAAACAAAATGGCGAAGGAAAAGAAATCACAAATTTCCTAGGTTTGCCGGTCTTTCATGCAAAGCCACAGCAACGAAAATGGCAAAGCTAGATGTCATGATCTGCAATAACATAACTTGCGCCTGAGTCTGAACCCAGGCCTGTCACAGTTGCCCAGTGTAGACCAGGGCAACGCGTGAAATTTCGCTGACACAAGTGATCTATTGGACGAGCAGTAAGTGAAATCTTTATTTTTGGTTTTTATTTTATTTGGCGGGTGGTCCGTAGAGGGGTCCGTAGGGGTAGTCCATGGACCGGTACGTAGGTAGTCCACGGACCCGGTCCGTGGTGGGTTCCATGGACCGGGGGTCAGTGTTTTTGGGTCACCCATCTGATGCATGATAACAATTGCCAAAAGCCAGAGCTTGTCAACACAAAAATGTTCCTTTGTAGGAAAGGCTTTCATTGTGTCTTCTTCTAAGTTGTAGCATTAATTTAGTACTTCTCTCAACCATTCAGCCAAATTGCATACATTCTAATCTGGCTCAAAACTCAGCTGACTGAAAAGAAAGTTTACTTGATTTAACAACTAAATTAAGAAAGGCATTAAATACCTGCTTGAACAAAGAGTGTTGAGGAGATGCCTTTTATATTCCTGGCCTGCCATTTCACCTCCACCATCTCCACCAAAATCAAACAAAAGTTTTTGATTACAAGAGGAGAAAAAACATTTATTTTCTGCACAATTATTTGATGTGCATTGTTTGATATACTGGAATATAGTTATAGAAGTTAGACCAGGGATGTATCTATATGGAAAAACGTCAGCTATCAAATTCAATAGAAAACAATATTTCAAAGACTAAATAATGCATGAGCCAGCAGGGCAAGTGCACTTTGTAGTCTTTGTGCTTAAGTGCTTACTTATTCCAAATTACACAAAAAATTATTTCATTACTTGTTAATAATATACAAGTGACAGTTTCTGTCATGCTTCAGTATTTTACATGACAAATGAGGGTATCAAGCTACTGTACTTCAACATACAGGATAAAAATTTGACATGCTAAGTCAAGCATAAAATTCCAGATCATGTGTATTTTGTGCACCCCTCGACCGATGTATCAGTCGATATATCAGCCAGCACTCGACCGATGTATTGGTTGACATATCGACCAACACTCAGCCGATATATCGACCGAGATATGTCGGTCGATATAGCGGTTGATATGACAACCGATACATCGGCCGATGTGTTGGTCGACCGTCAGCCGATACCTCGGTCGATATAGCACCCGACACTGGGCTGATACGTTAACCATTGATTGTCGGTGCAATATCGGTCGACTGTTGGTGGTATATCGGTCGACTGTCGTATAATATACTACGATTATCACTTGAGTAAGGCGCGACCAAGTTTGGTCACCGGTTTTTAACGTTAAAATTGTGTTGTTATCACGGGCACAGGTCGTTTGTCTCTTCAAAATTTGGCGGGCTTTCATGGTAGGCGACGCACGGCTGCTGATATCGTTACCATTGGAAACCAGACAAATTGCCCCTGACAACACTGTAGTTTTAACGTTAAAACTTGGTGACCAAACGTAGTCGCGCCCAACTCAACTGATAATAGCGCAGATTGTCACTGTCAGATGTTATGTGCATTTCTTCCTTGTTTAGTCAACCTTACAAATTTCTGAAAGCTTTATGTTCGGATCATGTGTCGCAAATTCAGTCATTGTCTAGCAAGAAGCAGGCTACAGCCATCAGTACAAAAGTATCAGTGAAGTATCGGCACAATGTCAGTAGCCTATCGATCAACATGGCGGCCGACAATCAGACAAACACTCTCGGTCGATATGTCGACTGACATATTGGTCGAGTATATATCAACCGATACATCGGTTGAGGGGTGCACAAAACACACATGATCCAAAATTCCTTCACTCTCTCCAAGTCCTGAAGGAAAAGCAGTAAGATTAATTGTAAAAAGCAGTTTTTATAATTAAAATGAATTAAAAAATCTGTTAACAAAGCACTGATAGGAAAAAAGCCCTGCAGTTTTCTAGCCTTAACTGTTTCTCGAGTGGTTAAAAAACTCTGTAAATGAACATGAACACACACATGATCATTTGATGCTTGTCTTGTACCTTGCTTTCTGCAGTAGTCAGCAGTGCCGTCAGTTCATTTGTGCTTTCACACTTGTCTGTCCTCTCTAGAACCCCCGCCCCCATGCTCTCAGAATTCCAATCAAAAGTACTCCCATGCCTTTGGATTTCCAGTTCAAAGAACTCCCTGTGCCCTCAGAATTTCAAAAATCCACTTGTGGTATAGGTATGGATATTTTCTGGAATCAGCCAGCAGAAATGCTAAAATGCTGCCACTATAATCATTATATGTGACCTCCAGCCAATGCACACTCATGGCTGAAAGGTGTTAAAGCTCAGCCGATCCTATTAGTATATTAGTAGAATTTTATTTAAACTACATGTAGATATGTTGCAGGTCAAAATGAAGTTCAGGTTAAAATGATTTTAACCTAGTTTGATTCTCAATTTCCTTTGTCCTTTAACCCTAATTTTTCATGATCCATGAATAATCAGGGTAAAGAACAAAGGAATTTCATTTTAACCTGAATTTCATTTTGACCTGCAACAGATACATCACTCAACACTAGTAAAGTTAGTGGTCAATCGATCATACATGTACATGTACCTCCTGCCATTGGGATGAATTCCTTGGCTGCTACAGCAGACAATATCTTGGGAAATAGCTCTAATGATCTGTTAAAGATCAAGGTAAGACATTGTTATACATTTTGTACCCTAATAAATGACTTGAGGTGTCAAAACATGATAAGCATGTATATGCTCTGTCAAATTACTTGTGAAGCCCATAACCAAATCCTGTATGAAAAGGGGCTTAGAGGAAACATGTATACAAGTCATGTTCAAGTAGCGAGACAACAAGACATAACATAGCGGAATACATAGTATGTAATAAGTACTTAACAATTACTACAGTGAAACCTGTATTAAGCAGACACTGTTGGGACCCTCACTAGTGTCCGCTTAATAAAGGGTGTCCGCTCTAAACAGGTTCAGCAATAATAGTTAATTATTAACCCTTTTGTAACACAGTGTAACACAGTGTAATGTCAAAGATTGCTCATAGCATAATGTCCAGACAGTCAATGCATCAATCTGGAATAATCTACTTAGCTTTAAAACAACATCGCTGAACAATGTTAACGGTTTCTGAGCTGAGCTTTTATAAGAGAAAAGCCTTTGAAGTTTCCGCTTATTGCAGGTTTTGTGCAACAAAATGGCTTTATATTGGTGTCCGCATCTGCTTAACAGAGGTGTCCGCTGAACGCAGGTTTATTTTACAGTAAATGTGGGAAGAAAATTTCAGGACTCAAGCTGGTGTCCACGTAATAGAGGGTGTCCGCTTAATATGGGGTCCGCGTAATACAGGTTCCACTGTATTTTAAACAAACAGAAGAAATTTAACAAGACACTATCATGGTAAATTTGTGTTACTTCAGTTGTTATTAACTGTTAATTGTTTTATAAAGGTGTTTTACAGCCTTGTTCTGTACAACATTTTTGGTTAATTATGTTTCTTCATTAGCCTACTCACTTTCCATTGCTCAGAGAACCACTCTTGATGGCATTTAAGAACATATCTGCTAGTTCAGCGAGGGTTCTACCAGGGAATGCATCCAACTAGAAAACAAGCATCAGTACAGGGTTTTCAAATTGAAAAATGTAGCAGGAGGAAATTGTAAAGGAAATTATTCAGTAGCCGGAGCACTATCTTGACATCATAAGTAAAAAAAGAGCACCCTCCTTCTGCACAAGGGAATAGGGTGCTCCTGCGGGAAAAATTTAAAAATTATAGGGTGTTTGTTCCAGTGCATTTTTTACACCCATAGCTGATTTTGTTGAAGGTCACTGTACACTTACATGTATTAACAAGGGTTATTTTTAAGAAACATTGTAAAATGAGTTGCTTTCAAAGTTTTACAAAAATTTATGGTACAGTATGCTCTTCCATGAGTGCAGTACTTACATGTATTACATCACAGTACCATTTGACGGCTTGTACCTCTAAATGAGGTGACTTCTGTTGAGATCTTGGGCCACGCTGCGGGCCAGCCTAAGTTATAATTTGTAATTTACATGTTTTACATGTTTTAAATAAAGATTGTTGTTGTTGTTGTTAAAAAAAATCTTTCCTTTTACATATATTAAGTTTACAACAAAGTCAGCAGTCTCATATTCTTTTTTACATCGCTGCAATTCGCAATTGCTTTTGTCTGAAATTCTGGACATTAATTTGCATTGTGGAAGGTTTTTGTTATAACTTCTTTCAACCTTTCGTTGAAAATACATTTGGTGCAATCAAGACCATAATGAGTAGCATTTCATGAGGAAGACTGCCTTCACATTCACCACATGAATTTGGCTACAGCCATAGATACTATGGACAATTTAGCCTAAGCGGATTGTTTTATCATCACATTCAGCACTGGAACATGTAATACTTGTTAACTCTAATTCCTGCAGGGTTCTTGAATTAAAATAAAGTAGCAGGAGGAAATCATTACGTATGTGGAGCACTATTGGGTCGTGATAAAGGCGGTCATCTGGGCAACAAGTGACTGACATGGTGTGCAAGTGACTGACATGATAACATTGGCTCGACATATAAATGTGGCTAAATGTAATTTAGGCTAAGTTAAAATCAAGCCAATGCTGGTCAGCGGTGGTCTGGGAGTCATGCGCATGGAGGTGTTATACGGGGTTTCTTGAATCGCACATGTTGTTCGTTTCTGTTCTGTGAGGTGCTGTTTGTTTCAGGCTGCATTTCGTTCAGTTGTCTCGCTTTTTCCGTCGCTCTCTCGCCTTAGCCGTTATGACAGCCAGACAGACTAACAACAGCTTAGCGGCGGCTCTTTCTTCTATCGAAGTTTCCGCAGCTCCTGTCGCCAGTGCGGCCTCAAGCGGGACGTCGTCCGTCGCTTCGTCGCAGCCCGGCGAGTCTGTTGATGTTTCTCCGCCGCTGGTTAATCCTGTGGTCTTGGCAAACCCGCTTTCGACGGCCTCATCCGCTTCTCTTTCACCCGAGCTGGTGTCCATCATCAATCAGGCTGTTCAGGCAGCTGTTCAGGCCTCACAAAGGCAACCAGAACCGGCCATTGCAGCTCCCGCCTCCTGTTCCGGTGTCACTTCGCCGCCTTCCTCGTTGGGCAGCTTAGCCTCTTCGTTCCTCGCTGCTGGGACGGGTTTTCAGCCTTCCAGTTCAAGCTCGTCGACTCCAGGTAGGCCCATTCCTTTTGTTGTGCCTACTTTTGTTTCAACATTTAACGCTCCGGTCCCGGCGATCGTTTCGTCTTCGGGACAAGCCTTGAGTGGCGTTGCCCCGCAATTGTTTCCATCCACGCGTACGGTTAACTCGCTGGCGGATCAGCCGTTCGTGGTGGGCCCGGGCTACTCTCCCGTTCCTGCCAAGCTGGTTTCCCAGATCCGTAACGGCACATTCGTCGATTTGTCTGAACTTTTAGCTGCGAATTTGGTTAGCTCTGACTCCGAGCCTCAACTGATGTTCGACAGGCGATTAGTCTTGTCTGCTCCCCCGAAGAAACCTCGTCGGCGTATTGAGGATATCATCAGTTGGACGGAAGCGTTCACGGTGTTCTCGCTCGTTCTGACGTCCTTTTTTCCTCATCGATGGAAGGACTTAACGCTGTGCAAGTTTTTAATCCTGCGGATTGCTCGCCAGTTTAGCGGACGGGTTTGGCTTGCATACGACAAGGCGTTTCGCGATCACGCCGCAGCGACCCAGTTGGCCGATTGGTCGACCATGAACGCTCAGCTTTTCACGTTTCACGCTGGCGGTGCTTCTTCTCGCAGCTCCAACCTCGGCACGCCTCCGGACTCGTCCGAACCAGTGGGCTCCAGCTCTTCTAGGATCCCTTGTATGTCCTGGAACAAGGGAAGGTGTACCGCCCCTTACACGATATGCCGCTACTTTCATCGCTGCAGCACGTGTGGCGGTTCCCATCGCTCCGTTTCGTGCAGCGCCAGACCAGACCGTAAGCAGGAGAGTTTCACCAGGCGCAGATCTCGGTCTCCGGCCGCTAGTTCCTCCTCTGGCCAAAAATCTCGACGTCAGTAATCGGGGGCTCAACGACAATTTACCGTCGTCAGAACTGTAAACGTAGTCAAGTAGAGAGACGCTTTTACATTTTATATTTAAACGTAGTGTTAGCCGTGCCTTTCACAGATCGTTCCTTTTTCTGCTTGGTGTTTCAGTTGAACCTCGTTGTTCGCTCCCAGTGTGTGTTTCTTTATTTTTTCCTGCCCATGGCCGGTGTTTTTTGCTACTAGTCCTGCCCATTTTGCTACTAGTCTTGCCCTTCGTTTCATTCTAGTTCATGTCTTTATAATGCATGCTCTATTGATTGTTCAACTTACTTATTTTGATTGTCTGGGTTATTTACCCCTTTTGCATGTCCCTGTTGTGCTCGGAGCTCGTTCAATTAAACATGTATCTACCGCTCCCGTGTGTTTCGTCCTATTTTAGTCATAACTGGGCCTTGTTCGGGGGGTCATTTGAGGGGTTTCACCGTCTTTCTTTCTGTTTCCTTCTAGTCTCTACCCCTTTGCCCCCTGCGTCAGTGGTTAGCCCTCTAAAGCCTGAAGTGTTCGCTGCCAAGTTGTCCCAGCATCCAGATCAGCATTTAGTTGCCTTTGTCTTGGACGGACTTAGGAATGGCTTTCGCCTGGGGTTTCAGCACTCCAAGAAACTGAAGTCAGCCAAGTCAAACAAGGCCTCTGCTAATCAACACTCTGAGGTCATTGACCACTATTTGGCTAACGAGGTCTCCCTGGGGAGGGTTGCTGGGCCTTTTTCCTCCCCTCCTTTCCCTAATTTGCACGTTAGCAGCTTTGGAGTCATTCCGAAAAAGGGTCAGCCCGGCAAGTGGAGGCTCATAGTTGACCTGTCGTTCCCCGGTGGTCTCAGTGTCAACGATGGAATTGACCCAGACGAGTTTACCTTGCAGTACATCTCAGTCGATCAGATCATTCGCATGATTTCAAGCTATGGCTTAAGCGCCTTGATTGCTAAATTTGATGTTGAGGCCGCATACCGCAACATTGCTGTCCATCCGTCGGATCGATATCTACTGGGCATGAGATGGCGTAAGCACTATTATGTTGATTTAGCGTTACCGTTCGGCCTCCGCTCCGCGCCATATATCTTCAATTCTGTGGCTGACATGGTGGAGTGGATTCTCCTAAATCCTCACAATCTTTCCGCGCTGCTTCATTATCTAGACGATTTTATTACAGCAGGCCCTCCCAATACCAACCAATGTGCTGAGAATTTAGCCACTTCCATAGCTGTCTGCCGCTCCTTAGGACTTCCACTCCACCCGGATAAGTGCATTGGTCCGTCCACTTGATTAGTTGTGTTGGGCATCGAGTTAGACTCGGTGGCTCAGGTGGCCCGTCTTCCTCCGGATAAGCTCTCTGCTTTACAGACGCTGCTTCAGTCGTGGCGGGATCGACGCTGGTGTACCAGGCGCGAACTGGAGTCCCTCATTGGCCATTTACATCACGCTGCAAAGGTTGTGTGGCCTGGTCGTACCTTCCTGCGTCGAATGATCAATTTGCTCCAGTGCTTTCGCAAACGGGACCATCCAATCCGCCTAGACACAGAATTTCATCTGGATCTTCAGTGGTGGCTTCAGTTCTTGTCCTCTTGGCATGGCGTCTACTTTTGGTTGTTTCCTGGCATGGCTGCCTCCCCTGACCTCCAGGTGACATCTGACGCTTCAGGTTCCCTTGGTTTTGGTGCCTATTTTAATGGGGAGTGGTTCAGCGGCTCCTGGGTCTCTTCGCAGATGTCTCACTCTATAGCCTACAAAGAATTGTTCCCGGTTGTCATTGCTGCTCATGTTTGGGGTCCTCAATTCGCTAGGCGGCACGTGCTTTTTTGCACTGACAACGAAGCAGTGGTCTACATACTTAACTCTAGAACATCCAGGATTCCTGTCTTAATGCCCCTACTTCGCCATCTTCTCGCCTCAGCAGCGCGCTTCAATTTCTCCTTTGCCTCTCAACATGTTCCCGGGGTTCGTAATTGCATTGCTGACGCTTTGTCCCGCTTTCATTGGCAGGAGTTCCGGAGGTTAGCCCCCCAGGCTCAGTTGCTCCCAGTGTCCCTTCCGCCTCAACTCCTGGAAGAATTGACAGGCTCTCATTAGAGCAACAGTGCCAGTTCCTACTAGCTCAAGGTTTGGCTGCCTCCACTCGGAGATCTTACGCATCTGGCCAGAGGAAGTTCGTCAGCTTTTGTGCGCAGTTGGGCAAGTTGCATCCTAGTGGCTCCCCGTGCCCAACAGATGAATGGACTTTGTGCTTATTTGCCACTTTCCTGGCTGGGTCGGTGCAGCACTCCTCGATTAAAGTTTACCTTTCTGCAGTCCGTGCTCTACATATTGAAGAAGGCTTCCCAGATCCTCTGGTCGACTGTCTACGCTTGCAACGGGTTCTTCGAGGAATCAAACGGACCCAAGGCTCCCCTGAGGCCCAGCGTCTTCCAATTACGGATCACATTTTGATGATAATCTTTGGGTCCTTAGATTTAGCCGTTTATGACCACTGCATGTTTTGGGCTGCCTGCAACCTCGCCTATTTTGGCTTCCTCAGATCTGCAGAATTTACTGTGCCTAATTTGGCCTGTTTCTCCCCTACCATCCACTTAGGCGTCTGCGACATTTCGGTTGACTCCGACATCAGTCCTTCTTGCTTGCGAGTGCGGATTAAAGCCTCCAAGACTGACCCCTTTCGCAACGGCTGCTTTGTCCACATTGGCAAGGGACGTTTTCCTCTATGCGCCCTCCAAGCCGTTCTGGCCTACTTGGCACGGAGGGGAAATGCGGGCGGCCCTCTTTTTCTTTTCCAGGATGGTCGGCCTCTCACCCGCACTGTCCTCACGGCTCGTCTCAGAGAAATCCTCGCAGGAGCAGGTGTTCCAGGAAATTTCTCCAGTCACAGTTTTCGCATTGGTGCGGCCACCGTTGCAGCTCGTAGCGGCATCCCTGATCATCTTATTCAGGCCTTGGGCCGTTGGTCTAGTTCTGCGTACCAGTCGTACATTCGCACTCCTTCCGAGTCCTTGGCTTCACTCTCGTCTCATCTCGTTGCTGGCTCGGTTGGCTCCTGATCCCTGTCTGGGCCGGTCGCCCTCCAATTGCCGTTCGCCCGAAAATCACTCTCAAGTCGTCCTGGTGGTCACTGTTGCTCTCTCGCTGTGCCTCTTCGCTCTGGAGTCGCCTGGAATTCACGCGGATAGGTCGTCCCAGTTTCTCTGGGTCGCTCATGCCTTGTGCTTGCCGGCCTGGTAGTGCCAGGCTCTAGCTCATTTCATCATGCAGGACGTGCATGGCCTTTCTCTGGCTCAGTTCCTCCAGCAGGCGGAAGCTTCATGTCGACTTGCGTTTGGAAAAGCTGCTGCGGACCTTGCCTTTGGCGCCTCCTTGTCCTCTGGCTTTATCAGCGGCCTCCTTCGTCTCCTTTCATGATCGGCATTGCAGTACCTGGGTAAGTGTTGTCTAGTGTCTTGTTTTGAGCTGGGGATGGGTGTTTTTTGGGTGGTGGCGCAGGTTCCACGTCATCTCTGTTCGCGGCCCCTTCGCCCTCCAAGCACCCTTCGGGGTAGTCTTTGGGTGGTTGCCGCTCGCAGAGTTGCCGTGGATGCCTGTGTGCCCTGCTCAGGGCTCGTGGCTCTAGGCTCGTTGCTCACCTCAGAATCACCGCCCACTTTGACAGGCACCATCTCCAAGCTCATCTATTGGTGATGAGTTTAAATGTGGCTAAATGTAATTTAGGCTAAGTTAAAATCAAGCCAATGCTGGTCAGCGGTGGTCTGGGGGTCATGCGCATGGAGGTGTTATACGGGGTTTCTTGAATCGCACATGTTGTTCGTTTCTGCTCTGTGAGGTGCTGTTTGTTTCAGGCTGCATTTCGTTCAGTTGTCTCGCTTTTTCCCCTTCCCCTTCCCTCCCTCATTGGTGGATTTGGGTAAGTATAGGGTTGGTAAGTATCTCCACTGACTGGGTCAGTGTGACGGTGCCTGGTGGGTGGTTGCCGCTCGCAGAGTTGCCGTGGATGCCTGTGTGCCCTGCTCAGGGCTCGTGGCTCTAGGCTCGTTGCTCACCTCAGAATCACCGCCCACTTTGACAGGCACCATCTCCAAGCTCATCTATTGGTGATGAGTTTAATTCTGATTGGATGAAAAAGTTGCCAAGCCAATGCCTTAATGTTAGTAATACTCTGACTTGTATATGAACCTACATGTATATGTAGACCATTTTGTTACAATCCAAATCAGAACAATCTGCTTTTCTTACCTCCATTAGTAAAAATCCCACAACTTCAGTAGCAACCTGATGAAACAATTTAAAGCAAACTCATGAAATAGGCTAAGGTTCTTACAAATGGCTAGACATTATATTTCAGTAAGTTTTACCTCCAAAGAGTATTGAAGCCACTACAATGAATTTGGGCATGTATATATACTACATTAAAAATTATCCTCTGATGTCTTCAACATGACATAATTATGACATCATGTGGAAATTACATCTTGATTTGGAGCAGATGCCATGGAACCAGTTGCTCCCTTGATTCTTGATTTTTCAATTATGTCAGAAAACCACCAAAACTCAGTTTAGTAATTAAAACCAAATGATGCAATCTAAAAATGCAAGACTAATTAGTTACAGTGCAAGAAAGTTAATTATCATTCAATGCATTTTTTTCTTACTTTCTAATGGCCCAGAGCCCACCACATGGCCTGTAAATATCTACCTACAAATAATGGACAGCTTATGCATAACACTGTCTATTGTAAATGTGTTTTGTTGTATAGGTTAATGAGAGGTCTATAAAATTACCGGTATTATCCTGGGGTCTGTTTACAATGTAGGATTTAAAGTCTCATCACTATGGTGAACAGGATATCAAGCACAACATTAAATGTAAATTCGAGGTGGAGGTGCAAGTACAACATATACAAATATTACCTTGTTACTGAGATCACCATCATTCAATATTTGAACAGCATGCTTGAACACAAATGTTCGCCTGTCTAAGCCAACTTTAGTATCACAAGGTGAACCTGTATAGAAATAAATGACTGCCTATCAACACCAAGAAACAGGAGAACTACACTGTACTACAAGTGGAAAACCACAACTGACAATAATTATTACTATAATTAGACCATGAATAGAGCGACCTCCCTACAATGCACCACAGAAGAGTTTAAACTCTAATGTAAACAAAATAATGTAATGTACATGTATCAATATCTTCAGTGGTATGCTGTACTCAGTAAGCTTTGTTCACAAGTAAAGAAAATCCCCAGGATGTGTTTGTTTGTCAATAAACTTGGGGGTCACTTCCTTTGGGGCTGGCGGTTAAGTTTTCGGGTAACGACTTCCCAATAGTCTTGTCCAATCCAGTGCTGGCTTCCCCAGCACCAGGGAGATAAGTGAGGCTTTCAAGGTCACATGTTCCAATTTGACCTGCCAATACTCTTGTCCCTTTCCAGTACAGGGTAGTGCTGGTGATAAGTGAAGCTTGAAAAGTCAGCATACTTCCTATTGTTACATGCACATTGTAATCAAGTTGTCCTGCCGTTACTCTTGTCCGTTTCCAGTGCGGTAGTGTTGGCGACAAGTGAGGCTTCTAAAGGTCACGTAAATCAAAGTCGCTACCCATGCCAACTGCAAGGTTGTGTCCCGCTACATTACACCAAATGATGTGCGGCTTTCTTTAAATATGTGCTACAATAATTTTTTTAGGGTTACTGGAAATTCCAAGGGGGAGGGTGGTCTCAAAAGCCAAAATTTTGAGAGGAAGGTTTGAAGAAAACTAGAATTTCCATAGGGATTGGGGAGGGGGAAGTAAACCTATGGATATTCTCTGGAACAACACAATTTAAACTTGTGTGTCTCCCATCACAATCAAAAAAAGGCTTTCCAAATAAAGAATTCCCATGAAGCTCACTTAACATTTTATGGGAAACTGTAATTTTTATTCAAATTTTGATCATGCACAAACCTGCATGAAAAAGCAAGTAGCTATATAAGGAAGGTACCTAACTTGTGTTTGCGCATACATGTTTTCAGCATGCATCATGCAATGATGATCAGTGTCACATGACCATATCAAAGGCAAAGGTTTAACCATTTAGAGCTCATCGAGGTTGCATGATTTTGTTTAAGGTTGACTGGTTACCAGGTACTGGTTTTCCAATGGATCGCCGGTTTGACTCAGATTATTCAGGGTTGCCACCCACCAGTACAAAAAAGGGGGTAAAAGGGATGAACCGAAAACACTGACCCCCAGTCCGCGGACCCCCACTACGGACCAGGTCCACGGACTATCCTACAGACCGGTCCACAGACTACCCTTACAGACCCCCTCTAAATAGAATTAAAATAATATTAATATTAAATAAAGATCTCATGTACGGGTTGTCTAATAGAATACCTGTAAGTGACTTTCAAAAGTTACGTTGTGCGAATGTAACAGACTTGGGCTCAGGCTCGGGTGCAAGTTATATCATTAGACATTACCATTTCCTTTGCTGTGGCAATATATGAAGGACTGGGAAGCCTCAAGATTTGCGCTTCTTACCCTCCGCCATTTTGTTCAGCCCATACTCCTGTGGGTTTGTGAACTCGTTCCAGACAATTTGCTCAGCGGATTTCACATACAAACAAGCTTCAACAACCTGAGAACACATTTTTCTTAGCCAGATTGAGCCACGAATGGAAGGTAAGAACTTTCCATCTTTTTTCTGTTGACATCTCCTTACGACGAAAACAGCTTTTAGACATTATTTTCAGGTTTTAAAAACCCAAGTCTGTTACATTTGCACAGAGCAACACTCAAACTTTCACTGACACAAGCAATCTATTAGACAACCATAAATGAAATCTTTATTTATTATTTTTATTCTGTTTTGGGGGTGGTCCGTATAGTGGGTCCTTAGGGGTACATGTACATGTAGTTTGTGGACCGGTCTGTAGAGTAGTCCATGGATCTGGTCTGTAGCGGAGGTCCCTGACACTTCACTGACTGTAAAGCAATTTCTGCTGATCATGCAGGATGATTAGTCTGGCCATGATATCAACAAAAATAAGGATGGCTCAGATAATTTTTAACTCATTATCTTGTCTGTTCAAAAACACCTAATAAAATACCTCAAGATAAAATTCCCTGGCTTTTCACCGACTTTGAACAGGGATTCAGAAATTCCCTGACCTTGAATAAAATCTAATTTTCCCTGACTTTTCCCTGACCGTGGCAACCCTGTTATTACTCAAGGGGAGAAGGGGAAGTACATGCAAAGGACAAGTTGTTGACTTTTCCTCTGACATATTCCTTGCACAGTCGTCTCTTGGAAAGTCCCTGATTTGTGTATGTAATTTCTACAATCTTAGTTATGCTTATTGGGCAACTAAAGTTTGTCAAAATTTAACTGGAAAAAATAGCAAAACCACATGCTGAACAATTACATGCTCACAAGTGATAATTTTTTGAGTTTCTGATCCCCGAAAAACAAAACCTCTTCTTGGTTAATTATTGCAATCAGGAGCTCCGCTTTTAGGCTTGGCTAAATCTATATATATATATTAACTCCTGAAAACATAGTTAGTTGAGGGGCACATGTACAATTCTGGCTGACCACAGTAATATAAATAATGCTCCCCCTCCACTAACTATGCTATGCTGAAAACCACTCCACACTTGCCTTTGAATACAGCTTGAAGATATGGCAGTGGTTCACCCCTTCCCTCGACAGCTCTGGCTTCTAACAGGTCTACAACCTATTCAACAGCAAGATTTGGAACAGGAAATAAACTTATGAAATCATAGCAAAGTGATAAACAGAATATAAGACTTAAGCTTAAGTACAACCTTAGAGAAAAACAACACAACAAAAAAGCTAATAAATTCAAGTTATAAACTTACATAAACTTAATAAGAGCAAAGTTTCATGATTTATACATATTGTACAGCAACAGCATGCTTATCGGCACTTTGAGTTGTTTTACGGTTACGTTAATACATGCAATAAGCCATGTACTGTATGTACAAAGAGATCCCTTCTCCCAGAAGGCAGCACAACGAAACAATACATACCTTTTGATTTTTGAGTGTTGAGAGCGCCTGGACAAGCGAAGGTACGTTATTCTCTTCGCATAAGCGAACGATCTTTTCATCCATGATCCGGAAACAAAGAACAACCAACAGAAAACAAAAGTGTTGCACGATATATTTTTAACGTGCAGCTATGGTAGTGGCCATTTTCCTTGAAGTTGGCGCCAAATTATTCGCTGAAAGAGGAGCCAACCACGCGAAAGACCACGTTTTTGATTGGTTTATTTCTTCACAGCCATTACGCTAGCCAATTAGCGGGCTTCTTACATTTAAAAAAACAATTGGCATTTTCTACACCGTCGATCACACCGTCGATCCCACCGTCGAAGAAATGGCGAACTTTGTCTCACGCGAACTTTGTTTTACGCTTTTGTTGTTGTCTCTAACAAAAACGTTTTGCTTTAAACCGGTAATCATCGTCCATGGAATACTTGATCACGCATCGGACATGGAAGATCTTGCTTCGTTTATAACTCAGGCCCATCCTGGAACCAACGTGACGCTCATAAACTTGTTCGAGGAAGTGGATAGTTTCAAGCCTTTGTGGATGCAAGTATCAGCTATGAGGGAAAAAATGCGGCCTGTGATGCAGGAGGCCAAAGATGGAGTGCATATCATCGGTTTCTCGCAAGGTTTCTCATAATATGGCGTTTTGTTGCAATTTTAACACAACGATATAGCAGAATTCTTATGCAACTGGACAAATCGGATTCGCCATCGTACCCCGGAGAGCAAAATCGTCCCATGTTTGTAACTCCCTCGTCTAGATAACAAAAAGCGAAAATAAATATGTTTTTAATTAGCTTGGAAGGCGTTGACACTAAAACTGGAATTGCAATCTTACTGTGTTTAGACTTGATTTCTTGTGACAGTCACAAGAAGTGGAGAACGTAGGGTGGGGTTGTTTGAGCCATCACAGAGTGCTCACATTCCTGTCAGAAATAATCATCAGCGATTTTTAACATTATGATTGCTTCCACTAAACCACTTCTTTTTAATTTCTCTCTTCCATGCAGGTGGTCTCACAGTGCGCGCAATCTTGGAGACAATGGATGATCACAATGTTGACAGTTTTATTTCACTTTCTAGTCCTCAGATGGGACAATATGGAGGTATTTAGGATAATACTAACGTGATAGCGTTGTGTGGGCATCCTTTTTAAGGACTAAAAAAACTTTGTCCAGTGAGGTCCACAGGCCAAGTGATATAGGGAAGTACTTCCAAAAAATTGGCTTATAAAATATTTATATAGTATGCACCCTCTCATTGGTCGATACGTGTGTTTAGATGAGAGTATCTAAACACGGCTGTTGAATGATTGTTGAGAAATATTTTATAAAAGCAGTAGAGGACTTTTTTCTGTTTTCATAGCCTCATCTGCTTAGGGGACTGGCAGAATTCTTGGTTTTGTATAACTATTTTGAATTCTCTCAACCCCTCATGTATCCTTGGGTCATGTGTATCATAGGCATCCGCAGTTGAGCATCGATCAATACCCTTGATTGACACTCCATCAACACCTCGGTTGACACTCAATCAACACTCCATCAAAATCTCTGTCAACAGTCAGTTGACTAATTTTTGATCAATGCATGTGAGTTGAATGTGGCTAAATGTAATTTAGGCTAAGTTAAACACGAAACAATGCTGGCCAGCGGTCGCTCCCGGGGCTTTGGTGCGGGGTGGCCTGGGGCTCTATGCGGGGGGTCCGAGCGTGGTTTACAGTTCGGCTTCGGATGTCAAGTCATTCTGCGTTTGCTTTCGCTACGGGACAGTTCGCTGAGTTTATTCCCGGCCCGCCCCTCCCTCTTGGCATGGTAAGTATTAGGTAAGTATCTTTGTTTCCACTGTTCTAACAGTGTGACGGTGCCTGGTGGTTGCCGCTCACAGGGTTGTCATGGATACCCTTCGCGTACGGCTAGGAGTGGCTCGTTCCCCCACCTTCCTGTTTTCAGGCACCATTCCCCAAGCTTATCTATTGTGATGAGTTTAATCAACACTCAGCCGACTATCAACTAACTGTTTATCAAGTGTTGATGGAGTGTCACCCAAGTATCATTCAGGATGTCGACTGAGTATCGATTAAGATGTCTATTGACGGTATTGATCGAGGGTATCAATCAACACTGGACTGCAGATGCTTTTAGTATACATGATCCAATAGCATACCTTCAACTCCCTAACATGACCCCAAACAAAAACAATTGGGCAGTTTCACACACTTTTACTGTCAGTACTGGGCTGGGTTGTTTGAAAGCTGGTTAACCCTAACCCAGTATTAAAAGTTAACCAAAGTATTTCCCTTGTATAAAAGACATTGTGAGTTTCACTGCTTATATTTGGTTAATTTGTTTTAGATTATTCGAACTCAAAACTGAAAGACAAACAATATAAACATAAAACCTAACCAAACATTTTTATCAAATTCTCGCTAATCCTGCGTTAGGATAATCAGGCTTTGGACAACCTGGGCCAGGACTCTTGTTTTGGTATAAAACACTATGGAGTCACCCTCTCTTGGTTCCTGTACCTCTCTCACCCAGGCAAGTTTATGAGTACCAATAAACTCTTGACTGGAGGTCATCTTGAAGGGACTACCAACCTATCACACAGCATGAAAAAAGCAATTACTATACTTAACAAGTTCAATAGTTCTTTGGCTACCTGTCAATGGTCCATTTTTACCTTCAAGTTGACCCAGCAAATCACCAGCAGTACTTGCAATAAGACCTATGGCACCTGCCACCTACTTCAAATCTTATTGAGTATGCAGTTTGGGTGGAGACAAGCAAAAAGAATCTGGATTCCAGTATTACCACTGTTTTCACTGGTACGTGACCTTCAAAATCATCTGTCAATCAAACAACAAAACCTTTCTTGTCTGCAAGCTGAAAGAGGTTTCACATTCGTGGAGAAAATGTTGGTAATGGCAAACTCTTTAGAAGTTTGAATGTGAACAGCAAAGATAGCTATGATTTGATATTGTTGTTTGAGCGCAAACAAGGGTTGGCGTTGGTGGAATGCTCCGGTGAGAAATCTATTGGCATCTTGCCAGTGCTTACTGGTATCTCCTAAATGGGTACAGCTCTTTTCTAAGCACATTCATGCTCACACATTAGCTTACAACATGCTCTTTTAAAGTCCAGAGATACAGCAGAAGAAATGGGATGTGCTCACAGCTTTCTACATCTCCACAAACAGTTTTTATGTAAGACATGCCTTCTCTCTGAACGTGCTGGGAAATGAATTTAGTATCTTGGCAAAGGTCATTTAAATTTAATCTGAAAAAACATCTAGCTATCAATTATTAATGAAATTTGATGATGAATTCATGACATTCCTGACTGGTATTTCTAGACAAATAACTGTAGGTTAATGCAATCATATAATTTATTTAATATTAATTTCCTTATTTTGTTTTGTTGTGTTTTGGTTAGCTACCGACTTCAAATTGTTATATAAATGGCATTTACAGTGTATAACTATTTCAGGTTATTTCAGGTTGTCAGTTACCCTCTAAATAAGGGATGAATAAAGCTGTTGTTGTTGGTCACAAGAATTCCGCCTCTGCCAGTCAACGACAACTGCAAGTTGATTTCATGAAGCAACAATAAATCATAAATTTACTTTGTTATTTGGACTGTTCAATGTTTGTGTTCCATCCTGTGATGGTAGCTTGACATTCACTTTTTCAAAGCTATCTTCTCTGTTCTCAACATTTTCGCCTTGAGTGTGGAGCCATTTCTGCAGACTAATATTCCATTCAGTTATAAGGTTCCACTGTTTGATTGACAGAAGTCTATTGCATAGAGTTTTGATTTCGAAGGTCATGAAGCAGTGAAAACAGTGGTACTATAATAATTACCATTGAGCCAGCATGTTTTCCAACAACATTGTTTTCAGTTTTAATATTATTTTATATGCCCTGCATAGATACCAGCTATCTGAAGCCTTATATTCCATCAATTGCTACCAAAGATATCTATATGTAAGTATTGCAAGGAGTGTGGATGGATTCATACATGAATAATATACAATACTTTATAACTGTACAGTTTATTATATATCACAGAAGTGAGTGGTTTTGATATCCCTTGCAGTCTTTCCTTTTGGTTCTCCTCCATAAGATGTCAAAATACAAATACTGGTCTTTTCAGGGCTGGCAGTGGGTTGAAACAGCCGGCTATTGGCCAATCTTCCCACTGTGTGCCAAAATGGGTCCACAATGGAGAAATTGAGGCAGTTATTGCTGAGAGCATTTTTTTTTTTTTTTGCACTCAGCTTAGCATGCAGAGTATCAGGTGTTTCACGTCTGCATAAGTTGTCACACTTAAATTTAACAACTGCAAGTGTTTCTCTAAATAAATGCTGCTTAATGACAAAACACTTTGCTGACTACATCTGACAGTGGAACTGTGAAGCTTATGCGCATGTGCAAACTGAACTATACTAGAATTGTCGGAATGCTGGACTGGATATTACATTACTCCCTTTTTCCAGAGGCAGTGTTTTAGAAGACAATGTCCTAAATGTCCAATGTTCTAAGCTCGACACAGAAATTGTTTCACTGGCATAACATCTATGTCCGGTGAGCATAAGCTTAGTACAGTCTAGGTAACATATAGTCTTTCAGATGGTCTAGTGGTCTCAGCAGAGCCACCTAGGTCCCTTCAACCAAAGTATCTTGAGCTTGCTTGGCATTGCCCCTCAAGTTTCGAAGTCGCTTGGGTTTTTGTTTGTCAGGGCATAACTCCATGCTGCTTCTGTCAGCTCACCAATTTTCTTCACTTGATTTCGCATTTCCCCATGGCTTGCCAACCAACACAACTGTCATGCTATCCACCGAGTTGTGATAGGTCGTGATAGGAAAGGACCCCGATGCCTTGCTTACGCTGTTTTGCAGTTTCGCTAGGGTGTGCGCTGCAACTAATTAACTCTAGTCTTGGAAAGCTCATCTCTTTTGGTTCAACTCTTGAGTTTGATACAAGTAAGTTCTGGTCAACTGGAGTCGAGTCTTGGTATGTGATGGCATAAATTGAAGCACAGACAGTCATCTTACTGGCGTCAGCAAAACCATGGATCCTGAAATGGGTTTCGTGCGACTTGAAAATACTTCAAGGAACTGTGATAGATGGCATATTTTGCAAACTGGCTTGCCATGCTTCCCACTTCTTCTGAATGTAGTTAGGAACGTCTTGGTCCCAGTGTAGTTTCAGGACGCACACTTCACTGAAGATCAGTTTAGCGGTGATTGTGACATGGGTGCTCCATCCAAGTACATACCATACATTTTTTTGGTCGCAATCTTACGCTTACCCTCCACATTTAACATGGCCATTTGTTTGATTGAATACTGACTGGAAAATGATGAAAATAGCATTTCCAAGCATCTACATGCCCCCATACTGACCCCCTAGAAGACTTGCGTCTTCAGCACCTGGAAAGAACCTTACCACCTACTTTTAAATATTGGACATCTACTTCAAAACTTATTGACAGCCCTGTCTTCATGTTGCTTATGGAACTGGTGTAGAGAACATTCTTTGGATCCTAAAAACTGTTACCAAACCTGCATTTCATCCCTGCTCATTGTTAAGGAGATTTCAAGTGTTGATCTCTTACAAGGCTGAAGAGTTAGTAATCAATCAGTCAGGAGTATTTTAATAATTAATATCCTCCAAGATACAGACCCAAAACTTATTTTTTTTTACACAACTATATGAATATATAACAGTTACAGTATGAAGTTACATGTATTAATACTAAATTTATTATCTTCATATCTCTTTCAGTTTCTTTTACAGTCCATATTTTCAAAGAACATTTTCTCTAGCAAACTATTGGAATGGTAAGGATATACACACAGCATTTCAATTAAAATTAGTTATTATGTCACATAAAAGAAAATTATAAATTAAAATTGTTAATTCTCTACTCAAAATTGGTTATGTATCCTATGTACCCTGTTGAAATACTTTTAAAATAATGAAGAATATTTTTCTTTTCTAGATCCATATCACGAGGACAAAAATTACGAGTTCAATGTATTCTTACCAGTAGTGAACAACCTTAATGCTTCAAAATTCTTCAATGCAACAGGTATTTGAAACGCTTGACAGTTATCATTAATTTACACTGTGCCTTCTTACTGTCATATAGTTCAGAGTTAAGATAAAAATTTAATGATTCATCTAACTGTCCCTTGGACAACCATCAGAAAGAACTTGGTTTTTCAGAACCAAAAAGTACTTGTTCAAAATATTTCCTTGAAAGCTGCAAAGGACTAAAGCAAGAATGTGTTGAAAACTATTTAAAACTTTGCTAGTTCACTCAAGGCTTGAATCTAGAAATGAAAAAAGCCCTATCAGTAATAGCCAAGCCAAATCTAGGTCTGAGTCATGTACAAGATGTCAAATGTCCAAGTCAACATGTTGGTACATGTTGGCTAATATTATGCTCAAGTCAGTGATATTTTAAACCTGCCAATTTTTTCCGAGTCAGGCATGTGATGTTAATTCTGAGAGTGCTAGAATTTTCGGAAAAAAAAAAAACATATCTAAAGATGTCTTAAGATTCTTGTGACATTCCAAAGATTTCTGCAATAATTCAAACATTTTCTTGTTTCAGTCCTTGGATTTGTGTCACCAAACATAATGGCAATACTTTTTTGATAATAATTATCAAAAAAGTACTGCCATTATTAGACTTGGCTTGAGTTTATACATTAAATTTGAAAGTTTGTGTTAGGGCTGTAAGAGCTCCACATTTTCAGCTTAGCTGAGAAATTGGTTTGTAGGCGTGGAGTATTTAACCCACCATCATGAGAGTTGGCAGTTAAACTATTTCAGCTGACCAGAGCAGGGCGTAAAATTAACCCTTTTTATCGGTAGCCACTTGGCTCCTAAATATTTTAAATTGGTAGCCAATTCCAAAAAGTTGGTGGTCAAAAATTTACAGGAGCTACAAAGAGCACACTAGAATGGATCATATACAACGTGAAAGGTTACCTAAATCCAAGATGGCGTCTAGCGACGAAATCGTGCATGTGCTGGGATTTGGTAATGGGCTTAACAAGGAACTTTGCTGCTGATTTATCTTTACAAATCTTCAACAATCACTGGATCTTTAGGTAAGGTGTGATTAGAAATTCTAGACGCCAATTTGGCGACTAATTCTCAGGATTTGGTCGCCAAAGTGAAACATTTAGTCGCATTGGCGCCTGTATTAAGCGCAATTTTACGCCCTGCAGAATGCTATTTTAACTAAAGGCCAAATGCACTATTAATTTTGCATCGTGTGTACAAAAGGCATCCGCAGTCGAGTGTCAATCAATACTGTCAGTCAATACCCTCGATCGATACTTGGTGAACACTCAATCAGTACTTGATCAACAGCATATCAACACAGTATCGACACTTGACAGTTAGCCGAGTGTCAACTGAAAATTAGTCGGCTCTCGACCAACTGTCAACGTAGATGTCGATGGAGTGTCAATCAAGTCAATCAAGGGCATTGATGGACACTCGACTGCAGATGCCTTTAGTGTACATGATCGTTAATTTTAGCCTAACTACATCAGGAATGCTGTTTAGCTCAGAGCAACTCCTATAATTATATGCTTGTCTCTTGCCCACCATTCACATTGCTTGAAACCATAAGGAATTGGGATATACATGTAGCATTGACAAAAGCATATAATATGGGCATGGATTTGTCTTGGATTTACAGAATTATACTCAGAAATAGTTGAATTTTATCCCTTAGTTACGTGTATAATAAATATAACTTTGTCTATGATCTGTTACAGAGTGTGAAAAATTTAAAGAGAACTTTTTACGAATCAAGAACTTAGTCCTGATTGGAGGTCCAGATGATGGCGTTATCACTCCATGGCAGTCCAGGTACGGTACATGAAGCATACCAGCAGATGTGATTTTTTTTTGAGGAATGGCCTTAAAAGCACATCACATTTGCAAATGTTCTGAAATTCTTGATAATTACTGGTATGTGACTTTATGATACATGCACTGTTATGTCAACTGGTTAAAAATAGATGCAACAAATTTAATTATGATCATATTGCTATCCTATAAAATGGAAGTCACACTTGGGTTACTGGCCCACACTAGAGCTTCAGCTGGGTTCCTCAGCACGAGATAACTTGCAGCATTGCCACTCCCCTTGGATGGGATGGCTGTCCAGTGCCATTATTCTGTCTAGGTAGAGAGATGCAGTAAGAGTCGATACACATCTTGCCCAAGGTAAAGTAAAGTCTGCAGATAAGCTAAGTGGCCCATCGTGCCTGAGCTTATCCAAGTTTCTTTAGCATGAAGCGACTAGGTATATTTCTACTCCCCCTGGATGGGATGCTACTCTGTTACAGGGATACCCCCAGCATTAAAGTCGCTGGTACCCATTTGTACACATAGGTGGAGAGAGGCACTGTGAGATTAAAGTGTCTTGCCCAAGAACACAACAAAATGTCCCCAGCCAGGGCTCAAACCTGGACTGCTCAATCGGGAGTCGAGCACTAATCACGAGGCCACTGCACCTTCACACATCTTGCCCAAGAACCCTAGGAAAAAATGACCGTGTCACTGCTCTAACCCTTATGCTTGAGCTAGTACTTCAATGCTTTTAGGCCACTTATGAGTTACAATTTTTTTTGTTTCATTATTGTAGCCATTTTGGATTTTACATGTGCAACATGAATATAACAGTGGACACTAATCATGACGCTACTGCACCTTCACACATCTTGCCCAAGAACCCTAGGAAAATATGGACAAAATGAGCAAGTATTCTGTATGCTTTTAGGCCACTTATGAGTTACAAGTTTTTTTGTTTCATTATTGCAGCCATTTTGGATTTTACATGCGCAACACAAATACAACAGTGGACATGAAAAATCAACAGGTCAGTCGCATTTGCGGACCATTAGTACCAGGGACGGGAGGAAGGGTGTCACCTGTGTGGTTTTCTAGTCCAAGTGTAAATCTGCGTATTTGTTGTTTGATTCTTACATGTACTTGTTGCCGAGACTTTCCAAGAAAACCTGACCAAAATTTTGAAATTCTTAAGATGACTCAAGATCTTCCAAGACTTGTGAAGATGTCCTGGAAGGTGAAAAATTGCACACATTTTCTAGAGCCAATGGAATGTTCTACAGTTATTATTATTGCTTTCTATTTGCAACCAGAAAGTTTTATTCACTTTGTTTGTTGTATTATTTGATCAATTTCAGCATATTTCTTAAAATTCTTCTATTTCATTCATCAATTTAATATTATTAAATGTCTCGGGTACAATGTATGAGCTTGAGAAAACATACTTATACATAGGTCTCCTAGTCTAGGAGACCTACATGTATGTATAAGTCACTCATAGTCTGTAAGTACCAGCTTTTAAATTATTGATAGCTGATCACAAAACACAACTACAACTTGCTTGTACTATATAGGTAAGCTTAACAATCTAGAACGATCTATATGACCACATAATATTCCATTTAATAAATCAGTCTTAATATGACTCAGTATGACATAGCAACACAACTATATACATGTACATTGTAGGTAACATATAAACACAACTATATAGGTAAGCTTAACAATCTAGAACAATCTATATGATCACATTGTATTCCATTTAATAAATCAGTCTAGGATGACTCAGTATGACATAGCACTGTAGGGATCCATGCAGTGTCTGATAGTATAGTTAGTGATTGGTCATTTTAATGCGACTGATAACCAATCAAAGTTACTTGTGGGGGTAGAGTTCTTACAGAATTATTCTATTAACCTAAGTTGGCAACATTCATTTACTTGAAACTCCCGCGGTGTGAAGGTAACAAACTGAAGGTTCAACCAGACACTAACTCCAGACATCTTTTTAGGTTTATCTTAATGACACCTTTGGTTTGCGTACTCTGGATGAAAGAGGGTCCATACACCAATTCACCTTTCCTGGTATACATCACATTCATTGGCATGGAACAAAGAAAGTGTTTGATGAAGCTATAGAGCCCTGGTTGACATGAAAAGAAATGCCATAAGGCATTGTAAAAACTGCTTTCAGAGGAATAACAATCAATAACTAACCTAAGTAACCATAAGTAAATCATACATTGGATATGGTTGTTCTCAGTACATGCCTAACATGTACAATGCACGGCCATTTGTTTGAATTAAGTCGAAGCTCCTTTGTTACACTATGACAGTATGCTAATATTGACTGACAACCCCCCTTTTTCCAACATTGGATGTGCTAAAGTGATTTTTGTTTTTGCCTTTGTTGTTCTACTCCCAAGGGCTGTTTCTCAAGAATTGCTGAATTTACAGATCTCTGTATGGTTGTATGGCACCTCTTGCCAATAAGCTATAGGAGTGGCAAATGGTAAACATGAGACTTTGCGAGGTGGCAAGGCTATTGTAGCGTTTTTCTTTGCAAGCCAATAAAACATTTTCAATTTCCAAATTGCAGCTGTGAGACTGAGACTGTCTGGAACTGAAAATGTGACTGCAATACTGCGTCATGATAACCTAGAACAAAGTAGCTGTTTTCCTAGCACCAAAATGAGGTGGCAGTACGTTTTGTGGAATATAGACAATTTAGGAAAATTTAGGATTACCCTTTTGTCAGAAATTAGAATGTTTCACTACTTAAATTTAATAGATCAAGGGATTTCGAGACTTCTTAATAGCCTTACAAAAATTGAAACCCAGAGACAGCTTCATGATAAAAAAGGTCCACAGTGCATACATGTGTGGCTTACAATTAGGATAAAACTGAATTATCTTGAAAAAATGAAAGACATTTAAAACTTTCACATTAAAATAAGCCCTTATTATAAATGGCTTGTAATTGAATTCTAAAATAACCCCAACTGATCCACGGGATAAAATCTATGCCATGACCAAAATAGCCAACTTCACCACTAACTGGAACCCAGTCTTCTTCGTGGACCATGTGACAAAGACTTAGCTCTCATAGACAAATAAATAAATCAGATGATGACATAGTGTGGATTACACTTCATGTGACCCACACAAAAATGGAATTTGAGACACAAGGCTAAAACTGCAAGACCTGTGAAATTGGACTGAAATGTTGCAAGAACCAGAGTTTTTAAAGAATAATTTGTCACCCCTAGCCATGCAGAAAAACTGTCCTTTTTTAAGTATGTGTGTGTTATATATGACTAAAATTGTAAGTGCAAGAGCGAATAAAGTTGTTGTATAATTTTTTGCACAACGAATTCTAAACCCATTTCCATTCAGTAAATCTTTAAGGAGCTCAGTCACAGCATTTTGAGTTAATTTTGGCCACATACAAAATTGCTTTTAAATTGATGAAAAATAGTAGTTTACTATAATAAAACACAAAAAAGATAAATTACAAATAAATCATAAAGGAATAAGGATGGTTAATGATTGAGAAATTTAACAGAGATTACAAACAAAGAACTTGAAAAATTTAGTCTAAACGTTTCAAGATACACAAAATGTGGCATAGCTCCTTTTATGTTGTATGATCCTTCTAGTTATTATTGTCTCTTCTTTAACTGGGTGAATTTCTAATTAACAATTAGACTATGAGCTTGAGATTTCTATGATGTGATAGTTGATGAGGCCGAAGTTTAAGTCTAAAATTAAAAATAATTTTCAGTTTCAAGAGCAGCACATGCATGATCGTTGTCTATCAGAAATTAGTATAAATTTACCGTAGTCTATTGTGAATCCGTGAATTTGATTGGCTATATTACCGTTTTCTATCTGCTGATAGAAAACAGTTACGCATCAGTGCACATCGCGCGTCACGTTTGAACCTGATGTAACATGATAAAACAGTTCTTTTCTGCGCATTACTTGACATTTTTTTGTTTTTATGCAATGAGACTACGGTAAATTTATACTAAAACAATTAGACTACTCGCCCTCGTTTTTTACGAGCAATAGTCAACTCAGCTGCGCCTCCTTGACTATCTGCTCGTAGAAAACTCGGGCTCGTAGTCTAATTGTTAATTAGTAGAATTCTACTAGTATACAAATGCAAATGCTGTAATCTGATTGGCTGAGCCATTGCACACTATCAGCCATTATTATTCAACAAATTGTAACACTATCCAAATATGGTCATGATGCTCTCAATATCTGTCATCTGTAGGTAACAGATATCCGGCGGTATACGTAGCTTCGTACGTGGGAAGAAAAAGTGAAGTGAGAAAATGTAGACAGAGAGATTTACAAGGATTTAGGCTGTTTTGTTATCAATTTGTTGAATAATAAAACAATTATCCTGCTCAATCTCGCGGAATATCGTCTGATTTTAGCCGACTTGGTCTACAGCCTCATCGGCTAAGTATCAGACGATATTCTGCGCAATTTCGCAGGATAATTGTTAATTAGTGTGCAGTGGGTGGAGGTCATCTACGAAATGGCAATGTTTTTTTTGTTTTTCTCAAGTTCTGGAGGAAAATCTTTGATGCAAATGGATAATTAAATTCCTGAGAAGACTAAATGAAGGACATTTACATTGTACAGTTTCTTGGCTTTAAAAAAAGTTGAAATTATTGAGAAAACCGATGCGTGCGCACATAACTTCAATTTTAAATAACAATTCAATCCGAGCGATCTTTCTAAAACGCGCAAAGTTTAATAATAGGTCAAGAAATAATTGGAAACCGTTATTTGAAGTGAATTTTAGTAAGAATTCTGCCTACGGCCTCATTAACTATCACCTCATAGAAAATCTAATTATTAAATAGAAAATGATGAGAGGACCAATCTGATTTTCAGATTTCAAATATGACAACTAAGTGGCTACTAAAGAGGATCACAAAGGGCTTACTTGTGACGTGTGATGAAAGCAAAAATTACACGATACATGAAAAGGAACTAAAAGATATATACACGATTTATGAAGAAAAAATTGCTTAAAGAGCTAAATGTAAATGTGACATGAATTTTGTTAAAATTCTTGTATCATGACCCCTGCAATTAGTTTAATAAATTATTGGTAACTGTTATTCAATAATAATAGAATTTTTGAACAACCTTTTTTGTACAAATTCCATACAAGATGTTTGTGCACAGCACAACTCTAGGTATATAATATATTAATATAAGATAAAATTGAAAGCACAAACAAAGGTTTAAACATTTGCACTTAATTAATATGCTAATGTTTGTACAATTTTTATCCTACACATTAGCATAACCCAGTGGTTCAACCCCAAACAAAATGAATTTACACATTAGTTAATTTAAAAATCAGCTAGTCTAAGTGTAGCAAATTTGAAAGTAGAGGCATACTCATAGATGTAGATGTTAGATGTTAGAAAAAATGTAGAAACCATAAATATATGCCATATCATTTTATGGGTACTTTTCTTGTGCTCTTTATAATAATTGTAGTCGAAAAAATAAAACAGCAGCTTTTCTAGAATGTTGTCTTGAGTTCACTCTTCATTAGCGTGTGTAATCCTTTATTGGTTTTGCTACTATTACTACACTTATAGAAATTTAGATGCACTCCCCTTAAAACAAGCTGAAGTCATAAACACAATATGGGAAAAAAAGAGCCAATCACAATGCTAAAAATTGGATTTTTAAAGGCAAAAAAAATATCATGAAAGTTCCCTGTGAAGAGATGATGATAACATCTTCACAAACTGTGATGTCATGACAAGCCAATACCCAATTAATGAACCACAAACATACAGCAGCTGCTAACAACTAAAAGCAAGGTTGAATTTAAAATAATTTAACATATGCCTCTGTTCCCAGACCTCCATTGGAGGTGGTCATGGGGCTAATCACCCTACACCGTAAAAACCCTTAGCTTGATTATGGAAACCAGAGGGCCCTATTCTCCCAGAGGAGATATAGGAAATAAGTCAAGTCTGTTCCCAGATTTAGAACTGTGCATGGGAGCGCTGGTAAAGAGAGAGTGATTGACTTCAAGTTGACGGGCAACGACTTCCTACCTTTAAACCATTCCCATCCCAGAGCCCTGGTGCCACATCATCTACCAGAGAGTAATCACAAGACTGCCATGATACCCTGTACATGATCATAATGTGTATATTTCAATCTAAAAATCACTCTGGACTCATTATCATAATAAACATTTGAGTGATTGCCGACCACCTTCCTAGAATAAAGATTCAAAACAATCAAATTTACTTCCCATTTTTATTGCAGTTATGCATAAATGTACAGATTACTCAAAACAACATATGTACACAAACAGTAAGTTAACATGAAAAACGTGACTGTATATCTAAACTAAAATTACTAAATATAAAATAGTACTAACAACAACATAAAATTCAAGACAAAAAGTAAATTTAATATCTACATATTCTCTAGCTGTACACAATATCTCAACTTTCATCATCATCTTTTAACGGATCCAGTATCAAGAAGTCTGCCTGTCCTTTGTTAAAACCTCTTGTTGTGTCTATAAAGTTTTGAAATGCAGCTACTGTGTTCTTTAACTTGTCTTCTACTTTCCCTTTCATTTCTCTCATCCTTTCTTTTTCCCCTTCAGCAGCGACCTTTTGTTGAATCTGCTCATCAATACGGCTTTCTAAGTCTTTCACTTC
The DNA here is from genome assembly GCA_964020085.1 of Micromussa lordhowensis. Taxonomy (NCBI): domain Eukaryota; kingdom Metazoa; phylum Cnidaria; class Anthozoa; order Scleractinia; family Lobophylliidae; genus Micromussa; species Micromussa lordhowensis. The sequence continues at coordinate 9,517,615 of OZ026595.1, forward strand.
TTTCTCATGGGCATCCTTTTGTTGCAGCAGTTTTTTCTCCTCTTCCTTTTTACATTTTTCCTCCATTTCCATAACTGCCTGTTTTTCTTCTTGTTTCAATCTTTCTTTAAGATTCTTCAAAGCTTGCTAAATTGAAAATAATGAGAGCTTTATGTAGACTTTTCACACAGGAGATTTGGTAGTGACTTACAGGTGTATGTCAGTTGATTCTCACTGATGTTCATCTTTCTTCTCTTTTGTAGGTCTATTTAACAATTATTCCATGAGCGCACATTGGATATGAGATGATAGATAGCCAATGAGGCGCGTAGCGCCGAGTTGGCTATAATCATCTCATATCCAACAAGCGCGAATGGAATAATTGTTTTATTAAAAGCGCCCCCAAAAAATAAAGAACTAGACTACAATGAAAACAAAAAGGCCCAAAAAATCACGCATATGCACGCCATTTTTGTTGATCATGGTATAATGGCTCATATACCATGATGGCTAAGCCAATGAAAAGTCTTGAATTGCATTATCCAATGATCCAGTTTTTAATAAAATAATATATACAGTCAACTCTCTCTAAGACGGACACCATCAGGACTGGCCTCGGCTGTCCGTCTTAGAGAGGTGTTCGGCTTATAGAGAGTCAACGTAACATGACCCCAGGAATTTTACAATTCGGTTGTCACCTCTGAGTTATTTTTTGAAAGGGACAAAATGATGACTGATTTAATTTTAACTTGTACTGTACTGTATGTAATTTGCTGACAAGATAAGAGCTGTCAATTGAATGTCTCGTGTTAAAAAGAGTCACGTACTTGGTAATTTAAGAATTTTTCTTCCCTAAATTGTAATTTGTGGTCACATTCAGTACCTCACAAGTGTCTGCTGACCATTTCAAAGTGTCCGTCGTCCGTCTTATGGAGGTGCCTGTCTTATAGAGAGTTTGGTTATACATGTAGTAAAATGACTGAGAAACGGCCGGGACTAGCACCAGGTGTCCCTCTTATAGAAGTGTCTGTTACGAGAGAGTTGACTGTACTGGCAAGGCTAATGGTAAACTTGAGACTACAAAATGACAACTCTATTTTACCATCTCTTCTGCAAAGCCCAAGAATTTATCAGCCTTGGAAAAGCATTGAGACTTAAGACATAGACATAAGAATAAGACAAAAGAGATAAGGCAATGCCCCCCCCCCCCAAAAAAAAAAAAATAGTTCAGACATGATCAGACTATCAGACTACATAGTTATCTAATTATAATTATCTTCAAAAGTAATAATAATAATAATAATAAATGCTTTATTTAAACTGAAAAAAAAAGATCAGCGATTTTAACATAAAAAACGCTGGTATAAACCGGTGATCAGTACATAAGAATACTAACTGATTAAAAATACATTTCACTATCAATACAATTAAGATTAAAATACAATGACAGAAAAATAAACTTATACACTACACATGTGTTGTGTCTTATCCGATTCTATTAAAAATTTAAAAGTTTTAACTGCGTTTCACAAGCACGTATTGTTTTGGGAAGGTCATTCCATTCCTTTGCAGCGGCATACTCAAATGTTGACTGACCCATAGCTGTTTTATATCTTGGGAGATGAAGTTCCCTACCATCTCTGAGGGCTTTACGGCGAAGTTCTGATCTCAATGCAAAATACCCTTGAAGTTGCCTGGGACAGTGATAGTCATTTACGATTTTATATACTAGTTGGAGACGTAAATAACGGCGCCTGTTAAACAATGTTAACAGGCCAAGTCTCTCCCTCATTGACTGAGTGCATGTTAAGTGATTCGTTCTTAAAATTATTCGCATTGCTTTATTTTGCAACCTTTCTAGAAAATTGGAGTTCTTCTTACTGCAAAGGCCCCATACGATGCAGCCATAGTCTAAAATAGGTAATATTGTCATTTTATAGATCTTCAGTAAAATAGTAGGGCCAAGAAAAGATGAAATTCTATTTAAAAGTTTCAGTTTAGGATAAACTCTCGAGGCAATATATGACACATGATTGTTCCATGATAGTGATTCGTCCACAACAACACCAAGATACTTAAAATGTCTCTGCTGTTTTAATACTGAATCTCCGTAAAAAATGGTAATATCTCGATTGGTTTTGAGTGCTTTTTGGGACGCAATAATCATGGCTTCCGACTTTTTTGTAAAGTAGCATCAGCCGCTCCCTGATGTACAATTTTCCAGTACAAAAATTCCTACAGACCTGCGCAACTCTCACAGAAATGCTTAAGAATAAACATACAAGAGATAATTCTTCACTATACTTTTGGGAGATAAAGACGGAATTATGTTGCCCCTCCTTCACTTCAAATACAGTTGAACTTCCTGTAAGCGACCACCCAAAATGTCAAGCCTTGATGGTCCCTTATGGGAGGTGGTCACTGAACAGGGCTTAGACCATATTGGGTCAAAATTTTGTTTCATTAGCATATGGTAACTGCACAGACTTAACCATGTTTTAAATGTCTTATTCATGTAAAAAGTCAATTTTGGGAAAACATCCAGTACTTCCCACTGAGAAATTTCTGTCTCTTGTACAACCCAGGCATGTGCTAATGTTGCAATACCTTATTATCCAATTTTTGGTCTATTATCTGTCAAGTGGTCACTTACAGGTGTTTCAAAACAAAAGAAAATTTCTAGTTTGAAAGGAAACTTTCAGCTCTGAAAGTGGTGACTAATAAGAGGTTCAAAACATAATGGTTTGACTTGGGAACTTTTGGTACCGTATTTTGGAAAACTGGTCACCAGAGAGAGGTGGTCGCTTATGAGAGGTGGTCACAACCGGAGGTTTGACTGTAGTTAACACTGGACGTGTAACTCCATACAGGCATTTCTTCCTTCTATTTCCTGCCCTTTTTCAGTTACAGTTTGTCACTATATACCTGTTTCTCTTTCTCAGCAGCCAGAATAATTTGCTTTCTCTTCTCCTCTTCAGCTTGAGCCACTTTCTTTGCCTCATCAGCAGCTGTCACTTTGTCCTCCTCTCTAGCTTTCTGTATAGCCTCTGATTTTTCCAACAAAAACTGTTCCCTAGCCTTCACCAGTGCCTCCTCCAGTCTCTTTTGACCCTCATCTTTCTCCCGCTGAACTTGCTGAGCTGCTAGTTTCTTCATCACTGCTTCTACTCTCTTTGACTCTGTCTTCACTGCCTTTTCCTTAAGTAAATAAGTGTAACAGACAGATTAAAAAGGTTCTATGACACTGGTATCATATAAAATAATATACTAGGTCAATTTTCACTAGGTTTTGATAGTCCCATTCACACATGGCCACTGAATACTTTACTTTTTTACTGGGATCTGCTTCTGAAAACCGCTCTAACTACACTATAGTCTAAGCAATTTGCTATTAAAAAACTTGCACCGCTTTACCATCCAAATCAGAAGTAAAATCTTAACCAATCATGACCTGTTCACAGTCCCACGTTTCCCTGAATATCATGTCAGATGCATGTATTTGCTTTGATTTTTATTTGATTTACTAGATTTTCTGTGTGCATTGTGATTGGCCAGAGTGATTACTGGTTTCTGTTCTATAACTCTCAATTGAAAACTGCTCTAATGTTTTAACTAACGAAGTGTCTGAATGAACAACAGCCAGACAAGGTTATCGTTTTAAATAGTTTTTTGTAGTTTAGGCTAAATAGCACTTCAGTTAGCCTTAAAGCAATCCAGTTAGCCTAAAAGCACTCCAGTTAGCCCAAATAGCATTCCGGTTAGCCTGTTTAATGTGAGCTTTTAATAATGGTAAGGGTAACACGATATATACTTAAAAAATTCTGATAGCTGCCAGCTCGACTGGTTTCGGTGCCGCAGTGGTAATGAGTATTGCTTGCCATGCGGGCGACCCGGGATCGATTCCTCTCTGGGGTCACCTGTCACAATGTTCCTTTTACGTTGTTTTACTTCAAAAAAAATTTATGTTTCACTGCCAGTCATTTAGTGTATTTAAAACCTTGACCGGGTGCCAGTCATTTAGCCACAAAGTTTAACTAGAGCCAGTTGTGATTCACATCACAAGTGTGCAGCTTAAGCCATGCAAGAGGTGTGTACATGTATGTATTATCTGGCATGGGAGGTGAGACCCACTGTCCTACCGCCCACCCACACCCCCACTCTGGAGCACTCTTACAACTGCCTGTTAGTCAACTACACGTACCTGAGCTTTCTTGGCAGCAGTCATAGCTTTCTCTTGTTCCACTTCAGCAGCTTCACGGGCTTCCTTAAGAGCTCTTGCTTTCTCTTCAGAAGCTAGGCGCCAGGCTCTTTGTTCTACCTCTGTCACATTCTGTTGCCTTTCTTTCTCAAGCTCATCAACAGTTCTTTGGTAGAGTTCATTTCCTATTACTAAGAACAAAAAAATAGACTATCATCATTTCAGTAAGATTCTGCTTTAGCAGTTAAACACAACTTATATTAATAAATAAGCTTGTGAGAGAGTGAGATAGAAATATTTTCATGGCGTTTTACAAGTAAGCCTGAAGTAAATTAAACTTAAGCTTACATCTTAATTTCGTTCGGGTTCTCCACGTGAGTGAATCCATTCTCCGAGTCAAGTCTGAGCCCGAGTCATGTCCGAGTCACGGGTCAGCAGTATACCTTTTCTTCATTCAGACCACGAGGTCTTCGTCGGTCAAAATGTACTCTAGAAGACCGGTTAGGCAGGTTTGTTTGCTGTTGACCAATCAGTTAGCTGGATTTCCCGTGCCAATTCCGTCCCGCTTCGCATACTTCTGTCACGCACTTCCCGTAAATCAATATCCGCGAAATTCGCCCGCACAGACATAAAACTTTGGCGTGTTGGATAATAAATATCTTACTAGTATACCTAAATGGTAATAATGCTGCCGAAGGGGAGAACAATATTAAGTATGCTAACAGTTACCCTATGAACTGAACTGTGAAGAATTGATTTACACAAGACATATTTGAATCGTTATGATAGGAAATGAATTGAAACTGTTATTGGGTTGGGTGCTTTTTGGGATTGAATAGATATTACGAGCAAGTGCCCCTTTATTCACCAGAATTTGAACTTAATACACGTTTTGCAAGCAGCAATTTGACCCTAAAATAAAGGAAAGGCAAATGTTAATTGCTGCGGAGATGAGCGTAGCGAGGGAGCAGTAACATAATCAGGATTTAAAAAGAATATATTAAAGAGGCTACAAGTTCTAGAATTCATCACTTTTACCAGAATGCATTGCATTCAAATTGTGATTTGACTTTCATAACTCTTGCTTTTGTTTTACATGCAGTACGTGAAAGTTTTTAAATCTGGATCAGTAGTTGTGACATCTCATTTTAAACTTAGTATGTCATTTCTTAGCAGTCCGTCGCCTCTGTGGTCGAATTCTTAAATCAGATGAAGAGAAATAGTCGTTACTGAAACTTGTAGAATAATTAAATCAAACGGAAACTGTAGAACACACTTATTTCATATATGCTACGATCTCTTCCTTTTCATCCAAACATGAATTTAAACTTAAGTTTTAGCATTTTTGCAATTTCATACATCCTACGATGGACGCGTCTTCGACAATGTCAACACTCTAGAGAATTTAATGCGTACAGGTACAGAATTTATAAGTGAGATTTCTGCTGCTACAATTTTCACATCTTATCGTATGTGTATGTGTCTGTGCTTTATTGTGTCGATCCCTTGTCACGGTATCCGGTCATCTCGCCACCAGGGAGTTTCGCCACCAGGAAACCATCACGCCACCAACCAACTCGCCGCCAAATAAAGCAGTGGAGGTGAATTAGCAGTTCGAACGAAAGTAAAGTAGTCGAGATGAAAAAGCTATTCAAACAAAGTTCGCTTGCTTGTCTATACGCATGCAAATTACATGTTGTTGGTGACGTTTATATGTGATATTTGTTCCGTTGTCTTGGGCGAGCGACATTAAATGTGCGCATGTTCTTTTTTTTGTAGAATGGTTTTCAAAACAACACAAGTCGCGCTCTTGTTTTCTGACTTTCTTGTTGTGATTGTGCAGTAGTCTTTTGCATTGCCTTCGTAGCTGATTGTTTGTTAATTTAGTATTTATTTATTTTGGAGTCGTTTAAATAAATGACACAACTAAGCTATTTCAGTATTTGTACAAAGTAAGCTGATATCTTAGGGCTACAACGGTGCAGCACATCGTTCGACGTAACACGAACTGTATGAGTGTTTTAAGGGCTGCGTTTTCACTGGGCCGAATAAAAAGCTGAACATTCTTTCTAGGTGTTTGTTTACAGAACAACATTTGCTAGTTCACTGGAAATTTAACCCAGAAGATTCAAATTACGAAAACGCGCAACTTTCAAAAATGACTGAGGGAGGAAGTGCTTTTCTACCTAGATTTATGCAAAGGAGAAGGCATTTGTTCCGGAGGAGGCCGTTAATTTCCCCAGAAATAAGGAAGATGCGACGAAATGCCGTAATGCAAAAACTCGTTTAACACGGCGTCGCCGTGTCATAGAAAGGATCCTGGCCGAGGAACTGGAGAATCGAACAGGACCGTTGAAATGGTAAACCGAAATAAATGAGAAGGACTGAACTCGTCTGCCGTTTTAAAAGTTCAGTTTCGCACACTGAGCCGCGATACGTGCGTCTGGTAAATACTATTCCCAAATATTTTGGCACGCATCTGTCACTACGCGGAATGTGATTGGCTGCGGCATTTACCAAGACAAGTTATACCATCTCGCGAGGTAGTATAACTTGGCGTGAATTTCCGGTCATATTGGCGAGAAAATTGCTTGTTTTTTTCTGGTGAAAACAGCGTGCATTTTTAACTTGCTAAACTCAATACGAACTGTTTTCACTGTATTTCCGGACTTTTCCGGCTTTATCTAGCCAAAATTGTCCCGGTGAAAACACAACTAAACAAGGTAGAACGAACTTCAGTCTCTTCGGCTTGTGGTTTAATGTTTAATTAGATTAATCCCTGGCCGGTAACCGCTGTCACACTTCGCCATCGACGCGTCATGATGCATGAAATTGATGCATACAAGGACAGATTTTAATCCACACACCACAATTTGACGCTAAGGTTATAATGTAAGACTTGGAACCCACAGAAAGATTGATGACTATGTAAAATATGTCACTATCAACAGAATGTGCCGCAACATTACAATCTTTTAGATACCCTAGTAAGGTTCTGAAGAATATAAGAAAAACGTGATAATCGTGACAAGAAAGCACATGGCTCACTGCGCATCCTAAAATGTTTCCGTTCGCGCATAACCACAATTCCTTGCGCATACCACTGCGCATCCTAAATCGCCCATTTGCGCATAACCACAATTCCTTGCGTTTGGTAAGAAAAAGTGATTGCAAGCCCCTATAAAGTAATCTTCTGCTGATTAGAGAGCTGCCTCGCTCGTTCGCTTCAGGCTCACTCGCTGCGGCAGCAATTAGACGTTTTGTTGTGTAGTATCGTTGAGAATTTTTACTCGTTGTTTGTATTTTGACTCGCCCTACGGGCGCGCCAAAATACAGCACAACTCGTAAAAATACTCAGCGATATTACACAACAAAACGTCTAACAAGATATTTGTATCCCACATCTAATCCAATCCATTTTTGGGATACATCTGCAGGTACTGGAAAGCTTTGTATTTTGAGTCACTTGGGATTAGTCTTTATTTGGAGTTGTTTTGTTTCCTGTCTTTTATTTCTTTTGTTTTACGTAAGCTTACGTAATCTGTGCTCCGGTACCTGCAGAAAGATCCATTTTTTGCTGAGACAATCTACACATTCCTTGTAGATTCAAAATTCAAAAAGATTCAAAAGATTCAAGATAAAAAGATTCAAGACTGGGATAAGGAATGCGAAACGTCCTATAGACGAGGTCTTAATTTGAACGTTTCCTGTTAAAGGGGCTCCCTTTTTCCTTTTAATTCCACCGACCACAACCGAAAGTCAAATGCCGTTGTTACAGCCTGGCTACCAAGCTCTTAGAAAATATCGGGCAAGAACTTCATGCTAGCCTACATATAGAGCACTTTCCATATATGGGTAACCTGCATATAAAGCACTTTCCATATATGGGTAAGATGATATTCTTTCATGAACATTCATAAACGTTCATGGTCGTTCATGCATCTTCATGCCCCTTCATGCTCGTTCATGCACGTTCATACACCTTCAGGCATCTTCATGCACCTTCATGGACATTCATACACCATCATACACCTTCATGCACCATCATACACCTTCATGCACGTTCATACACCTTCATGCACCTTCATACACCTTCATGCACCTCCATAAACCTTCATGCACTGTAATACACCCTCATGCACGTTCATACACCATTATACACCTTGATACACCTTCGTACACCTTCATAACCCTTCAAACACCTTCATACACCTTCATACCCCTTCATACACCTTCATACCCCTTCATACACCTTCATACCCCTTCATACACCTTCATGCACCTTCATACACCTTCATACACCTCCATGCACCTTCATACGCCTTCATACACCTTTATACTCTTTTATACACCTTCATACACCTTCATACCCCTTCATACATCTTCATACGCCTTCATACTACTTCATACGCCTTCATACTCCTTCATACGCCTTCATACACGTTCATGCACCTTCATACTCCTTCATACACCTTCATGCACCTTCATACACCTTCATACACCTTCATGCACCTTCATGCACCTTCATACACCTTCATACTCCTTCATACACCTTCATGCACCTTCATACACCTTCATACTCCTTCATAACCCTTCATACACCTTCATACACCTTCATACCCCTTCATACCCCTTCATACCCCTTCATACCCCTTCATACTCCTTCATGCACCTTCATGCACCTTCATGCACCTTCATGCACCTCCATGCACCTCCATGCACCTTCATACACCTTCATACACCTTCATACTTCTTCATAGGCCTTCATAATCCTTCATACACCTTCTTACACCTTCATACATGTACACCTTCATACTTCTTCATACACCTTCATACTCCTCCATACACCTTCATGCACCTTCATACACCTTCATACGCCTTCGCACACCTTCATACTTCTTCATACACCTTCATACACCTTCATGCACCTTCATGCACCTTCATACATACGCCTTCATACTACTTCATACGCCTCCATACTCCTTCATATGCCTTCATACACGTTCATGCACCTTCATACTCCTTCATACACCTTCATGAACCTTCATGCACCTTCATGCACCTACATACCCCTTCATACACCGTCATACACCTTCATACACGTTCATGCACCTTCATACCCCTTCATTCACCTTCATACCCCTTCATACACCTTCATGCACCTTCATGCACCTTCATACACCTTCATACACCTTCATGCCCCTTCATGCACCTTCGTACACCTTCATGCACCTTCATGCACCTTCGTACACCTTCATACACCTTCATACTCCTCCATACACCTTCATGCACCTTCATACACCTTCATACGCCTTCGCACACCTTCATACTTCTTCATACACCTTCATACACCTTCATGCACCTTCATGCACCTTCATACATACGCCTTCATACTACTTCATACGCCTCCATACTCCTTCATATGCCTTCATACACGTTCATGCACCTTCATACTCCTTCATACACCTTCATGAACCTTCATGCACCTTCATGCACCTACATACCCCTTCATACACCGTCATACACCTTCATACACGTTCATGCACCTTCATACCCCTTCATTCACCTTCATACCCCTTCATACACCTTCATGCACCTTCATGCACCTTCATACACCTTCATACACCTTCATACACCTTCATGCCCCTTCATGCACCTTCGTACACCTTCATGCACCTTCATGCACCTTCGTACACCTTCATGCACCTTCATAAGCCTTCATACACCTTCATACACTTTCATGCTCCTTCATACACCTTCATACCTCTTCATACCCCTTCATACACCTTCATACACCTTCATAGTATGAAGGAGTACGAAGGTGTATGAAGGAGTATGAAGGTGTATGGAGGAGTATGAAGGAGTACGAAGGTGTATGGAGGAGTATGAAGGAGTACAAAGGGGTATGAAGGTGTACGAAGGGGTATGAAGGTGTATGGAGGTGTACGAAGGTGTATGAAGGGGTATGTAGGAGAGTTACCCATATATGGTTGTGGTGTATGTGGTGTATCATTTCACCCATATATGGAAAGTGCTCTATATGTAGGCTAGCATGAAGTTCTGACCAAATATCCAAATATCGCGATTAAGAGATGTGACATACAACGCTGTTCGCTTTCAAAAGTCGAGTGCGATCATGCAGTCATGTAAAGAGTCTGTAAAGTAAAGACTCTTGTTACATAATTAATTACCAATTACCCAATGGATAATTCCAAGCAATACTTTCCGTCTTTCTGGATGAGAGTGGTAGCTTGTTGAACCATGATGTAGCTTCGCCGACTTTTAGCAGAAACAAGAACATTATGATTCAAACTTTTCAAATCTAAATGGCAGAGTCGAAAAGCGACATTTTCCCACTATTTAAAAAAAAAACACTGACTCGGTCGGTTGACTCGGACTCGGATTTGACTCGGTGATCAGGTGAACTCTCGGACTCGGAGTTGACTCGGTGATCCGGTGAACTCTTCTCCACGTACGTTTGTTTGCCCAATACATTGACTGATTCAAATTAAATTAACTTACCTAAGATATCATTGTGAGTTGTATTCTGCGTGACAGATACTTTTGTGTCTTCACATACCTTTGCTAACACCGAACGATCATGAGTAGCAACATATGCCGCCATAGATCTTTTAGCTTTGCTCCGATGTCAAAATGACGTCCGTTGTCTTGGCAACAGTGGGGATGAGAGACGCCGCAATAAGGATGGGCAGCGGGTTTCAACAAAAACTTAAAATGGCGGATGAAACGAGGTACATGACAATATAGATTTGGTCTTTTAATCCACTGAAGCATATTGCAGTCAGGAAAAATCAACATGGTATCTGTACATGAATATGCTATTACAATACCTGGAGAAAGATTAGGCAGCCTGGAACAGTTTTCACCAGGGAACGGAACATACGTTCGCCATGGATATGTGTATGCGAGTCTTGCTGGATACAGACACTTACAAGAACAAGAGAATGGAGAAGTATGTTAAGAGGAAATATGTCAGAAATAAGTTGAATTAAATGAATCCTCCGTTTTCCATGTTAATTGCGGAAAAGTTCTTGACGCATATGCTTGACTTTGTTGAACAATTCATGATTGATCAAGCAAAGAAATCCAAATGTAATTCATACATGTAGGCTATTAAACAGTCATCAAATGAATGTGCAGTAGTTTAAATGAGGGCGGGCACTGAGCAAATTGATGGGCTGGAACATTTCAAGGATGTTCTGTTCAGTGACAAAATCATAAGGCAGCAGATTTGACAAACTTTTGCTATATTCTTCTTCCATAGAACTCTATTATAAATGTCATAAGAGACGAAGAAAAGCATGTGGTACCAGCAGTTGGCTCAGTTGTGACATGCAAGGTAAGGTTTGGTAAACTCTTTATACAAGCCAATGACTCATCCGGGCAGCATTTATCCTGGTTTCAGTAGCGCGATGCAACTAGGAGTATTTCTACTCCCCTTTGGATAGGATGCTAGTCCATTGCAGGGTTACCCCCAGCATTAAGTTTACCAGTACCCATTTATACACCTGGGGGGAGAGAGACATTGTGAGAGTTAAGCGTTTTGCTCAAGAACACCGTATAATGTCCCCAGCCAGGGCTCCAACCCGAACCACTTGATCATTGGACTAGCGGTAGCCGGTAACCGCGGGTTTCGCCCATAACGAGTTTCGCCCATAAAGTGTTTCGCCCAGAACTATACTCGTTTCGCCCAGACCTAGACCCAGCCTATACTTGGAAGAACTAAGTACTGACATTGTTTATAAATTCTATTGCCAAGTGAAAGGGTTAGAGTTTTTTTTTTTGCAAGACGGTAATTTCCTTTTACGGAGTCGGAAAAATTCCGCTATTCCGTTCGGGCGCACTCATGCACTTAAGTCCTGACCGCTCGGTTCGCAATGAAAGTGACAACTTGTTCGTTTCAACATGGGCTAGAGACAAGTCACGTTTTCACGGCATTACTCAATGTTCGTTCTGGGCATTACACGTTCCCAAGTAAACTTCAGTTTTCTTTTCAAAAGGGTGAGATTTTTTGCAAGATGGTTATTTCCTTTTAGTTACTTCTACTGATCGACTTCTGGGCGAAACCATTCTCGTTCTGGGCGAAACGATGTGGGCGAAACTCGTTATGGGCGAAACTCGCTATATTCGGACTAGCTCACTAACCACAAGACCAATGCACCTCTATACTGTGACATGCAGGGTAGGTAGGTATATAAATACAAACCTGCATGTGCCTGGCTTGTTACAGATTTCTGATAATTTCCTTGCAAGTCCATGTACTCAATGATTATTAAAGTGGTTAATTACCTGTAACGACCAGTATACTCATATTGTACTGACACTAGAAATGGGGAAGGGATCCACATGGGATAGTGCATGGATGAGTGTGTCCTCTCTTATCCCCAGAGCCACCTGTTCTCTTAGGGGTATCAAATGGTCCCATTCCATTTAAAAGTGCTCGCAAAAATTAGATGAGTGATTGCTTGCTTGTGCTCGCAAAATTTGTGTAACTGCTCGCATGCTTGGATTCTGGAGTCTGGTAGCATTTATCTTCTTCTCATGGTTAGAAACTGGCTTTAGATCTCCTTGAGCATCCACCCACTAAAGCTCGCTGACTCATGTGAAGCTACATAAAGTAATTTGACATCAAACAAGGCATAATTGACTGTAAGCTGCTGAGATTGGTTGAACCATGATAAGATCTTAACTTGTTGCCTAGTGTTGCACGTGCATAACATAATTCACAGCAAATTATCATACATGTATGTAGCCTATTGCACATGCACTTGCAATGTCATCATCATCATCGTCCTCATTACACCTCGGGGGGGTGTGTAAGGCCGCAAATGTACAGTATGTAAATTAGCATATCTAGTTTGTTACTTGGGACTTTGACATTTCGGAATAAGCTGTTTACATGTACTTTATCAAGAGCACCATGCTATCAACTCTAGGTCCTTGTTTGGAGGTGTCAGCCGGATCACTTGACGCAAAACATTTCCTTTTAGTAAAAGAGAGATTCCAGGTAGCGGATAATTTACAAAGTGCTCACTGCCTGCCATCTGTATTTTCGAAAATGCTTGCTGCTCCAAAGGCAAATTTTATCTCTACTCGTGCTCGAAAAAATAAATGCACTGCTCGCAAATGCTGGCAAAGACCATTCAATGCTCCTCCTCTTAGTGAGTGCGGCAGTGTTTTTTAGCTACATCCCTGCAATATCTTACAGCAAATCTAAAAACTACAGTTCTGAACGATAAAACGGAAACCCTATCATAATATAATAACAACTTTTTTTCAGGTTGTAAGTACAAATCCAAGGTTCTGTAAGGTGGCCATTCTGGGTGTAGAGTCGACATCTCTAAAAGAACCATTTAAAGGAACAATCAGAAAAGAAGATGTCCGGGCAACAGAAAAGGACAAAGTGGAAATCTACAAGTCATTTCGCCCTGGTGATATAGTATTGGCCAAAGTTTTAACTCTTCATACCCAAACATATCTTCTGTCAACAGCTGAGAATGAGCTTGGAGTTGTTTTTGCTAAGAGTGAAAGTGGTAAGACAAACATACTGTATGTTATATTGTACATAGTGCAAGTGCACCATGTTTCCCATCAAAGTGTTAACCAGATAGTTGTATTCCTTTGAATCTCTTGTAAAGTGGAGAAAGCAACTATTATTGAAAAACACAGTTGGATACAAGTTCCGTATATTTTGTGTTTAAATTTGCTCTTTGCTTGCATTCAGGATCCTAGGATGTCACACACTTGTAGTTATCTCTAGAAAGCAGTTCTTATGTTCTGGATGTGGCAAATGGGGCTACTACATCTTATATATTTGATGTCACATTATTGGAAAAATCATTACTTGACAAGGGAATTCCATGTTAAATTTCATGCGAAAAACTGATATCGCACAAATTATAAAGCAATGAGTGTGATATCTGTTTTTCAAATGAAATTTATCGTGGAATTCAACATGCACTTGAGAAAAGCCATTCCAGTTGAATCAACTGTCAAAACTGTCAGGAGCCAGCGAATAGAAATTTAGCTGGAAGCAGAAAACTTTATGTAAACCTTGTGGTTGGCAAAGTTCATTTTCAAATTGTTCACACAAGATTTATACCATTTCAACAACATAATAATGGTATTTTTTGAACGTCTTGGTCTTTCAAGAGCTTTTAGTCGCAAAGCCTCTCTTTCAAGAGTCGCAATTCCATGCTGAATACCTTACCTAGGTAACCAATCAGGGTGCGAGAATTCTCTTAGCCACGTTATTTAATCCTAAATAGCTGTGTGGGGGAGATCTAAACCAGCTGATGTTTATTTCCAACACTTTTATTGTTGCCTGTTTGAACAGTGGAGATTTCTTACATGTTCCATTCTAGACCACTGATGATATGATTGAAAATAAAAATCTATGTTTCACAAAAAAGAAAAAAAAAAAAAAAAAGTTTCCTAACTTCACCCCATGCCACATCGACAATCTAGCAGCAGCTTAAGTTTACTCTGCTACAATCGTAGTAATTAAAAAATAGCTCATTTTGTAATTCCTGTTTAACATCCTTTTCCTGTAGGGGCAGCAATGGTTCCAATCAGTTGGTGTGAGATGCAGTGCCCTAAAACAAGAGCTAAGGAATACCGAAAGGTTGCAAAAGTCCTACAGGCATCATAACAGTAATACACTTTTGGGAACATACAGCCTTGTACCTCAATGGCTATGTCTTGCTCACGGTGAGAGATGTGAGAACAAGGTTGCGGCCTCAAAAAGGACAAGAATTTCTTCACCAGTTTGTTTTATAGAGTTTCCACTCAAATCTCTGTACAGGTCCACATGTAGCTAGTAGCAGCATGTATGGATGAAGGTTGTAAAGTAGATATAAATAAATGATTTAGTAGTTTCAAAGTTGATCTTGTCTCTTGTTTATCAGTTAAATATTGGCTTATCAACACAGAAGTAGGGATGTTCCTGATTTGGATTTTTAGTCTCTCATGCTTCTACTGTTTTTTTTTTAGATTTTGGAAACCCTCATGACATAATGTACACATTTTGCAGGATGTTGAAGACTGAATTTTTCAACTTAATTATTGTAACCCTAACCCCCCAAAAAATTTACTACAGTTTGGTGGAGTGAACAAATGGAGTAAGCTTATATGAAGTCGCATTTCTTAATTTCAGTGTCTGTGAGGGAATAGAATGTCACATTATTTCTTTTTTTTTTACTCTTATTTCTTAGATATTTATACAATCTGCAATTTGAGGATAAACGAGCTTTTCTGGGAAGGGTAATAGTCTCATGACCTCTCATGTCAAGACAAATCTAAGTTCCTCAAGTGTTTGGTGTGGAACTGATATTTCAAGCATGAAATTCTGGTAAACACCAGTTTGTCATATACCTGTCAAAGAGATTATGCCATGATCGAAATATGGCAAAAAAAGAGATATTATATGCCATCACTAACTGGAATTAACTTCATTAGCCGGAATATTCTGGCCACTTTATTTTAGTCGCCATCGCGCCACCGTTCAGATTTTCCCGCCAAAAGGAGTGCCGCGTCGCTCTCCATTTTGGCGGGAAATTACAGCAGCGAAGTGGGACGGCTGAAAAGCTCATGAAAATCTCCACAAAAAATGCCTGCAAGGTCAAGTTTCATTCTATTAGTGGCTAATTTTGTGTTACCATTGCTCCTGCCATTGAACAGCAGCGCATTTATCTACGACGATGGAGGAGGAATGGTCGAAGCCGTAGTATTCGCAGACTTTTCTTCTCAATTTAACGAGCCACACAATCTTCTTTACTTCAAGGCTGCCTCTCTTGAAGTTCATTGTCAGTTGAGAAATCGAAGTAGTGATACTCAACTTACACGAAATGCGTTAGTGAATCAGTACTACATACAAGGTATGTCTCCAACTGTCACGTTTATCACACTGAACTGGTCGAAATCCTACAAATTTGACGTACTTATTGTGGACGAAAATGTCTACTGGCAGTTGAATATTTCAAAAGACGAACTTCTCATTGCACAGTGCGAAGAGACACTCAGAGGGAAAATTCCTTGGACATTCAAAGTGGAACTAGGGCAAGGCCTCAACTTGTTTGAATCTTGGGGAACCGTTGTAATGCCAGATATTGAGCCACTACTTTCGGTTCAACTCGGCGACTCCTTGACCGAATCCAACGGAATTTCTGCGCCAGCAGATGTGATAGTTTGGCAACATCCTTGTACTCCAGGAGTTGCAGTTTTGGCTCCTTTGTTCGAGGTCGAACAGTCTTTTGCAGGTAAGCAGCTATTGAGGAATAATTTCCTATTTGTCTGATCTGTTATAGTGTAATTTTTGCTTTTTTTGGAAATATTAAAAAAATGTGGAAGGCTTACGGTAATCATTTCCAGCTGTAAATTTCAGCATGTCGTTGATGTTGTCGTTTAGTGCTTTTTGCCTGTCGTTTGTGTTTTTGTTTTTATTACAGTTAAGCTTATCTATCTTTCAAAGTTTTTCAGACCGGCACATCTCATTTTAATCGTATGAATGATCAGCAGACAACCATATAAGCTTTCATATAAATATTAAACAACCTTATGCTGTTGCTTCTGTTGTCGTTGTTGTTTTAATATGTTTGATGTCACTCTTTTTGTAACTCAAACTCTAATCTCAGAAATTATTTATCTGTCATTTCCTCTCTTATTATATGACTGGAAAAATTACTTCATTGTGATTGGCTGAGAGCAGACAAACTTATCGTTAATTCTTAATTTGCACTGCTGTGCAAATTAACATGTGCACGTTCGCAATTTTCTCAGTCATATAATAAATGAGTAATCATATGATAGCTTGTGCAATTAAGGATTTACACTACTCGTGATATTTCAAAATTCTTTTAAATTGCGCTCGCTTAAAGGCTCGTGCAATTCTGAGAGAATTTTCAAATATCACTCGTAGCATACGATAACCTATACTTATCTCTTCAGGAGGTTACCTGGCAGTTACTCATGGAATTTTCAAGCCAAATACAACTCACTGGTATGATCTTCTCCACCGTTCCTCTGGTCACCCAGACAACTATTCTATTTGCAAGGAAGTCTCATTTGCTGCGTGTGAGAAGCTATCAATTTTGGACTTTACAGTGGTTGACAATTACATTTTACTTGTAACCACAAAAGGCCTGATTAGGTCAGAACCAATGGACGAGGTTGCCAAAGGCTTTAACAAGACTAAGGTACACTTTATAGTAGAGTGACAAAAAGTATAGTTTTAGTTGGAGCGATAAACGACTCAAGAACCCGGTTTCTGTATGATGAAATGAGTAGGAGTATTGATGTGCTCCCACCCCATAGCCTGGATGAGATGCATTCAAGATGCTGGTACATGCACGTCACCCCAGGGTTTCCCCGAACATTTTTATCAAACTCCTGCAACAAAATGCCGCGAAATTTACTCTGACGACAGATCGAGCCCGGAGTAGTCATTAAGCCATCGATTCTCCCATAATATGAATTTACCTAAAATTCACCTTACATTTTGTTAATGATGCTTTAGACCAAGCTTTTTTTCGTTTTTCATATCCTTTAGCTCAAGTTATACCAAATGGCTAATATTCACTCGATAATTGACCAAGCGTTCAAAGACGGGACAATGGAGCGTGGCAGGATCAAGCTATACCATTCAGCTCAATGCGACGGACACGACATTTCAATCAAAGACCACAGAACGCATTTGATTTATACACCGGCTCATGATGAACCTTCCATAATTCTTACAAGTGAACCTCCATTTGATAAATGGTCTTCTTTTGAACTGGTCAACCCACTGAAGGAGTTTCCAGTGTTTGGGGTGGCATGGGACATTCAAAGAAATACCATGGTCTTACTTATGAAGGAGCCTAATAAGGTAAAGCCTTTCACAAAACTTTTCATTTGTTTGACAATGGCTAAATTTTATATCTCTGTGAGTGTTAAAGGTAATCTTTGATCTACAAGAAACTATTGTGCTGATCAAATTTGTATATATGGAAACATTGTTTAAAGCTCAAATCTTGAGTGTGCAATTCCCAGGACTGTTGCAGTGACACAGCTGCAACCCTGAAATTTAATGAAGCTGAGAATGCTTCAGACATAACCGTAATTTTCACGGAAATTATAAAGATTCATTATTATGGAAACTTGTTTGAACTTGTACAGAAGCTATTTGACTGAGTTGTCATAGTAAACACCGTATTTCTTGCCGTTTTGAAAAATATAAAATCACGGAAGTAAAAAGAGGAGTAGTTTTCATTCGTTTTCTATTTTTAAATTTTACTCGATTGACGATTCGTCAATAATGAGAGGGGCTATATTTATCAATTAGACATAACTGCCTTTTTCAGGGCTTTTCATGTGTTGTACATTCTTGTTGTCTGTGGTCACAGGTCCGTTCCTTGGTCGCAGTCGTTGATCCACAGACATCCCAACTCTTGCAACCCGTTTTCCAATTCCCAGAGAATGCAAGCCTTACAAAGATCACTTTCCACGCTCACACTCATGTCACATTTGTCTATGGATCGCAGGTAAGTCGGTATCGTTTAACGAATTAGATAGACTTAGTAAGTAAAACCGTTGGGAAAGCTGAAACAAACAGTGGGAAGCCGCCATGCAGAGAGACTGCAATAAGAGTTTATCGAGTTTCCAGGGTTTCTTGTTTAGTCAGTTAGCTAACCCTAACCCTCCAGTAAGCCACCAAAAGTTGATTTAATCCAAAGAAATATTTCGCTGGTTATTAAGCGTAGGTAAGTCAACGGCCGTAGTTAAGTTCAAGAAACTGACCTTGTGAGTGTCTGCGCCCTCCTCAGTAGGTCATAGTTCAGATAACGATTTCCCACTACGATGAGTCTGGTAAGATAAGTTTCCCTAATTCCAGCTTTTGGGTGCGATAACTGTTTTGGTCGCTCTCGGCTCCCGGGGGGTACTCTCTTATGTGGTATGTGCGGCCCCAAAGGGTATGGTTTTTCAGCCGTTTTGGTCATAAATAGGGTATCGATTTTGGCCATTTTGGTCTTAAATAGGGTATGTTTTTTTCACTGTAGTCTTTAATTGGGTATGAGTTTTAGAAGAAGCTACGTTTTCGTCATTATCGACAAGACCATCATCGAAAGCCCTTCATAAATTATGTTCAGAGCAACTTTGCCAGCCGCAACGGTCATAAATAGGGTGCTGAATTTCTGTTCAGGTCATAAATAGGGAAGGGAAAATCGCAGATTTTGGTCATAAATAGGGTAAGGGTTTGGTAACCGGACCGCACACCCCACTTAATTTTTTTTCTGGGAGTACCCCCCCCCCGGGTCCTGGCCTTTCGTTTGAGAAAATCAGTCGAGAAAAAGAAACCGGGATATATCGTGGACTAATCAATCAACTTTGTTTAACGAGGGTGACACACAACAGTTTTCAACTGATAAACCCGTGGCCCTCGAATTCCCGATCGAACTGGAATTGAGAAATGTTGGTTTTTGAGGAGGGAGGAAAACCGGAGAACCCGGAGAAAAACCGTCGGAGCAAGGGCGAGAACCAACAACAAACTCAACCCACATATGACGCCGGGTCCGGGAATCGAACCCGGGACACATTGTTGGGAGGCGAGCGCTCTCACCGCTGCGCCACCCCTGCTCCTCTTAAGACTTAAAAAAACTACACTACAGTCTTGATATAAGATTACAAAGACCTATTTTGGGGGTGTATAGGTGTGGCTATCACTTGACGGAGGGAACTCATTTGAGACATTGCTGGATACACACTTGCGAGGTGATTCAGTGTCATCATTGTTTGCTAACAGCCTGGGGGACGCTTTTGTTTTGGTTACAAGTCTCGGGGCTGTGTCAAGTGGCTGGTCCGGCATTCCACGAGTCAGTCAGATTGAAAACGCAGCTACGTCTTCTAACTGCTCCTTCAAGATTGCCACCTTCCGGCATCAAAAGTCCGTCGACATAACTTGTTTACAAAACACCTCTAAGGTGCTCACCTTTAAAACTTACTCCGTCGATTTAGCTTCACAGATCATAGCGGACAGGATTGTAATCTTTAGACCACTTCTTGTTAATTTTATTTCTGAACGAGAAGTAGAATTCTTGGCTTTTTGCGGTGACGCCTTTTTCACAGATCATATTGAGTGCGCTGACTCATTTCAGCAGTCTGACGTTGGGCGCATCCTAAGAACAAGAAACGGTGGTTCGGCTCTCATCACTGCAGTGCAGCACATTAGAGATACAAATGACTTCAGTGCACGTGTCACTGGTCTCGTCATTAGACCAATTGCTGTTGTGGACAAATCAGACTCCCCAGCTCTCCACTACTCCCTTCAAGTAAACATCACCGGTTCATATGCTTATTTACAGCTAGATAACTCGGCGAATGATTCAGGTTGGCGAGGTGAAGACATTGGAAAGACAGTTCGGCTTTCCAGTAGCATAAGCCTTATTATAACAGCTTGTAAAAGTCTCACGTATGCTACTGCTAGGCTGCCAGAATCATGGAACGATACAGAAACTTACATCGGTGTTTATGAAGAAGGAACTTGGTTCCTCGTAGATTTACGGCCTTTTCATGCGTTTCGTTCAGTTAGTTCTCCAGTACTTCATGTAAACGGAACGGATAATGGTAGCGCTCAAGCGGATATAGTAAATGACGACCACTTCGCCTTTTCAAGCCAAAACGTTGGGGATGTTCTGAAATATGAGCATGGATGGGGTGTAATCACATCTGTTACCAATGCCTCAGTCAGTATCCTAAAGGCTGGGGTACTGATTCCCGGGAAGTATACGAACAACTGGGGTATTTACAAGACAGACGATACAATGAGCAGGGAATCGTACATCCCTTACATTCCAGAGCCTCAGTTTCAAGGATGGTGGCTGGCAGAAGACGAGTGCCGGCATTTCCTTGTTGAAGACCCACCTAGTAGACTCGAGCTTTACCATATGGATTCCGGCGAGAGCCTTTCCTTCACACTCCGCGCCACAAGTAAAGGAATTACCGATGAGAACCCCACAAAACCTTTGCTAAGGGCATATATTGGAAACACCCTTTTGTTTTATTTCGAGTCATCATACCAGTACTCCAACATGAATCACACCCTGGAAGTCACTCTAACCAAGAGACCCTTTATAAGTGGAATATCTTCAATTAGCGGGTGGCTACATCAAACTGCCTCTCTGTTATGCAAGAAGGCATCTTACACTGTGCACGGAGACTGTCCAAGGACTAAAATGTTGCGTTTCTTATACCCTTTATCGTTTTCTCTGGATGACTTTTTAAATGCAGAAGTCGCTGACTCCAAAGGCATTGTAAGAAACTTTAAGCTACCTTTCAACTACAGAGCTCCCTCGCCGCGAGGTAAAGCAATACCAATGTCAAAAAATGCTTATAATGTCGACCCACAGAAACCTCTTTACAAGACCACGTACGCCGTAACACGGAGTACACTGAGATACAAACAATGTCAAGGGAAAGTTCGTCGCTCTGATTGTGGCTGTACTAATCAAATGAGGGGATCATCTCTTGTTAAGCATTCCGACTGCATCGATACTGTTTACCGCATGATGTTCAGTGAAACTCTCACTCCGCGCTTTGTTGTGTCACAAGAGGGCAGAGAAGAAACACCGTTGCGCTTTCCGTTTTATCTTGAAGAACTAAATCAAAGGAAGGATTACACTATACTTTCACCTAGTGACTTGACTTTCTCGGGTATATTGTCACCAGTGCTAAAACAGGAGCTTAACAGCTCTATACAGTTTGAAGGATCGGGACTGTACCACTTTCGTGCTGGCGTTGTACAAGAGAATTACACATTCTGTGCCCTGAACGACGAATTCATAGTGTTTGTGGTTGATACGCCTTTACCTTTTCCAGTTAATGATGTGGTGCGGGCTTGTACTGGGATGGGATTCGCCACTTTATTACTTTTTGTTTATACCCGACACTTTCATGGAAAGAAGAAGATGAAAAACGATTAGAACTAACTTCCTTTTGCCCATTAGTTTGATGATAACGCAAAAATGTCATTTATTTTACTAGACGCATCTCGCGAAATGTCGTCTGAGAGTTATCAGCTTTTTTTTCTCTGTCGTCAGAAAAATCAGTTAAGATAACTTCTAATTATTCACTTTTTTCGAAAGTTTTAGTTTCTTTTCTCTCCGGAATATGTTTATATCCAGGGGATTAATTTTACCAGAACAACAAAATAATGAGCAGTTTGTGTAGGTCTGGCTCTTCGACTGCTGTTTACAGTATCTGTGGAACAAAGATTTATTGAGTTTTAGATCGAAAACCTCACCTGCTGTAGAATTCTTAGACAAGTGATCTTTGCTTCCTAATTAGGATGATGCGTGCTTCAAATAGAGCTTAGACGAATAGTTTTTACGTCAGTAATGTGTTGTCGAATCCTGTCCGTTCCTGTACTAACATTTAAGTAAACGTATAGCGTAGTATTTTTTATTGTTTAATGAACTAATGTACGTCTAAAAACTTTAACAGAACTCCAAAACAATCACTCAGATTCAATTGTTGACCAAAGAAAAGGTTCCGAAAGCCCCAAAACAGGTAATACAGGTGTTTCGTTTTCTGCTGGCTCCTTTCGAGATAAAAGCTTGTATGAACCACAATGAAATAGGGAACTTTCAGGCATCATTCACACTAGTTTATGAAGTTAAAGTGTTTTTCAACACGTTCTGCAATTTGCATGTCTCTTTATTTCCCGAAGGGTCTATTTTTTTGCATACGATTAAAAACATCCACTTGTCCGGCTGTTTGTTGTTAATTATCACATGTTTGTTTACGCCGACGACGTAAAATCCGAGTTTAAACACTGTCTAGGCAAGAGAAATCAATTATTCTGGAAAGAATATAAATGAAGGTTGGTGTCGATGTTTAAAAACATGACGAAGACAAAACATGTTCTTTCAAGTCAAGGTGTGAAAACTGTGAATTCATCTGCAAATCCTGATTATTTTGGCTAATCGGATTATTTGTGCAAGCAGAAAACATGTACATTAATGAGAAAGTTAAGTATATTAAATGTAAAAATATCTATTCTTTGTGTATAGAAGCTAATTGTTTTATGTACAATTTAATAACTGAAGAATTTTTGCGACTCCTAAACAAACAACCCTTTAACCAAGAGGTGACTGCTATTCATCTGAACGAAAAACAGTCAACAAGCAAAGACGTCAGTTTGAACTTCCGTGACTGTCCCCCGCAAAGGGGCATAAAATCAACATTGCTTGTGACTGTTCAGTGACTTTTATGCAGAGGTAGCTTCAATTTTTAAGCCCGGGCTCCGTGGTAAATGGATAACAAAACGCTAAACCGTGTCTCTGGAAAACAAACATCGCTGACAAGAAGGCTGGATTTGTCATGTGGATTTTTCAAGAAAGAAAACGAGAAGAAAAATACGGTAACAGTCAGTATTGAGAATAGTCCAAGGCCAGACTGGAACGAAGCTCGAGCTAAACCACGCAGAACAAGTGCCCCGGCCGAGTTACCGCCGATTAAGGATGCATTACCGAAGTTAAAGATTAAAACAAGGGCGCGTACACTTTCATTAAGAGGAGAAAGCAATGAAATGCACACAAAGCAGTGGAGCGCAAGTAAAATACAAGTCAACGAGTCCGTACTTCAAAAAAGGATAAGCGAAAACCCCTCCACAGTTCACGGTTCTGTCCAAGCAATTCGCATCCCAGTCGCTGACTCAGAACAGAGACCAATACCTTCATGGACCAACAGCTACAATTCTGTCGAAACACGGTGTTTGGGAATTAACCTTAAAAATAGTCCCTTAAAACATGCCGG
This sequence comes from Micromussa lordhowensis, assembly GCA_964020085.1. Taxonomy (NCBI): domain Eukaryota; kingdom Metazoa; phylum Cnidaria; class Anthozoa; order Scleractinia; family Lobophylliidae; genus Micromussa; species Micromussa lordhowensis. The sequence goes on from OZ026595.1 coordinate 9,541,601, forward strand.
GCAAGTTATTGGTCGCAACTGCTTGACTCAGGAAGCACTCATATGCCATGAACTTGGGTATGCCGAGGCGGACGAGGACGACTCAACTACCCAGAAAACAGACATGATAGTTCGGTGGTTAAATTCAGAGGTATTAAGCAGCAGTGCCCGACAAGGATTGGAAACGTCTTGAGCTTTCCCACAGCTCTAACGATCATTCCTTTCAGCAAAAAACATAAATATATACAAATGTGTTGTGTAAATTCCTTCGCTAGGGACATGCACTCGTATCTTTCACTTCGGCAAGATTTCATGTACAAAGTCGGACCAGATAGATGTCTTTATCAGTGTGTATAGTGCGAGTTTATTAAATCAAACAGGCCTGCCTTTCGGGATCTTGTTTCCTGTAATATATTTCTTGTACACTTAAAGTAACTCATAATACACGCCGTTTTGTCATAACTGATTCATTATTTGGTTTTATTATATGACTTGGGTTTGTAGCCGATCTAACGCGTGCTCTGATTGGCTAATACTAGGGCATTATTCTCCCGTAATGCCCACGGGCCGATTACGGTTCTGCAAAAGCCAAGCAAAAAGCCATATAATAAACAACTTATTAACCTCGAACGTTCGGTCTTTACGGGAAAATCTCAAACCTCGGTCTTGCCGTATTGACCTCGCTATCGCTCGGTCAATACGGCAAGGTCTCGGTCCGAGATTTTCCCGTAAAGACCTCATTCTCGGTTAATAAGTAGTTAGTAAAGCAGCACTAGTAAGACCATTTTTACTGTCGTAGTATTAACTCTTCAAAAATAAATTATTCTCATCAACTAGAACTAACTGCTACAGCGAGCTTAGCGTTGATAAACAACAAGCATGCACTTAAAGATAACCTAACGTGGTTGTATTCTGCTTCTTTCGAGCCTTCGTGCCATTCGGTTTCACCCTGGATAATAAGATATTTTTCTTTTAGGTCAACAGGGGAGAAGCGTGCCAATACTACAAAGAAACAATTTACAAGCAATTACTATTGAATTTGCTAAAATCTATGTCAGTGAAAACATTCATCCTTGACTTTTTTAAACTCCCTCCTTACCACCCATTGAACTAAAAAGTTAATTTTCGAAACTGAATCGTGTTTGTCGCATGGAGAAGTGACCCATCAAGCTGGTGATTAGCGCTAGTTCCATTAGCATAAAGTAGGACTACCCCCAGTATTTAAATTCAGGCTCTGGTGTCCATTTATACACCTGGGCGAAGAAAGGCACTAAGAATAAAATTAACAAGAACGCACAACGACCGCGGCCGGGGTCACAACCAGGACCGCTCAATCTGTAGTCCAACATACTAACCATTAGGTAACCGCCCCTGCACTGTTTCGTTCTCTTCCACCTTCATTTAAGGCCATTTTTACAAAAAAATGCTCATTGTTAAATTTGAAATCCAACGACAGATCTCCTCCCTTCTCCATGAAGTAAACCTCGGACCTTGGTCACGTTTTATAATTACAAGTTTAATTTGGCCATGCAGGTCGCTGCACAAAATATTGAAAAAATTTACTCTGAAAATATACACATACAAAAAGCGGAAGAGTGCAACCAGAGTATCGGCCATCAGGAAGTCTGATCAGTTGTCCAGCTTTAGTCAAAGAACGTGAGTGATCAGAAAACCACAGCGAATCAGTGCTATGGAACTGCAAACTTTTATAAATTAAATAATCTATATTCATCTAACTTATAGCCTACTTGTCCCTTTATGTCCTCAAAATATCTTACTATGGTGAATAGCATGCATGGAAAACCTCTACCTGGCTTCAATACCATAGGGTTACCTTCCTAAGGAGTGACAACGCCATCAAGGAGAGTACTTCCAACCATCCCCATCTATGAAAACCCTTGTGCTTGATAATATATTCAGGATCGTTGAGTATTCTGTCACATTCTTCACGGGCCGCAGTTTAACACTGGCGGATAACGAGTCATGAAAGCTTGTTATCCCCAAGTGAGAAACTACCCGTAAGGAATCCCACAAGAGAGCCAGATATCTTGAATATGTTTTTAGCACAAGGGTTTTCATTGCATAAAGGCAGTAAGTTTCAAAAGAAACTGTGGTGCTGCGTCGGTTGGGAGTATTACAAGATAATTTATTTTTATCAAATGAGTTGACAATGTGAATTGGCCACCGTAACTTGAGAGATTTGAAAGCTGACGTTTCGAGCGTTAGCCCTTCGTCGGAGCTAAGCGCAGTTAACTTGGAGATCGGATGATGAAGTACTCGACTTCAAGGAAATGTTTTTATTATGCTAAGATTTTTTGGAGTTACAAAAGGAGAAATAGCAATAACTTGAATGCATCACGAACTTCCGCGTCTTGTCGCCGCAACTATGTCATTGGCTTGTGATTACTCCTGGTTCACACGAGCGGCATAACGACATAACGATATATTGTCATAGCAACATAATCGCTAATGTCGGTAATGTGAACCCAACAATGATCATGAGAAAAAAGATTTGGTTTTTTTTTCTTTTCCTTATTTCGTTACGTTCATATGTATGCTGTTATGTTGCTATTATGTCATTATGTCAGGCTGTTCACACTGCAAACATAACGTCCTCCTTATGTTGTTATGTCGCTAATTATGTCGCTGAACCAAGCCTGGTTCTTCACGATCTTTCAGGATAGCTGTTTGAGTAGCATCAGGTTTTCAGATGAGTGATTGTCTGGCTGCACTCTTCCATTAATTGTACGTCAGTTAAAGTCAGCGAAAATACACTGGTAGTAATTTGAGAGTGATATTACCGAGCAAGTTGACCACTGAGCAAATTACAAGGCTATGATTGTGATGGAATTTGTAGATACATTATTTGAGAGCTTTTGGCCTGTTTTATTAGGTAACCAAAAATCTGTAGTAAAAGCTTTCCGTGGCTGAAAATACTTAAATACCCATGCTTTCAACTGCCTAACCTGAAGTTTTCAACGCGTTGAAGACTAAAGCTTAGGCCCTCGAAAGCTTGTGTTTTTAAAATACTTAGCCACAGTACGTTTTCTATTTTACTATGATTATCCTAGCTGCGGTCCCTCAATATTTTAAAAAACGCTGTTGCTGTATTTCCAAAGTATGGGCAGTCCGTGAAAACACGAGGTTCTAAAAATATGATAATATCTCAACCAATTTTACTCTTACAAAAAATAAATAAACTGTATCTTAAATTTCAAGTTTGCTTTACTCAGGACGCCTAAATTCAAAGAAATCGGGGCGTGGCCCAATCCCTTCTCGACGATTTTTAAAAGTGTGGGCTTGTATGTGAAATGATGTCTAATCGTCTTTCATATAGCGCACATGTGAACTGTATTGTAGAAAAATAGGTAAAGCAAGAAGAACAGGCAAGTAGACACCCTTTTTGTTACTTTGAAAAGTTAGTGTTCAAGCGCGTACAAAGAAATTTAGTTCAGTGAAGAGAGAGAGAGGTCTGAGAGGTAATTTTCAGTACCAGTTATATATTTTGCCAAAAACGTAGCGACAATAGAGAACGTCCTCTTGACAATGCACAGGGTCTGAAAAGTACAACCAGCTGGAGGGATCGACGACAGTCACTCTTTTATAACGAGATTAAGTACTTGTAACTGCCATCACGATTGGTCATAAGAAGTTGGCTAATGATCTCTGAGCAACTTACACCACATGGCAAGCAGCTTTTCTAGGCGGCTATTATCATGTCACTCTCATACAGTGTGTAATGCCCATATCGTATGCACCCAGGATAGATGGAAAAGGATTTTCTGTAGTTTCTGTTTAGTTTAGTATTCTAATCGGGCGGCGGTATTATCCCAGTAATGAAATCAGTTCGCTCGGCAAGAGTCGCCGTAGACAACAAAACTACTGCTATCAAAGTCTCTAGACTAGATGCAATCACCAGTGGAATCCCGATTTCTCGAACCTCCAGGGGAAACGCAAATTGGTTCGAGAAATCGGAGAGTTCGAGATTACAGTGTTTGACTGAGGAGAGGGAAAGACTTCTGTTTGTTTTTAACCGTTTTTAACCAGAGAACGCTTTTACATTTTAATATGTCTTATCCTGGTTACAGTTCTATTTTTACTCGAACGACTTTTGGTTCGAGTTATCGGGAGGTTCGAAAAAATGAGGGTTCGAGAAATCGGGATTCCACTGTAGCAGCATATCACGAACCAGTAACTGTTAACGGCTTCCAGCTGAAAAACTAGCTGTTATCAGCAGAAAATGATACTGAAATCTAACAGTAAGCATGTACCTGTAGATGGTGTAGTACGCGCGCAAAACAAGTGCGAGAGACGCAAATGTTTGACTTACTGGGGAGGCGATAGGAAAAAATGCAACGGGCGCCGAAAAAGTTTTCAACCAAAATGAAAACGACTTATTTAACTTTTAAAAACGCGCAGTTACCCCTTCATTTTATGTTATGAAATAGAAGTGGCAAGCCTATTCAACATGCGGTTAGTTTTTGGTTGTGAGAAAGAGCTATTTACACTGTGCTTGGGTTAAACCAAAGCGGGAGAGCTGTCAGGGACGCTAAAATCGATGTTGCTACGATTTTGAGATTAAAACCATACCAAAATTGTTTTTATGTTACCATTTACCATGTAGCTTAAAGATCTTCATAAATGTATTTGCTTTTCTGTAGGTAAAAGCGAATTCTAAAGAAATCTGTGAATAAATATCTGTCTGGATTCGCAAAAACGTGGCTACAGAATTTGACTTGTCACTGATATTCTTGATACAATTCTGTCCTAGAGCTAGCTTTCCACAAGGCTTATCGTAGCTCAAATAAAAGAGGATAACTCTCCTGTATGCCTTTTGAGGCCAGGAAGACTAATTTCACCGTCTTTTTGTTGAATCAGGAATTGTTCAATTTAATTAATCCGTTGAAATATATGTCTGGATTTATGAAAACAGTGTTAATTACATCTAGCGGTGTTTATTGATTTTTCTTTCTAATCTATTTATTTATTTAACCTTTTGCTTTCCTTATGGCAGCAGCTTGTAAATCTTACCTAGTGTAAAGTGTAGAGGACTTCTTGCTGCATGTTTCGTTTATTCATCTAGTGTTTTTCATTATTCATCGGTACCCCCCGCACTCCTCCCTCCCCTTGTCAGTCGGTGTTAAGTATACAATGTAAAGGATGAACAAAAACGAGAGAAATTGTTATCCTGGTTGATGCGTGACACTTATCAATGTACGTTAAAACGAAAAAAATAAAGGATAGCACGTTGAAGTGTCATATTGTGAAAGATATCAAACGTTTCGGGCATAGCTCTTCTTCACGAAACGTTTGATATCTTTCACAATATGACACTTCAACGTGCTATCGTTTATTTTTTATATTTTTTTCGTTTTAACGTGGTGTTAAGTATAGCCCAGGTTACACTCCTCTGAATTTCAGTTCGCGCGGTGACTCTGAGAGGGAGCCAACCGACCAGCGTTCTATAACTGCTGTCTAAAGGAAGTCTGCCGGAGGACATCATTAAGTCCAATGAAGGTGAAAGTCTAACGATTTGCTGGCAAGCGTCGTCCATTATCGTACATGAAGGGCCCACTGAAAACGGGACGTCATTTAGCTCGGTACTATACGTGGGCCGTTAGCACTGTGGCGATAATGTTATGCTTGCTTTAGACAGCAAAAAGCTTTAGCCACATCAATTTAGGGCTTAGACGTGCAATGGACTAGACACTTGTAGCTGCTGTTAGCGTTATTTGCTCTGAACTTTGATGTAGCTAAAGACTTCGAAAAAAATCTGTTGAAATCTGGATCTGCCGTTCCGCGCTCGACAAAAATCAAGTTCATCCGGGACATTGCTATTTGCAAGCAAAGCATGGCCACGAGCAGAGTGAAGAACATGAGTTCAAGCGCTGATCGTGAGTAGAATTTCCTTGTTTTATCAATTCTAGGCGTTCTCGGCTTAGCTAACTATCAGAACTGTCTGTGATTCGCTAGCGCGGAAGAAATTTATTTGCGTGGCTTCCGGGCGATAATTGACGTAACGACAACATGTTGAGTGTTCGCTTACTGCTAACTATGGCTTATTTTGGTGGAAGTTTAATCGATTCTCGATGTAGGAAGCTCTTGTTCAGTCCATTTAGGACGATGCAGGCCTTTAGAAAGTTATAGATAAGCTCTCCGCCGCGGTCTTGACATAGTGTACGTTCCTGTTGATTTAGACTCCAATTTCATGTTAATAGCACTCTTAATTAAATTGAACAATTCCTGATTCAACGAAAAGACAGTGAAATTAGTCTTCCTGGCGTCAAAAGGCATACAGGAGAGTTATCCCCTATTATTTGAGCTACGATAAGCCTTGTGGAAAGCTAGCTCTAGGACAGAATTGTATCAAGATTATCAGTGACAAGTCAAATTCTGTCACCACGTTTCTGCGAATCCAGACAGATATATTTTCCTTCTTTTTTCAGAAAAATGCTGAAGTCAGCATTTTATTCGAGATAAAAGGCCAATTATCTTGGAAAATGCGTGGCTACCCCCAGTTTTCTTTATGGATTCTAATAGCCCTTGCTAAGATCTACTTTTTCCATATGGTCCTAATCTGTCGAAAAGACTTGTGTGTGTATTTAGTAGGCACCGTCCTTAAAATAGTAAAACACAAACACGCCAGTTCCAGGGCATAAGTGGTACCTCCCAAGACTTTCTGAGGAACCTCTGCCCAAGGCTTGCACTCAAGTGAAGAAATGAATAGCCTGAGATCTATTACTCTCAGGTCAAAAATTTGTTGTCCAGGAATTAGACTCACAATGAAAGATATTTCTTAAACCTTACTGTCTACTGGCGGTTTTTCCTTCCCGGAGAAGAGAGGGAAGAATTGAACACATTCGGCGTATCTCGCGTTGAAGATGAAGAGCCTCCGACTCACAGAATTTGTTTTATTAAAAGAAAAGATGGTCACTCAAGTTGCAACAGTTGCATAAATGGGAAAAAGTCTTGAATGCTGTGAAATGGGAATTCCTGTTCCCTTTCTACCACGGTCCTTTTTTATTTGGAACAGGAAATTGCCAGGGGAAGTGCTACTGTAATGGCTAGCACCTTGGACTCCAGATCGGTTGGTCGAGGAGCGAGGGCTTGCCGGGGTCACTGTACTGTGTTCGCGACCAAGACATTTTACTTTCACAGCGCACATTTTACTTTTGTTCCGCATGGAAAAGATGTTAGCGGCACTTTTAGTCGCTTCATGCTACGGAAACCGGAGTTGAGCGCCGGCCCGCCGAATAGCAACCTTTCTCTTCTCCCATTTTAATAAAAATCAGGTTTGAAATTGAAGTTAATCCTGCTATTTATTAAAATAAAAATGCAGTAGTTATACATATAAGTACAGGGCGAAAGAAAGCCGAAGTTGCATTTTTTTTGTCCTGATTAATTAAGAAGACGTGACGGTGGCTGGGCACATTTCAATCTTTTACCCGCACGCGAAGTGCGCTTGCAATATTGCACTTATTGGTTTTCGTGCATGAAAAGCTGCTTGACAAGTCTCGGTCAAAAGTCACGATCAATTGCACAAGAGCCACACTAATGACTGCATATCGAAGCTGAGCCATAAATCTGATAAGCCAATTAGCAGACAAGTAGTCTGTATAGCAAAGTATGAAGGAATTCTTGACTTGCCAAAAGAGACTTTACTTTTGTTTTTATGCAACGGCGAATGTATGGTTTTGGACACACGCTTAGATGGGTGTCTAAAAATAAAACTGATATTTGTCTTTGTTAGGGTTCTGAGGTAAGTGCACTGAGGTAAATCGTAAGGTTATAGTACCGGCCATAAAATAAAACTTTGGTATTTCAGCTCGCGTAAGTTGAAATGGTCATATATTATCAGGTGTTGTCAGATTTAAGCGTCATGACTAGAGACACCGTATTATCGGTATATCTATATATAGATAACACCGAAAAGTTCAGTTACATGAAGCGCCAAGTTGTAGTCACACAGTCTGGAACTAGAGACAGCTCCTCTTTCATACTTTGAACTGAGCCGCTTTCGAAATGAGGACACTTTTTAGTCACGAGCAAAATAAACAGAAACCCAAACTAACACCAAGATCCTAGGTATGCTTCAGTGGGCATTCAACATTTTTTTTAATTCAGAATTTTATAGCAGTAGAAAGTGTTTTGCTACTTCATTTAGTCGAACGTTAAGTATCCCAGCTATGCTGAACAAGGCGGACAAACAGAAATGTTTCCACTAAAGAGATCCAAACCACATGCATATCTCTTTCTATTGTTGGCTTAGTGCGGCTACCGTGATGCTGCATATTTCTTCGATATCGATTGCCTAATGAACCTCGATCCACATCACTTGAGAATCGAGAATCGGTACTGGTTCCATTAGTTCAAGAGGCTTAAGAGTCTAAGTACAATATCGATTGAAATATTGAGATTTTACCGTCGTATGCGGGTTGACTAGTGTACAAGTTATCTCCTGAACTATTACAACCAAAGCCAAAACAAAAACTTTCAGAGCAAAGACAGACTTAGTGATCTAAACGTGTTCTATTCGAGTCTAGGTGTATCTACTCAGTGTGGGATGCTTCCGTGACTACCCAACGTTGTTCTGCACTTGTTCCTAACCTCGATAAGGACGCCTTCAGGCGATTGCAACCAAGGATCTAAAAATATCGCTCGGTCAAAATCACCACACGGGTTGCAGAGCAACGAAAATCATATGTTACCGTAAGAAAACTACCGCTGTGACGAAATTAAAGTAACCAAATGTTTGTAGAGATGAAAAATACACAATCGGCAAGAACTGATGACAAAAAGGGACAAGTTCAAAAAGTTTGCGTGAGAGGTAGTTAGCTTTGATGACGCACATCCTTGAAGCCCTTATTCATCTGTGCAACCTTGTCTCGATGACAAAACTGTCAAAATATCGCCCTTGCCTAAATTTGCAAACCTAACACCGGCGCTAATCACGCTATGCGTTTATCATACCCCAAAATAGCAAAAAGACGTCAGTGTGTTTAACAGTGGAGATCACTTTCTTCCACAACGGTGCTGTTATATTTAATGTGTTCCTTGACGTTAAGGGCCGGATTTTCAAGTTCTTTTAACTTAAGTGTAAAAGTTTGATTACAAACGGATGTGCGCTCGAGTACCCGAAGCAGTTTTACATGCAAATAAGCTGAACGCACGTGGATAGCCAGGGGCAGGTTTTTTTTTATCGTGCGTTTTAAAACGCAGTGCTTTTAACTTCCTGCTATAAATATCCGGGATGAGCTCAAAGAGTCACCCTCCTGCATTTTGATCATTTTTGCTGACAAGCTTTATTCCTTATTCATGTTTAAATTTAAGCCACTTTTCCTGTGCACGGGCGTTTGACGTCTTAAGCCTGGAGGATAAATTACCGACCTCTGTTAGTCGCAGACAAGAGCCGGCAGGTACGACTCAGGCTGCGTGCTTTCATTGGCGCTTTTTGTCTCCAAGAACCAGCAGTTCATTGGCCTTTTTCGCTACTTCATTTGCATGAGTGTGCTCCTGGTGTATGAATAAAGAGCAATAGAATTAAACACGTGCAGGTAGAAAAACAAATGGATACATCTCCTTCTCTCTCTCTCTGTCTCTTTATTTGTCTGCTCAGTAGTACCTGCATATAAGGAATTATTTTGTCTATGTAAGTTGGAGGAGGGGCCAAAGTTTTGTTTGTTGTCAATTGCTTGGCCAGCTAGTTTTGTTTGGAGCCATTAGTGAACAATGGCTAACGGTTTTAACACGGTAAACATATCATCAGTTAGCGAAAGTGGTTTGCCTCTCGGGGGTCAGCCAAAAACAGATAGCTTTTTCATTTAGGGAGAGATTATATTTTGGAAAAACGCCACGTTTTGTACGAGACAGGACTAATATTGTTTGGCGCTGGACTTCTGCACTGTTATGTCCTGATAGGGCTGTATTTGTGCTCAACTTAACGACATAGCGACGCTTGAGGATTTTTTTCCACTTGAACCAACCGTTCGCAATGCTTTCAATATCAACTTCTGTTTAATATAAAGCAAAGAGTAACTGAATGATAGTTGGTTGGCAGTGATGCTTGGCATGGGTGAAGCCTTTAATTGCTGCAGTGAGTAAGATCTTTTGTCTTACCTAAAGGTGAATATTGTGAATTCAAACTATTGTCTATGGACGACAATCGACAATCTCAATACTGATCTCGTGTTCTCTGCTCTCTTACACTTATATTGACGCACGGATAATTGTTTATTGTAAACTTAGCAGAAACATGGCAACATAAGCCAGGTAAACTTTGGAATATAAAAGTTATCTAAGTGTTAGTTCCACGGTATTACATTTTCGAAATGGACATTTTTTAAGAATGTTCTAGCTAACATTTTTTCCAAACATTTAGAGACGTTCTCTTCTCTTTGGGGAGTATGCAAATAATATATTCTATAGATTGTTTAAAAAATATGTTCAAAACAAATTCACTAGTCTGTCATTGCTCCATCGAGACAGAACTCGCCCAAAGTTTTTGCCTCAAGCGATTTAATTGTACAATGTTAATTTTCGACTGGGTCGCGCTACTTATCCAAAAAAGGAAAATTTCGCAAAACGAATTTAAATTGCTAGTGTGTTGTACCACCTGCCCTGGTCCAAATAAACATCCATCTTTAAATGCAATGACCTGGGAAAATAAATAATAATATCGGCGCCAAAAACACACGTGCGAGTTATAGAAAAGTTACATTTCCTGTAATATCTTCTTTCATAATCTAATAACACAGAGAAATAAACTTTGTCTGTCAGTACGAGTAATTGGTGGCATAGTCAGATCGAAACTGCGGTGAAATATTTTCTATAAGTAGTTCAGTTCTTTGAAAGTAGTTGGAACTTAGCTGGCATAAGACTTTTTTTGAGACGTTTCCTCTCGGGCCATTTTAATTCATTCAGTATTATTTTTATATTTAGATATAATTGACAGAATACCTCAAATGCTTCTTTGAGAACTTGTGTTTCTTTACACCCTCTGTTTTATGCGAATAGTGCAGATCGAGTCGGAAAGTCTTAAGCAGCGCTCAGTTCAGAGCACATACAGGGCTGCTAACTACACTCTACAAAAAAGGGAAGGCCGGGCCTTTGAATGTCTTGTACTAAATGTAAGCTTTTAAAATCGAAACACAGGGATTTACACAAAAGCAGCTTACAGTGTTATTCATGAGGAAAAACATTACCTCGTTTTATGTATGAATGATAGGTTCCGGTGGCGAATTTCTCGCGTCTTTTGTGCTTTTACGGGACAATGTGCTCGTCCGAGTGCTGCACGATTTATACGAAGCTAGAATTTAATACAAGAAGAAAAACTCCTCCTCGGCTTTTGATCAGGTGTTAAATGCTGAATGAGAAGGCGGGAATCCCAGCGTGTAGCGGCTCTTTATTACGTAGTAGAGTAGAATAGAAACAGAGGAGAAATCTTCTGGAAATTTTTGTGTCTTTCAAGCTCAACCTGACTGCTCCTTTCCGGTGCTTTATGCATTGAGTGAGAAGGGCGCGAAAGGTTCACCAAAGTCTTAATCCCAGGATACTAGAAAGATTTCAATGGGTTTGATTGTTAACGCGCTACTTGGCCTTCAGAGCTTTTAGCATTGGTTTGAGCCGTTGCCCCTTCTTTTGTTTTATTATCTGTTATTTTCTCACCTATTGTTAGAACCTTTCACGTTTGGTCCAATTTAACGCCTCCCTTTTACGAGCTTTTCAAAAGGACCTAAGTAGTCCAAATTTGCACTTTTGTTTGATGTCGACTCCGGTTCAATCCAACGGCAATGATTAGCAGAAACTCATGCGAGTTTAAAGAACCACTCTGTTTCTAGCACAATATCGAATTGTAAATTCCCTGAGGTAGATATTCAACTCATAAACCATCACACTGATTTGGCATAATTCGCGAAATTGCTAAGAGGGACAGTGATTGGAGGTGGAGTTCAATTGCACATATGTAATTTTCACTGTCGTTTTGTCACCCACGGAATGTCAAATTTTTGCTTCGGGGGGAAGCGGAACAGTGAGCTCGTATCAATAATTTTACGATCTTGCCCGGGATCTAACTGATATAAATATTACTCCAATTCTTGTTGTCTCAATTCTAATTGCTCGACAAATATTGACATAGTAAATTTTATTGAGTTTTTACACAACATACACAAATAGAGGGATTGTTTCGAAGAACATAAACTGACCAAAAAATTGTAACGTTTAGAAATTAAATACATGTGTTGATCTTTTAAAGCGATTTGAAACTTATCTGATGTAAATAACAGCGTTCCCTTTCCAAGGGTTGTTGTCTTGTAAGAATATTTCTTGCATAAATAGAAGTCTCTTAAGTTTTGAAAACGAAATGTCCAAATTATGGGTTCGAGATCGAAATACGGTTAAACGGAAATGATATTTACATCTCATTTCTTTTTATAATTTTTGTTTCTATGTACAGTGGAACGCGGACGAGCTAGCGCTTTGTTTCGTGACCTCGTATCGTCGTCTTCAAAGAAAACAACGATTCGCTGCCAAACTAAGTTGCTAATGAGAGACTGTAGTCAACCTTCTGCACTGAATATTCATTCATTTCTTGCTAAATACATTATTGAAAATCAACTTGATATAATCGCATCTCTAAATAAAATCTCTCTCTCTCCCTTGTGACCAAGGAAATTTTTTCTTGTCCCTTACTCTTACTTTAGAAATGTTCTTCAAATGTCAGAACAGAAAGCGTTCGACTTTTGGAATACGATTTCAGTCATAAATTGTAAAAGAATTACTGAGTGTACGTGGTAACGTTCTTAACTTTGGTGGTTTCGATAGCCCGCCAAACAGCTAGGAACTGTGGCGTTGTCCAAGGATGTTTGCGAGTTTATAGATGTTGTACTCAAGGGCTGTGATACCGGATTAGGAATGTGAAGATCTTGAACTGGAGCTGCGTTTGAATTTTGTGAGCCGGTGGAAGGCTTTGTGCTTTTGGTCATCGCTTGAGAATTTTTTTTCCATTTCATGCGCCGGTTTTGAAACCAAATTTTGACTTGCCTTTCGGTGAGATTTAACTGAGAGGCCATTTCAGCCCTTCTCTCCTTCGTAAGAAAATGATTAAAGTGGAATTCTTTCTCTAGTTCCAGTAACTGCTTGCGAGTGTAGGCTGTCCTTTTCCGCTTACCCTCGGAAGCTCCTCTGCTATTCCAAGCTGCGTTTCCTGAGGGAAGCAACACACAGCAAACTGTTATAAACGAGCAAACATTGAAGCAAACCTTTTCGAAAATAGGAGCAATCTTCACGTTAAATCGCAGTTAAATGCTGACTAATGGCGATCGCTTATTAAGTACAGTTTTATGGCGCGTCAAGTATCGTCAGCAGTTAAATATCGCGGCGCTAGGAGCCTGTAAATATCGTCCGTGCGGTCACAGTACGTCGTTCGAGGACAAATTTTCAACAATTAGTCAAACTAATGCCAAATTAATGCTTGTAAACCGCATAAGTTGTTTGTTATGTGATAAACATTTCACAAAGTCAGAACTGAAGACAAGAGCTACAGCGAACAGCGATAAGCTTAGTTTGCGCCAGCGAGCGTGTCTACCTCGTAAGAGGAAGTCTTGATGTACTAACCTGCCGCAGTCGAGTTATGCCACCAGTTCTCCGCTGAAGAGGTGCTTTTCAGCCAAGCGTATTGATGGAACGAGCAGTTTTGGCTTGCCTCTTGAGGGGAGTAGTAACCCTGATGATCAACAGGAATCGTGCTTGCATTCTGCCCTGAAATCGGTGCGTTCGCGTACGAGGATGGCTCGGCGGTATATCCATTCACTTGACCGAGGCTTCCCTGAGGCATGGGTGACATAAAATTCGGCAGCGGCGATTGATTATAATAATTTGGTGACTGCATTCGGCAAGGAGTGTAGGGAAAATCTAACTGTTGAGCGTGAGAGCCCGTGTCTTTTCCTTGCAGGTTGCTCCCAAAGTACGAATAATTTTGCGACTGCATCGCTCCGGTTGTCATCGTTGCGCGTATGAAAAGATAAGCCTCTAGCTTGAGTGCGCGGAGGGTATTTATAAATTTGTTTTTTGTATTATAAATAATGTAGAACGCCAGACAAGCGTGACGTATGTCACCTGGGCTGAAACGTCTTGTAAACGCATTATTAAGTATTGAAAAGGCCTTAATTAACGTAAAAGCCTCAATACTGTACCTTGTGTGAGAATGGGCGGTTTTAAGAAATTTGAGTGCCAGATTCTAGGAAGTATAAAAATATAGAAAGCTCGCCTAGAATTAAAATAAAAACCGCGTCGGTAGTTTTTTTGCACCTGATGCGGTAACATTTGTACGATCGTTTTTTCGAATCTTTTGTCAGGCAACGCGGTAGACAAAAAAGAAAATATTCCGGTTTTTTTTTATTTTTGTCGCGTTTAGTATAGCAATACATCAGCCTGTGGTCAAGTTTTAGTTGAATAGAGTTGGTATCGATTGCCCTGTAAGTGAATAACAAGAGTACAAAATGCAAACTGACAACATTTATCAATTTAGACCAGTTTACTGAATGCTGACGCTTCGTTCGAAAAACCGGTATATTTCGGTGTAGTCTTTCAAATGCTGAATAAACAATCCCTTGTTAATAGAATCTTGCTGAGATTTTAAATTGTTTAGCGACTGGTGCGGCGTTTTGTTCGCGGACGACTACTTCCTGCGTCAAACATCTGCCAGGCGCAAACATTGATAAAACTCGGAACGTTTTATATCTCTAGCTTGCGGGCTTTCCGGAAGCCGAACACGCTTTGTTATCAAACGAAACGTACAATTTCCACTGAGTTAAGTCGATTGCGGACGCGAACAGTGTAAGCTTTTTCATAAACTGTTTCAGCGAAGATAACCGGTGTTAAAAATTTTTAATGCTTTTTCTAAAGGGACTTGAATTTTGATCTAAGATTGCTTGTGAATTTGGTAGTCAATAAATTGTTCGAGATAAGAAATTAAAAGTCGGAGCGCTAACAGCTGTGGGTTTACGGTAAGCAGGATTTGATGATAAAAGCAAACTCGTAAAATCGAGCTTTGGCCGTGCGTTAATCAACGTTCACTTGTCGAATTCGACATAATTTTGTTGTGATTTGTTTGGAGGTGTTAACAAAGGCCTCCCATTCCATATAAGAATAAAAGCGTCTAACAATGAAGCCTATATTAGACTAATGAAAATCCTTTGCTGAATGAAAAGTGAAAACAAGATGGAAAAGTAACCTTGACAGTAAACTAAGACCATTGGGTTCATGATTTAACACTGTATACATCCATTTAGCTCTTTGCCGAGCAGTCACCCTGGTTTTACATCAACACCAAGTCTTAATTGATTATATAAAATGGCGATGGTACTCTCCTAGCCGCCTCAAAAACAAATCACAACACCCAACACTGTATTTCCACCATTCTTTATTTTACTCATACAAGACATCCGGAAACTAAACAGTTGAAAAGCTTTACAAAATTATGTGTCATGTCCTTAATTTATAACACAGTTTGGATAATAAAACTATAAATCTCTTTAAATTTCTTGTTAACATTGACATTCCTGGTGTAAGGTTTCATTTGCTCTCGAAAAAAACAAGTGTCAATTTACTCGCGCGCAGAACACAGCACATGTACCAGAGATGGTGCAGGGATTAAATTTTGCTGAGCCACTAAGTAATTTGACGGACCTCCTTTTAGTAAAATAACAACCACGCAGGTGTTCTAGAAAACAGTCGTTTTATTTATTGGAAACTCCAAGAAGCAATCTTCGCATTTGTGATTTATCGTTATAAGATTACACGACTACTATCACTAACAAGGCGTTTAAAAGAGAAATGCACGATGTGAAATGAAAAAACATAACATTGCCGATTTTAAAAAGCATTCTTTCGATTTTATCTGATATTAATATAGTACCATAAGCCGGCTTCTTCGCAGTCAGCCATTTCACAACAAGATATTCTGACGCGCCATGTCTCGGCTACATGGCTCTAAAACACGAAAACTGGTTGATAGTGTGGTGTCCTCTTGTTAAAATGTTTCAAACAAAAGAATGTAGCTCTTTGTGGAAGAGAAAAAGAACAGCGTTTCGTTTTGGTGCTAAAGTTCTTTTCACTCTAAACAGTGCCGGAAATGCTCTGGCATATTAAAGAGACGTTTGTGCACGATTTCAATATAAGCTGCTCTGTTGCCGCACTAGCCCTTTCAACATCTCCTCCCCCCAATTGAATAAACAATACACTTTGCAAATATCGAATATTTGTTAAGCAAATTAATCTTTAAGCAGTTGAGCTTTTAAAAATATCTTAACTGAGCTTTTCAAGCAAGCAAAACGAAAAATATTCCGCGAGGTACTTCAGACCTTACTTTTAAGCGGAGAGAATTTACTGGTGAAGTAACCTGTTTCCTTAAAGTTGTCTTGTCAATATGGCGACCAAAAGCCTGATGGGTTGCCCTGTATGGGCCATGTTGAACTTGCTTTTGTTATGCATATACATAGAAGCGTTCTTAAAATATAGGTCTTTGTCACTGCAAGAAAGTAAGGCGAGAAAAAATGTCAGAATTTTTTTAAATTAAGTGAAACAGTAAAAAGTTAGCTTTATTTTTGCAAAATTTTAGATAGTAGTAGTAACTTGTTATAGAACAAAGTCGCGCTTTTCTGTTTGTACGGAAAATGCCACCTCCTGTATGATACGTTAATATTCCTTTCGTTGGAAACAGGGTTTCGTGTGGCAAACAGTTACTAAAGACTGAATTTAACAAGTTCCTATGGCGCTAACGGCCTGTAAACGTGGCTTGAGATGATAACGAGTTATCAAACCCTGCAACAAGGTTATGCATGAGTGCTTCCTATATTGCGAGTTAGGTTTACCTTTACCCAGCAAACTACAGTCACAGAACTGAAAACAACAGCACCCCGAGGCAGAAAAACCATCTTATCCGTGACAATTATAATATATCTTTTATGTCGGTCAATGTTTCACTGAGTAAGATCCGCCAACCGTTTACAACTGTTGCAGAAAACTAAGTGGAAAAACTAAGGTTTACTTTGGTAAATGTTAAGTGTCTTTTTCCCGTTTCGATTGCACGAGTATTATAAAACACCTCATCCAATTCTACGTCGTTGGTATACCATAAACGGCAGTTTTCATACAATAATTCTTGTCTAAAAAACTGAATAATAAAGTAGATTTCACTGAAGGTTTCACCAAAATAAAAGCTTCTTCAGTGTTATTTTGCGATTATCTAGAATGGTGTAAGCTCATTTATCTTAAAGACAGACAGACATTAGAGATCGAATTGTAGCTTAGTGTCTCAATTTTATCGTGCTCAAAGTTTTTGGAATAATTGAAGTTAGTTTTTCATGTCTACTTGAGTCTATTTTATTTTATTTTATTTTTTTCATCTCAAACTGGCTATTCTGAAAAATTCTCATAAAGAAAAAGATAGCCGGTATAAAGAGCAAAGTGTCCCACTATCATAACCTTTTAATCCCCTTTAATCGTGAAAACAAATAGTTGTACCTTGTTATTTACCGCACGCTGGTGCTATTTGCTATACTACACTTTACGGGTGTATGTAGAAGTTATTATCCAACAACTCTATACACGACAAAGAAAAGAAAAATTTAAACGAGAGTTGTTTACTTTATAAAATATATCCTGAGACGTATTTGAAATTAAACGTTAGTCAAATTGACTTCTTCTCGTTCATGCAATTAAATCTCATAAAGA
Source organism: Micromussa lordhowensis (assembly GCA_964020085.1). Lineage (NCBI taxonomy): Eukaryota > Metazoa > Cnidaria > Anthozoa > Scleractinia > Lobophylliidae > Micromussa > Micromussa lordhowensis. The sequence continues at coordinate 9,559,313 of OZ026595.1, forward strand.
TGGAAAGTTCGCCGCCTGCTGGTAAATTGTTGCAAGCTTGTTTTGAGGGTCGTCAGATTGAAAGCGGCATCCTTTCAGCAGAGGGTTTAATTTCATTGTTAAGCCCATTACGTTCCTTAGAGTAACAGTTTGTAAAAAGAATTTTAAACACAACAATCAATGTTGTAAGTTTAAAACTAAAATAATATAATTACAAGTTCTAAACTGAAATGTGTACTTTCCACACTAATCTAAAAAGTAAAAAAAGACTCGCCATTAAAAAGCCATCACTTCTTCGGCGTTTTAGGTCGAGATTTTCTTTTATTGTAATAAAAAAAAAATTGGTAGACGCTTGCTTGCCGATTTCTTACCACTTAAGCTCAGATTTGGTCATTTTACAGCCCTTAAATGCTTTCTTAAGCCTATAAAGCCACCGACGAGGACGTTTCAGCGAAAGAAACAACGAAGTTGCTGAATTAATTGACAGCTATTCAGTAAATTTCACGTTCCTAGAAGCTTGGTAAATGTTATACTTTACACAGTTTAACTTTGGCTTCACCCAGTTTTGTTGAATTTATATTCCCCTCGCTGTGTGAGCCAAAGCCCAAGTGAATAAAATTGGTCCGAACTTCTGAATGTGTGGATCAAATCCCAGTAAGTGACATGATTCAACTGAACGCTATTCAGAAGTGTTTTCATGTTGTATTGTTTGTTATTCTGTACAAGGTGATTCTTAGTTTTAAGACCGTGTACGAAAGCCTAGTGTGCGGCTGTTCAATTAAAAGCTATTAAATAGTACGTTCATATGCCGCTCTCGCTACATTTTTTGTTCCACTTTGATGGTTAAGTAACCCCGTAACTTCTAATCTTCACTTTCAGTGTCCTAAAAATATGAATACTCCGCGGTTGTCTTTCTTATCTTGTCACTAAATTGCCAAAACAATTTCACCAACGAAATCTCCTTAAAACTGGCAGCGATATACAACAGAACTCAGTTTTTTTTCCCGAAATTCTACCGCAAAACAGAGACACCCCAGTCTTAATAACATGTCGCGAGTGCTGATTTTGTGCCGGGCTTACACATACAGTGGTCAAACCACCAAAAGTGACACAGATTGTTCTTTAGCGATAATGAAAAAACTAAGGGATAAACAGACTTAATGGAACATGTATTTTATCCCATTTTCAAACATAAAGTTCTTTTAATTTATAACTATAAAACTGCCTATACCCTACAAGTATTTATCATATATTATAGTATTGCAGTTTTGGAAAATAAATTGGTCTCCTACAGTTCTGTATTTGTTACAAAAAAAAAAACACAACAATCTTCGTGGTGTGGATTTATTCATTAATAACATGTAAAAATTTTCAGTTTGCGGTTTAACGTTCACTTGATAGCTTACAGGTATTTAATATACGAGAACATGTTGAAATCAAAATACATCAATAAAGGCTAAAACTTTCCACTGTTCTTTATACTCTAAGACCTTTGTTGAAACATGTCGCTCAATTTTGTTTTCAACAAATCGATAGAGATTTTAAATCAAGTAAATAGCATCAGAGATAAAGACAATTTTCTCGCAATTTGAACGAGGCAAATTTTAATCTTAATGACTGCGCTTTTTTCTCTTTGGTCATAAATCAAACGAAGATGGTTCCGCGAAGTATTCAATGATTTATTGGTCTACTTTTAAAAACCGATGAATTACAGCTCCATAAAATGGCAGTTAGTGAAAATGTTAACGACAGCGCAGTATTAATGAATGTTTTATTGCTGTTCAATTCAATACTACTCGGACATTAAACAGCACACCGACTGTTTAACTATCCCTTATCAGTCTTCTACCTTTCATATTCTAATTTATTGATAGCTTTTTTATTCTTCCCCCTCGAGGCAGCTGCGAGCATAACTTTAATTAACAGAAATCAATCTCTCTTTTCGGTTGTCTTTCGAGGCTTTGTTAAGTAAACCGACTGCTGTGTTTTACGACACTTAGTTATTCTATACCCTTCAGGTATTCTAATATAATCGGAATTTCTTTCACTCCTGTGGTCTCGGAGATGCCACTTGTATATCCAAAAGTAATTTTCTTTTTCATTAATTGCGTTTCTTTGGCCTTCTTATCTTTCATCCCAAGTTCTAATTAGAGGTTCGTACGTGCGGAGAGTGTCTCGGATTTAAGCACGAGCAAATGCAAAATTTGTTAAAATAAAAAAGCAAAAAAATAAAATCAATAGTGCAGCATTTGGTTAAATGACTTGATTTTTTGTGGCAAAAATTCAAATCAAACTAGTGCTGTGAGGGAGTAAAATTTTTATTTCTAAATTTAAAAAAACATGTATTTGTGTTAGTTGAATGGTTTCATTGGATCACTGTAAGCCCATCTCAGATAGCAACTACGAGGAAACACCCTCGACACTAGATACAAAGTTCGGCAAAAATCAAAAAATTCTCTTGGAAAGAAACGTAAAAATAAACCTGAAGTACCACAGTAAAATGTACTGAATTCACGGAAGCACTCCCTTACCCTCAGTAAGAGCCTAATCTCGTTAAATCCATGTCAGATGTGTATAAAGCAAATTAGAAACGTGGCTAGCAATTGGAACGTATTAACAAATGATGTATAAGAACATTTTTAGATTTGGATTTCCGGACAAGTCGATTTTTACTTTCGACTGCTTTAACATTTCAATTCATACCATGACAGACGATAAAATGTCTTTGGTACCCACACTAAGAGAAAATTGAACATTTCAATATTTAAACTGGCTGTTAGACTTGAGAAGAGACGCAGTCAACGAATTTCTTGGCTTTTGCACCCTACAAAGCTGGATTACTAAACTAAGTAAAGTGACAGATGAATAGCTGTCTAGTTTTCTTACACAGCAAGCTATAAAAGAGTACTAAAGACAAGAAGAGCCAAGCGAGAACAGGAGTTGCCACCTGCCCAAATATGTTGTTCTTTAAACACTGCATTTCTGCTCTCCAAATACTCACTAGAGCTCATAAAAATAAGAAATATACTTTCGCTATAAAGTAATAGCAACATGTAAAGGATAGCAATTCTTCACTACTTGCCATGGTTGGATAGGGAGAAATTAATCCTAAAATAATCCACAAAAAAACGATAAGGAGCGCTCAGAAACTCATTTAGCACAGTGAAAACTGTACGTGTTTGTGCAGTCGCCAAATTAGTGACCAATATTTTTTTGAAAAAGAAAGGTTTAAAGCTACACATCTGTCCTTTATGGAAGTCTTTCTTTAGATTCTTCTTCACATATCGCTAAATAAAAAAGCTAAGACAAATGCTCGACGTGTTTACAGACAGTGGAATTTTAAATTTACTAATTTTGACCTAAAAGAAAAGGTTTTCCTGAGATCTTTTCGTAATTTAACTGTTAAAGTAAGGAAATCGAGAAAAAAATTCAAGAAATATAGTATGCTTTGGATTGTCTTGCTGGCCTTGAAAAATAACACCTACGATGGTGAGAAATGTTTTATGCCGCACTAAATACAAAACGTTAATTCGAAAATTGTTCCACTATTCATGAACCACTTTGAACGTGAGATTTCTGTTGTATCGCTCAATCAACGAATTCAAAAGGTACAGAGTCGATGAACAATATAACCGGAATTACCGGGGCAACTTGATAGATTGCTCGAAAATGACATTCAGCGCCCCTCTGTAGAGCGCTCCAATTCCGCCTTTGTTTTTGTTGTACTCTTTGACCACTTTAAACTCGGTGCCGCTTGTTGTACCAAAATCTAAATAGAAAACCTGTTAAAGTATTACACAATGTGATTTTTACTTCAATATTGACGGGTTAGCCGTTCTACCCTTCTGATTCCGCCGGGGATACACTACATGGTTATTTTCTTTTTTTTATTGTTCACGTGTAAAACTGATTATCTCAACCACTTATTCATGCGCATTTCTATCCTTAATTTGCTGTTTAATTCAAGAATTTTCACAAAATATACTGAATGGGTACCAATAGACCACCAGTAGTGACCTGGTTTTTGTCGTTTGACTTTAGTGAAGAGAATAAAGTTTGCAAGGTGAGAAAATTTACAACATTCTATTCTCGATCTTGCTTAATTCAAATATCGTGTACACGATTTACCCGTCGCGTTGAAAGTACTTCAGTTCTATTTAGAAGCTGGTACTAATTTTAAAAACCTGCAATACCGTGGTACAAAACTGGTTACTTCCAGCAAGGAAGGTGTGGTAAAGAAATGAGTACAGTGCTCTTAACTGCTGCTTTCACATTAAAAACAACTATAATCAATCATAGTGTAGGTTTGCTTCAGTGGAGTTAAATCCCTGTATTAATAAGACTATTTGAAAAAACAGTAGTGCGAATGAAATAGCATTTGTTACAAAGCAATTCTTTCTTCTATCTGATCAGTCCTATTTTCAATTCAACTTCTGTAGTCTTAACCATTAAGTCGGAAAAGACGTAGTCGCTCAAATTAACAAAATACGGTATTCCGCTAACATTTCAATACGAAACATACTAAAGACAGCTTTAGTTGCTGCTTTGATTGATTTACTCACCACACAAACTGACTTGCGCGCGGTCGTCATCTCGTTCTGTAGCAGAATCGGGAAGTTACCGCTAACACAAAGACTAAACCTCCTGTTATGTACACTACCAGGAATTCAAGTAGTAGGTAGCAGTGAGTTTTTATCGCGCCTGATTCCCAGATCCAGGCGTACTATGAACCTTCAGTGAGCGAGGGACTTTTAACGGGCTAAAATCCGTAAGCACGCAATGTAAGTTTGAAAACATGTTTTCAAACAAGTTCTTCACAAAATTGTACCAAGCTGATGCGTCCTTTGAACCCTGACTTCCTTTGCTCGACTTCTCTACTGTTTTTTTCCTTCCATGGCCAAAACGCGACAGCGTAAAGGAGCACAGCAAATGAGTGATTTGCGTCGGTTTGTTGTATTTATACAGGCTTTCTCAAGTACCTGATGTGATACGACTTATATTAGACTCATAGTCATTTCTCTGTGACAAATATCTTTAAAAGAAGCAGTTATAGCAGCATTTGTCGCAATCACCAAGTCATTATGTCTGTTTTATTGGTTATGGAACAGTGAGTTAAAGAGCTACAAATACAGTAAAATTGCTTTCATGCTGAAAGATTAAAGACATTATCCTTTAACATCAAATAATGTAGAACATTTTCTGTTTTACGACAGAATAAATTCACAATCTTTATCTTTACCACAATCAACCATAGTATTGGTCACCCCTTATTTATCACATCTCAGTAGCAGATTAACATTGCCCATCAACGGAAAATTTATTTTTTCCTCAGCACAAAATCTACTTATGTAGATGAACGGGTTCTTGGGTGCTGACAGCATTTGTAAATCTTGCCAAAGCACTGAGCTACAAACGTCGACGCTGTTGTCAACCCAGTTTACCTCCAACAAAGCAATTTGCTCCCGTTACTATACAACCGATTGTGAAAAAACCGATTTACTATTCAGGACGAAATCACCTGGATTAAAAGGAAAGTAGAGAGCCGTGGCTATATGAAATTACCACATAAACTGAAAAGCTTTCCAAATTGAAAACTTGGGCTGAACATTGCTTTTTGACGTTTACTCGACTGAATAAGTTGAGGCTTCTTGCTATTTCTGTTTGCTTGTTTTAATTTAAAAGCACTCCGCATGGAATTAAACAGCCCAGGCCAATATTAATACAATATAAAGTATATAAGAATAGAACATCCATAATATAAACGCTTAAATGCATGGGACCTCATAACTCAGGAAAAAAGAATACAGCACTGAAGTTTTTATCGTATCTCTAATAGACTCCAAGTCTCCATAAACCAGATTGGAATACAACCCGCTGTTGCATGTAGTACAAGGGAAATTTTATGTCCAATACACTAAAAAGGTTCGCTCTTGTACATTTGGGGTCTTCTGAGAATTTAGATTTTTATTTTAAGAGGGAAAGGCAATTGCTCGATTGGTCCGACAACTTTTCTCTATAGGCGTGTCCTCCTCCCCAAATAAAAAGAAATATTAAATCATTTAAAGAATGTAAAACTGAAATGTAGGCAAATATGTACCCTGTTCAAGGTCCTTTGATTTACTTCAACATGATCAAATTTTTGTATTGAAAAACAAAAGAGATCGTCATATAATAACAGTTCTTGTGATATTTTTTATTTTTGTCGATATCTCTTTTAAGACTTAATATTCCTACACAATGAGGGTAAAATGCCAAGATTTTAGTCTCAACGTTCTAAATCGGCAATGCTCTAATAAGATGGTTTTTACTATGTATCAACTAGTAGAACACCGAATTCTTCCAGCCAGAACTCGTGCTCCGGGTCTGTGGAAAATTAGTTCTACTACTTAAAATTTTTCACAATTATCGTGCGAGCGCGCATTGGATATGAGATGATAGATAGCCAACAAGGCGTGTTGGTCCGAGTTAGTTATAATCATCTCATATCCAACAAGCGCGAGTGGAATAATTGTTTTATTAAAAACTCCCCCAAAAGGTAGAAGACTAACATGAAATAACACTAGAAAACGCCCGAAAAAATTATCATATTTGAAGGGCGTGGAATAATTGCTCATATACTATGATCATGGTTAAGCCAATGAAAATTCTTAAATTCAATTATCCAATGCCGATCCAGTTTTTAATAACAGTAGCTATTAGGCTGATCTAACCAATTCTATTACCGAAGTCTTGCGAACACCATGGACGAGAGATCCAGCTTGTAAAATTACCCTGTTACACCGAGCAACAGTGTGAGAGTGTCACTCGACACTTTCTTGAGCGTCTCTCTGCCTCGAGTGTCAACACGTGAAAAGTCTCAATTGTCTATCTAGCAACCACGTGTAAACTTATCATTTTATATATGATCTCAAATGATAAAATTTTACTTTTGAAAGGAACGTGCTGTTTTGTATACATCTTTGCAAAACTGTACAGGTTTTTTCTCCTCAGTTTTCACTGTACAATCAAAGGGAGCAAATACATTTATCACAATTAATACCGTATTGGCATACTCCAGTTGTCGAAAACTAATTGCTTGTTTTTTTAACTCATCACTGCCGAAGGATACTAAGGCAAAAAATGTGAGGAATTTTTATCGATATTCGATGAGGGTTCAACATAGGTTTGGCGGGATGCGGGATGAGAATAAAAACGGGAGTGGGATGAGGGATTGCAGAAATTTTAATTGCGGGATGCGGGATAAAATACTACACTACTACTATATGGGAGAGGGATTTGCTCGATTGCTTGATAGTTTTAAAATTGACGGCACGGGATGGGGATGGAAAACAGAATTTACGGACGTTACGTGGAGAACTGCGACTCTGACCAGGTGGGATCAGGATAAACATTCTGCTGGAGTGGAGCGGGATGGCGGGATTGTGCCAAAAATAGTGGCGGGATGCGGGACTGAAAAAAACAATTTTGAACTCTGCATAATTACGGTGACTGGGTTGTTCCAAAATGATAATCCTGCTCACTCTTCGCTGATTTGTTGATTCGCCGTCTATCAATCTAAAAAAGGCGCTGGAAAGACGGGCATCTTTTTAACTCATCACTGCTCACTCTTGGTTTCTGTCGACTGAGATAGTTTACGTGGAACTTCTCATTGCTATTTTGTTTGGGCAAGTGTTTTTTGTTAGTGCATAAAAGTTTCAAGCAGTCCTAAAATCCGTTACTTTTTAGAGTAACTGGTTGAAGATGGCTTTCCCAGTGGTTGTGGAAACGTCAGTCACCAACAAGGGTTCTTTTCTAGAATTATCCTTACGCGGACGATCACGTTACACGAACTTTTTTCCTCTTTATTATTCTTCATCTAATTTTAATTACAAAATTTCAGTTGTTTTCACATTCTTCAATTTTTGGTTCACTCTTTCATCCATTTGCCTTTTTCTTCAGAAATACATCCATGTTTCGGTAGGAAAGATGATTTCCATTCCCTTCTGCGCACTCTCGAGAGTTGTTTACGTTTTTTTTAATTTGTTTGATGCATGACGTCACTACTTCGCAACTACTTACATCATGAGGTAAATTCAAAGTTTCAAATCAATCGCCATTATGGATGCGAAGCGGTCGAGCCTTTATGCTTCGTTCTTTCTTACATCACTTGATGAAACAACTTGAGGTCCCTGCAGTTTCAGTGCGACTGCAGGGTGTAACTTCCTTGCCAAAACCAGAAAAACCGTAAACTGCATTGGACAGAGAAATCTGAAAATTCGCAATTATCGTTGACTAAGGTCAAAGTCTAAATTGGAGAAAACCCGCAAACCGCACAAGACACCGAAACCAAAAAACCGCAGTTTTTAAGTGCGAAAACCGAACCAAAAATTGGCCAATCCGCAAAACCGAAAATCCCAACGTCCCCCTCCTATTATAGATAGCTTCTGAACGGGGCATGCAATCAGAACCCATAAGGCCGGGTTTCTAGTACAACTGAGTTCTACGTTTGTCATGAAATGACTTCAGCTACAGCCATCTTCATTGCAACTGACATTAGCAATCAAGACTGGCAATCATAGTACATTGTTTTATAAGATATTAGGAGCTGCTAAACAATTACATTCTAGATAAGTTTTCTATTGGTATGGTAGGACCAAAACCAAAGTAATCACACTGGCCAATTATAAAGGACCTAGACAATCCACTGAACATTGACCTGGCGTAGTAATGCAAAATCGAAGCAAATGCGACTTACTTTTGACACTCAAGTGAAAACCGCTCTGGTAGACACTAATGGCATTGTTTTCTTTTGCTTAGCAAGTAAGAACAGAAACGCTGGAAGAACAGAAACGGCTATACAGTCGAATGCATGGTCTTTAACGGTCTCTTTCCACTGGACCTCGCGCTGCATTCCATGGGTGGTCGGCTATCAAGGTCCTTCTCGATGTCTCATTTGTTGGCTGTTGGTGGTTTTCCTATTCATTTGCCAACAATCTTTCCTTGTCTAAGGTCTTCCGCATTCACTTCGATCGATTAAACATTGCTTTTGAAAGGATTCACAGTATGACAAACATGGCCAGTTGGATTCACCCAAAGGTTCAAGAACTCGGAAAGTAGCCTTAAAACCACGTTCTCGCCCAAAAATAGTTAATTCAATTTAATCAACCTTTTTTGTTGCATAGTACAGTTGCTGCTGGATCTAGCCGTTGACGCGAGTAGTTGACATCTAGCAGTTGACATCCAGTTAAAAAATTGTTTTAATTATTAATTGAGAGTGGCTTTTGAAATGTTTTTACAAATTTAGTTACTAAATTGTTTAAAATAGCATTAACAAAATCTGGTTAGTTATGATAAAATATTCGAGTTTGGAAATTCTCCCTCTATTTAAATGCTTAATAAAAGAAAGTAATCTTGCTATTGAATTTCCCTACCAGAAAAAATAAAATCGCAAAATGTATTTCGAATAATAAATGATATTTCGTAGCAAAACAGTGCCTTTTTTTACAAACCAACATAGTCTAAACTGTCATCTACGTCTCAGTTTCTGAACTATCTTTAGAACTGACCAGTTCCTTGCTTAAAGGGGCAATGTCGCCATATTTTCTGTCATTTTCTAATTACTTTTAAATTGAAGGAAATCTCAAAATAATAATTTCCCAAGGCAGTATGACACCAAAATTGTAATTAAAATAAAACAAAAATAAATAAGGATGGCCACGACTAAGAAAGATTTACACGGATTACAAACAACAAACTTGAAAAATGTGGCCGATTTTTTCATGATGCACGGTCCATGACGTAGCTCCATTAACATGCGCTTGAGGGCAGCAAGACCAGCACAGTGGTTATATATTAAAACTGAGCGCAATGCGGTTGTGTAGCAAGTTCTCTGTCGTAAGACGAGATCACGTTTCCGACAGCAGTGTCGTGTTCTTATGGAAGAAATATGTACAAAGCAAAGCAAACACTGAACGAATGAAGTCATTCTTTCTTGCTACTCATCAGTGCACCTTGCATGGACATTTTGATACCAAAAAAGCCTCCCTACGCTTACAACTAACCGGCTTGGCACACTTTCCGTGTTCCCTTGTCATTGATCTCTTATCGATGTGCCATTTCTTACCACTTTCTGGTAAAAGTACTTTTGTTTTAATCCCGCTTAACACAAAGGAATCATCTATTTTTTTGTCTATCATTCTCTGCCGTTTGTAAATTTTATTTTTTGTGTACAGAGGATAAAAAGTGGCTTGCAACTTAGAGAGTATTGTACATTTAAGAGTGTGACTTGATATTGAATTGTCTAGATCTTTCTCTTGTAAATGACTGTCCTCATTACTATATTCCTTGTTCATTTTTGCACAAAGCAACGTCTTATTGTAAATAAAATTTGCGGGAGAAGTCCCGAGGGGTTTTAAACTCCTACGGGGAATATCCCGAGGGACTCATACACGAGTGGTATCCAAGCCCCGTTGACCAGTGGCATACACCATGCCGTTTTGCACACATATTGTGTTTTGCTCCGCAATCTCTTCCTGGCTCTCTGAAATTACGCAGCTCCCAGTCACACCAGGAATGTGTGAATGACTTCATCATTTTACAGTGAGCTCCTGGAATGCAGAACTTGATAGTGCAGTCGCAGTTTTCATCGTATTTTCCATGAAGACCGTGGACTTCCTCGCTAGATAGCTCGTGCCACTTTCCGTACCAACAGCCACGCGAGGGAAGGATTAAATCATTGTCCATGATTTTACCAGAGAGCATGTAAGCCACACCTGTCTCGAGATCTTGTCCATGGTGATTGGAGAAATAAATTTTTGCAAACACACGAGATGGATTGGCGGCATCGACAAAAGTTCCTTTGGTTTTCCTCACCTTATCTTCACCTTTAAAAAATTTCTTAATCAGAACATCGTAGTACATCATCCCTTTGTCCCGATGATTCCCTCCGATTGGGCGATAGAGATCATCGCTGGGAGGTGGCACCCCACGCAGCCCCAGACTTCGTTTGTATCGGCCTAAGATAGAGCCAAGGAGAGAACCATTCGTTTTCACTGTAGGTGGTTCATCGGTTGATTTCTGAAACCTTTTAAGTGAGGAACCCTTCATGACCACCAGCGTTGTTGGGTCTTTTGAGGAAGATTCAATATCTGTTGTAGGCGTCTCAGTTGGTACAGGAGTAAACGCGTCACCCAGTACTTCCTCTGGCACTTCAGTTGCTGGAATCTCATCATCCTTCTTTATTTTACCCAGAATTTTTACTCGAACAACTGTTAAAAAAGATAATAACAGCAAGATGACGTTATATTTCCTTCGTAAGCATTACATCCTTGATGAGCAGAAAAACGGCTAGTTATGGAATCCAACTCGGCTTTATTTAGAAATAAAAAAGAAAATGAATAGCCAAATGACCAGTTTAAATTTGAAACAAAAAAGTGCAAGCGCCTGGAACTGTAATTCTTTCTGGTTGACTTTTAATCAAAGAAAGGCCTTTCTACGCGCTACGTGACTCTGATGAGACACCGCCTACACTTGATTGACAATTTAACAAAGACCGCAGGCAATAATATTCCAGAGTGAAATGCTAATGTCTGTCTGTAGTTAAATTCTAAAAATAGCGTCATAGTAACGAGAAGATATCAGGAGTGGGAATGTAGTGAGACGGATAAAGAAGGTACAGTACAGACTCCTCCGTTTCGGACAACGAATATTGACCGTTCCATTATCGAAGATGAGAAAGAGAAACTTCCGATTGACGCTTTTTGATCATGAAGTGACAGTTGATTCACTTCGCAGCCGTTACTAAAAGCACACCTTTCGTAGCCTACGTCATAGACAGTCTAAGAGGCCAGTGATCGGTATCGAGGATTTTGTGACACGTCTGGCTGCACCGCAGGCTAATCATTCGTCCTGATGACACGGTTTCAGGGGAAACCTAAAAAACGGAACACCAAAGCCCCTTTCAATCATCACAAAATTTGGCACTCATGAGTGACTTCAAGCTGCTTCCGCTGGTGTTGGTCATTTGTGTTGTGCAACCTTGCATTAAGTAGCGATTCCTGCGGTTGCAAAACCCATTTCCTGTTTTTAAGTTTAAATAGTGGTCGTATTATTGTTATTTTTTGGGCAAAAATGGGCTGGATTTCCCCTTCTCTGATCTCTACTCTCTTTTGTCCGGTGTTCATTCTTACGCAGTTGGAGTTCAACCTTCCGAACGAGGGTGTGGGCGAGGCAAGTTCCGTGACTACGGAACTCCAATATTGGATTATAACATGTTCAGTGTTGGCAATCTATTTCCAATCATTATGTACAACAAATTAGTACATGAATAACTCTATTGAGGGAACGCATCATGAACTGGACTTAACAAGCGTACGATTAACATGACATCAACTGTTTGATCACAAAGGAAGTGTACATGATTACCGTATCAAACCAAGGAAGCGTCGGTGGACTTAAATTTTTCCTGTTTTAGCCAAAATGAACTGAACTGTTTTCACTGAAGACCGAGGCGTGATGGAATGCATGTGAAAAAAAATCACTTTTGCTTTTGCAACAGAACATGTTCCAATTCATTTTGTCTAAACTACTCAAGTTTTTATTTGGTGAAGACGACGTGACACAGACATCTATTGGACCTCTCTAGAAAACTACCGACCCGAGACAAATGCTATTTAGCCCTAAGAAGCATATCATTTAATTACGTTGAACAATCTTCTCATTAAGTCGTTATAATATGTTAAGATTTACCAAACACGTTTGATTGTTATGATTCTGTGCAACGTCGTTTTAAGGGCTGCGAATTTTAATAGTATGTTTCATAAACCAAGAGGAAAACTGCGATGTCGGATTTTAGAGCAATCCTCTTATATTTGTCGACCCTTTGTCGTAAGCATTCTCATGCGAATCACCCTTACGACCAAAAAAGGAAAGTTCTGCTCAAAAAGTACTTTTCTTACAAGGCGAAAATGGCAAATTATAAAGAAATAAGCTTTGAGAAATTACTACAATGTAAGAAGTGATGAAGGACAGGACGCAGATTATATCGTAGTGGCCGCACGTAACCTTTGTAATTTCATAGTTTTCTTCTTCAGCACTCTATTATGATGGTTTCTTTTCAGGAAAAAAGGTTCTTTGTCTTAGCCCATAAGGGATTAGTGGCTCGTTTTGGTTGCTAATGAATCGCATAACAACAAGGAAAATATTGTACTCGCGCCTTAGACTCTTTTGTCAAGAGTCTTGAGTTTAAAAACTGCTCGTCCTTCAGTTATTTCTTTACGAACCGATGACTAAACAATGGAATCACTTGCACATTAAAGCTCCCAAGTACGAATCAATGTCTACTGCATATGAGTATAACATAACAGGGTATAAACGATGAAAAAATAAGGCCTCACCAAAATCTGCCTTACAAAAAGCTGTTTGTGGGTGCTCAGGAATCATTGCTGCTCCATTACTCTGACATACGAGTGTTGCCACAAGTAAACCAGCTAAAATCACGATGTTCATCTTGAATACTTTGTTATAGCTCCACGCGTCGTAGTATGACTTGTCTGTTAGTATTCCTCAGTGAATCGTCACCTTATATGCACAAAGAGCACGGGCAAAGGCGATTCCAGACTCCACTACGCACTTCCGGTCAGTCTCCCGCGTGACTAGGTTTATACTGCATCATCATGCCACTGCGAGGTGTAACTGCAGACTGCAATCGGAAATTGCCGGAGGGTTTTAATGCCGTAAATACATGAGTTATAGCCAGTACAAAGTTGACAACTGGAGGAAAATGCCTGAATGAAACGTGTTAGCGTGCTTTTGATACAAATGTCGACATGTTTCGGGAACAAATCAATTACTTAACCCCAAGACAGGAAATATTGGAAACTGATCGCTTTCGTCTAAAGAGATATATGTTTACATAGCTCTTTAGATCACGAGGTCACGCTTGACAGGCGAAATTACGATATTTAGGCGCGGCAAATTGCGCAACCTCCAATATTGAAAGATTCTATCAGCTTTGGCCAAAGCTTGCATGGACGAGATCGGCACCTCTTGAGAATTTCCTGTGAGACGACTGTGAACATTTTGGCTCATCGTACCATAATCTTTGGGTGGGTAGGAGTCGAGTCTATTTTTGTTGACCATATTCCGGCTATATTACAGCCCTTTCACCCCCGAGATTAATTAAGAGTGGTCGGTTTAAATTAAAATGTCACTTTCATTTTGTAAAAGGTAACAAACATCATCACATGTTAAAAACAATCGACAAAGAACTGGTCAAAAACTAACACTTTAATGCATTAAACATGCAGTCGTGATGCAGAATAACCTTCGACCAAAATAAACAGCACCACTACCCTGAAAGAGCAAGCTCTGTTCAGAGATCCACGGAGAAGTAGTTGCGAGGAAAGAGAGAGCTTGTTCATAGCCCTACTGGGTCTTATTCACAGACTGTAAACTACAATTGGCGACAAACGTAGTTGAGACACTGTTACAAAATGGCGCTTTTCGATATTTATCACTTTTATCTTCTTATTCTATTTCATTTGCATCTAACATTAATTCTCTAAAATCCCGGCTCCCAATTTAATGTTGTGTAGCTGCTGTGGTCTGTGCAGTCTTTAAGGGTTCGTTCCTTTGGGGTGATCTGGATGAGGATCAGTGATCGAAGATCTGTCTGGATCATGGTCGTAGTCATAGTCATAGTCATAGCAATTTTTCTTGGACAACTCTGTCCAAGGGGGAAAGGTGGTGCATCAAAGATTCATCGGCTCCTTAGGAGCAGTCGGTCAGTTCAGACGTCGTGCTTCTGCCGTGCCGAAGTTCCGGCAGAAGCACGGCATCCGAATCAAACTAATTAAGTTCGACAAGCACTGCCGTGCTAAAACTGACACGGCAGCGATTAAAACGTCGGATTTCAATCGCGCCAAAGAAAATTCATAAATTATATTAATGTGTTTTCGCGAGATTTGCGTTTCCACGGGGAGTTAGGATGAGAATTGTTATGAGGCTTCAGTAAATCCTGAATTTGGGTCGACTCTGGCACGACGTCTGAATCAAAGTTGTTTTCCTGCCGTACTACAGTCGAACCAAATTGCAATTCAGTTCGGCACGGTAGAAGGACGACGTCTGAGGCCCGATCCAAGCCCCGCTCCACTCATGTGCTGAACCAAACTAGACTAAGGCCCGGTCCAAACGCCGCTCCACTCATGTGCCGAATCAAACTCGACTAAATTCGACTTTGGACACCGAATGAATAAGCCACCGCTCCAACGTCGCATAGTGCGACAGACCTTGCCGAATTTAACATGTTTGCCGCTCCAAACGTAACCTGCCGGGCCACACTGATTCAAACGCCGCTCTTCTGCCGTACTTCAGTTAGGTTCGGCGTATGAATGTAGCGGCGTTTGGAACAGGCTTGAACTAGTCCTAAACTGATCAACCTTGTTTCGGGGGGAGGGGAGAATGTTTCCATGACGTTGGAAAATCGAATTTTACTGCGATGCTCTGAGGTAATAGATCGTTTTCACGTGACGTCATCACTTTCTGAAATCTAAAACTAAAGATCCACCAAAGTTTTCATCCTCATCAGGTATAAGGGGTGACATATTTATATCTGTTTACAACTTTACAGCTCAATAGCGTGCTTCCTTTGAAAACCAGAACATTTTGAATTTCCGAGTTATGGAGGTGCGTGACACAAGGCTACGATCAAATTTGTTGAAAAATATATACTTATCTCATGATTTTGAGCCCAGTTAGAAGCTAGAGCATTAGGAACAGTGCTTATGTAAAGACTTGTTTTTTCATTACTGATAATCAGTCGCCTAGAAAGCCAAAGTAAGTTCCAGATGTTTACACTATTTTCCGGCCGCCATATTGGTGTACCATGGAGGTACACCAACATGGCGTTTTCATACTGGGCTCTGTAAATTTCTGTGAAACATTTCGACGAATATCTGAAGTTTGGGGAAACGCACAGGGTCTTATTTTTTTATCTTCTATAACATCACAATTTCTTAGCTTTTTCCACTGGATAGTTTTCGATTTATTTTTTTATTGCGTGACAGTGAAAACGATCTATTGGAGTAAATAGTGAAATCGAAAATCGAATATCATTGTAACAATAACAGTAAAGTATAAAAATCTTTTACTCCAATTAATAACCTTAGGAAACGTGACCCTCACGTATAAAATACAAGACATCAGATACATCCACGAACGAGCAAAACAGGCAGGTATTAAATTTGCATAACGCTTTCTTCCATAAGTCTAAAAAAAGGCAACCATATCCAGCAATCGTATTGACTAACAACTCTCCGAAAATGAACATTATGTTGTGTTCTTTGGCAAGATACTTTCACTGTGCCTTTCTCCACCTTGGTGTATAAATGGGTACTGGCGAACTTATGCTGGGTTAATCCTGCAATACTAGCATCCCATCCGGGGGGGAGTACAAATACTCCTGGTCGCTTCATGTTTCCGAACCGGGATAAGCTCCGGCCTGATGGGCCACTTGGCTCGTAAGCAGAGTTAACCTACCTACGCATACAACCTTAGTATTATATAATTAACAATTATTCCATGAGCGCGCGTTGGATATGAGATGGTAAATACCAACGAGTCTTGTAGGGCCGAGTTGGCTATAACCAATCTCATGATATCAAACAAGCGCGAATGGAACAATTGTTTTATAAATTCTCAACCTTCGGTTTTGCTGATTTTTATTAAAGTCTAAGAAACGACCGGAA
>OZ026595.1:9581015-9618515 GCA_964020085.1 Micromussa lordhowensis
TCTAGGATTACATGCCAAGTACAACATTCTAAAACAAACCTCCGGAAATGTCTAGCGCGAGGGATGAAATTTTTCTCGATATTATATCATCAAGTTGTTTTTGGGTTAAACGACTTCGTGACTTTGATTAGATCATTTTCCTGAACATCTAATAATAGTATTATTTGGTTTTGGTTTTAGGACACTCAATAGACCATATTCGTACTCTCGGTAACGGACTGGAACTAGCTTGCAACTGAGGCTAATGCGGGGAGTCTTTTCAAATGCAAATGAAATTAACTTATTTTTAATGATATTCCCCTGCACGAGCCTCCATTGCAAGCTAGTTCTAGTCTAATACCGGGAATACGAATATTGTCTATTGAAAACCGCTCTATAGTTATTAAACTTGGGTTTGGTCCTTAAAGACATAGAGTATTTAGTCACTGTATTATGATAAGCCTAACACAACTCATTGCAGAGTGTGTATGTCGTGTTGTCTCTATAACAAGGGTTCATAATTACATGTAAGAACCTGCTTGATCTTGCTAGGCAAAACAGGTTCTTATATTTTTGGCAGGTTCTTAAACCACTAGGTTCTTACATGCGGGTTTTTACCGTAATTTGGACCACATGTCGTACAATTCAGGGAGAAATTTCAACTGCTTGCAATTTCAAACAGGCCTTGCGGCTGCCCACTCGTACGATTTTAAAATTTCTCACCCCATGAATTGTACTGCACTTGGTCCAATTACTCTTACTTACCGGTATTATTACCATTCATTTGGTTTTTTTATATATCCAAGTGATTTTGCAAAAACGTGCCCTAGGTTTACACCCAGGCCTAGCCAGCCGGCCAGCTGCTCTAACCAACCTAGCTGGCCACTCTGAACTTGGAAGGGGGGAGGCTCTATCAAGGCCAGGCTGGGACATGGCCCAGGCACTGGCCTATCTGCTGGTGGTTTTCTGGCAGCCAGCTATCAAAAGCAGGGGAGAGGGGAGGGTGCCTTTTACTGACACCTTCACTTAATTAGACTTTGATTTTCCAGTGCCAAATAACATTGATATTGACTGTGTTGCTGGGCAGTTGGGGGTTCTGTGTTGACATGGCACCCTGCTGGATAGGCCCATGCATGGGTGATGGGCCAATCTCCCAGCCGGGGGGGGGGGGGGTGCTCAGAGCACTAGTGGCTGCTGGGACTGTCTTTGAGCTGTCTGCGGGCATGTTTTTGAGAATACAGTCAGGTATATCTATCCTATATATGTGTATTTTCTTATTACATTCAATATTTTTATTAGCATCATTTCATAACTCTTATGTTAAGGGCCCATAAACCGATTCATATGCGTACACGTTGATAAAGAGGGTGAAATTTCACTTGTGGTTACTTGCGTTAGCCTGAGCGCAGAATTTTCATTTTAGATGTTATTCCTTTGTGTCTTCCAAACTGCAAAGTAAAACAGCACAAGTATAAACAAACTAAGAAAAAAAACACAGAAAAAAAGACTGTGCAAAAGTAAAAGAAAAGCCATTGTGTGCTTCGTTTGATCTTATCGAGCCACTGGTAGTGTGAACTTGGCACACGTTGATAGGGTAACTTCTCTTGTGGGCACTTCAGGTTTCTTTAAATGCTAAAGGAAATGTGCTGTCCAAAAGTTATGATCTAAGCCAATGTTGGAAATATAGCAATGCATTTTTTTGTAAAATCATACTTTTTTCGAAAATAAATTTTTCAATATTTTGAAATTCTCTTGAAATCTGACCTTTTAGAAATGAAACTAAATCTATGCATAGAGTAATAAAAGTTAAGTTAGAATATTAAATCAGTGAAAAAAATCCTGACAAAGTAATATGCTGGGAATCTTAACATTTTTTAGAATTTGTTACATGACCATGGGTGTGGCCTGATGATGTCATCACTGGTGTAACTGATCATGAAAAAGTTAAAACACATGAGATAACTCTGAACTGACTAAAAGTGACAAGTTTGTTTAAAAATAATTTTCCTAAGTAACGGCTTAAAAATAACTATATAGTTTTTGCTTACTCAATAATGTAGATGTAGATAAAATATAAGACAAGGCTAATGAGAATTTTTGGTTTGAAATAGCATAAGTCAGTTCTTTGTTTACAAGCTATCAAGTCACCCTTAGATCTCCAGTGCATCTATGATTGATCTGATTTAACTTGCCAAGTCAAGGCAAAGACTTTGCAGCCTGAACCATATTATAAAGTTTCTGCTTTGCGAGTTCAGTTGGAAGAAAGCCTAATCCGCAATCCGGAGCAACGACCAGGCGCTCAGCAGGTAGAACAGTTAAAACTTGTTTAAGACGAGTGCGAATCTCTTCAATGCTCTCCACACGGCTGCTAGCGACCTTAACAACACCAAGTACAATCTGAAGATACAACAGCAATAGGAATGTGTCAGCTGCCTTGGAATGTGTAAAGCAGTCGGTCAAACTGTTATACAGTTGTAATTGAATATCAGGTTTATTTACATATTAATTGTCCCCAATTAGTAGCCTGCAAGGACAGTTGTAGCCTGCAGTGCAGGCGTTATTTTGGAGCGGACTGCTAGATAATAAATCAGGTTTTCGATGCCACCATCTTGGATGCTTGACCGGTAGAGGAGATTGGAGCAGAGGCGAGGTGGGGGCCGGGGGGTGGCCTTCCCCTCCCCCTTGGCCCATTTTTTCAATTTAACGCCTACTCCCTCGGGAAATATTTCCTCGCCCCAAGCCTCCACAGTTACCAAATCCAAGATTGTGGCCTAATACAAAAATGTACACTTGCGCGTCCAAAATACGCCTGCACTGCAGGCTAGGACAGTTGGCTAGTAGTTATGACATGCAAATAAAGCTGTTGCATTTCAGTCAGTAATCAGTCAGACAATAAGCTATCAGTGAAAAGTGAATCAATCAGCTGTCAACCTGACAGTCACTTCTCAGTCAGTGAGACAGACAGCTGTGACAGTTGATAGTTACAGGCCAGTCCATTGATAGTCACTCAGCTGTGAGTCAATTGCCAGTCGTCAGTCAGTCCATCCAACTGCCAGCCATTTGTCACAATGTCTGTCAGTCATTCAATCAGTCAGTAATTTTGTCCGTCTGTCCGTCAGCCAGTCAGTGAGGTTCAAAGAACATTAGTGTTGTAACTAATGGTGTAACTTATCAAGATTAAATAAATGTTTACAGTAAATTAATACAAAATGGCTGACTTGGAAATTGTTTTGTTGAAATACCTTGCTCTTTTTGAAATGTTCAAATAATGATAAATCATTGTGTCTGTGAGCATCCTCAATGGAAATCTCATCAAAACCTGCTGCATCTAGCTTATCAGCAAGTCTAAGATATGCATCCTTGTCAGCCTTCTTGTAGTCTTCTTGATCCTGTTATGAGAAGGGAAAATCAAAGATGAAAAACACAATTCACTCCCGATTTTTTCTATTAGTCTTTTTTTTATTCATTTATTTCATTCATTCTCCCTATACTGACTTGTTTCTGTTTATATAGCCATGCCATGGGGTTACTCAGGTGTGATCATGATGAGTACATGTGCAAGAGAAGAAATCACCAGACCTAGAAATAAATCCTGTCAGGCTAAAGCTAAACCAAATAGATGTAAGAGCATTAAGGTAGACAGAAAATATTAATAAAATTGGGTTGTTATTGTAAACACGGCTGGCATGTATGTGGTTGAATAACTACTAACTTACTAAATGATTGGGATAGCCACAACACAAATGAACTGTCTTGACTACATTTGAAGCTGTAACTCCATCAAAACAAGTCGCAAGCTGATCAATTCCATACTCTAAAGCTTGCTCAGGAAACCGCATCAAAACTGGTTCATCAACCTATCACCAGGACAAAAATAACAAATGAAATTTAAAGTGTGCAAAGTTGTGTATATTTTACTATTGGATTGCAAATTCATAGTTTATAGACCTCATGGAGAAAAGTATGATAGGTAACAATTAGTAAGAGCACTGTCTGTGAAAAAGATACCTTTATGTGCCAACTGTTTCTCATGTTGTGGTACTTGTGACAAATTACCACTCTATTAGTGATAATTTATGCTACTCTATTAGTAATCTTATGTGAATAATATGTCAGGGTAGGGTAAAATCCATTCTAACCCTGCTTAAGCATTAGAGTAGCCAGAAGCATTAGGCTCGTAGATGATCTGGATCACAAATGGTTAGTAAAATCTGCTCTTTGTAGCACAAAGAAGCTACTTCTCCTGGATGGTATGTTGGTCCATTGAAAGTTAACGCCCATTATTTTTCTGCTTGTCCAATAGGTGTTTCAAGATGTGTGCCACACAATGTGGGTGTACTCTCTGTATTCACTGGGGTGGAGGGAATTGTGGAAGGATAAGCATGTACACAATGTAAATAAGAAATTACACATTCAATCCTATGAGATATTGTTATCTGGTACTCAGCCAGAACTACGATGAAGGCGCTGCAAATTACCCTGAGCATTGCATATCAGAAAGTGGAAAAATCGGTTTATGATATATATTGCTTCTTTAGAGTCATGATAACATGCAATGCAATCTGATCATGACTACTGGTAACTAAGAATGATGTAGTGAACAATCACACAGTGCACACTGTCCCAACAGTTAATAATTTAAGTTACCTAGATGCATTGTACTGCCACTGGACATGAATCAATGCACACATTTACATCCCATAGAAACCTTCCAATAATCCAGCTAACAACTCAAAAAAGAAGAAACTTGAACCAAGTCTGAATTTAACCATGATCACAACTGAGTGTGATGCTAAGGAAGCACCATATGCAAATCGTTATGAGAAGGGACCCTTTCAATTAGTCTCCATTCTCCTCAATTCACTCTTGGATTCAATCCCCTAATTTTCTTACTTATAGAATTGGTGTTCACTTCATATTTACACCAGTCTAAATTCTGAAAACTTTCCACCATTTAAAAAAAAAAACAGAGGGAAAATGTTTGTTATATTGACGTTATCTATGCGTCTGTCCTCTAACAGATCATTGGTGAGAGCCAATCAAAATGCAAGAATGATGTGACTTTTTATACAATACTGAATAGATGTGCGGCAACAGGGAATCTACTTATTTTATATTATATCAGAGAAAAAAAAAGAAATGTTCATGACATCACCTACATATCTGTCCTCCAATAGATCATAAGTAAGAACCAATCAAAATGCAAGAATGATTCAATTTATTTTAAGACATATTGTGCACGCTGGTCCTATCTAATTCCTATAGAGACAACATGGTAAAAAAATCTCTATTTACGCACGGCCATGCATAAATAACGTGACTTGTGCAGTTTGCAAAATTTTCATAGAGTTAAGGTGTAAGTTCCTTTCGTTAAAATTTCAGAAAGTGAATGCCTTTAAGCCCTGAAGGAAATGGCAAGTTTTTCTAAATCGGTAACCATGAACCAGCAGACCACATGTGAAAGGTATTTTCTGAAGTATGCTATCAACCATACCAAAAGAAATAGAGGAGGCCACAGATTGGATTGACAAGTGCCCGAAATGAAGAAATAAAAATGTTCAAAATTATTCTGTTCCTTGTACACACTGGGCATCCCCCTTAACTATAGCTTAATTTGCAGCTCTCAGTGCATAGCTTGTTGTCAGATATTAACTTGGTCTAAAAAGTACAAAGAAAAAAGGTTCCAAAAGTTGCAGGTGTGGTAAATCAAGTCTTGTATAGGAGGGGGCCCTAATATTATGCCTTCAAAGTGCAGATCTTTCCAAGATCTTTTAGTTGTGCAAATTTCATGCAAATTGACTGAATATTGAGCATGTAATTGCATCTTGTGCCATATGGCACTATCAGGGCTTAAAGGGTTAATGGAAGAAACTAGTGAAGACCAGCCAAATTTTTCTCTTGGCATTGACCTTCCAGCAAGCAGGCAAGCCAACAAGAGCAATGAAATTGAATTTAACGGAACATGAGCTAGAGAAAATTTAACTTGAAAGGCATTCAGCAGGAACCAAAAAGACCAGACATTGGTCTGTGGCAACTTTTTAAGGTAAACATCTCTGTTGATGATGTTGGCTGTTTTGTTACATTTTGTTAAACTTGCCGAAAACAAATTAATTACAAAATCAACAAAACAATCAGAGACGCAAACATTTTTGGGCAACTTTCACTTCAAAAACATTACAGCTACACTAAAACATGCGTTAACTGAAAACAGCAGTCACGCATTGTCTAAAACCAAATGGTACTATCATTATTTCCTTTCTGAATTTAGCTTGGTGTATTGAGAAAAAAGATACAGACACCGCTGGAACAAATGTTGCTTGGACGAATAGATACAAATCTATGCAGATTCTATGCAAAGGCCAGAAGTAAAAGCGGAGATGTGTACAGCAAATCCACCCTCCTTGACTTTCATCATAGTATTGAGGCTGATTCCATTTAATATCAATCTACACCCCTATTGATGACATCATTTGACTGCCAACCCCCTAAGAAAAATATCAAAGTGCCAGCATGATTTTTTCAAGACCCCTCAGGAAAAAAAATGCAAGGTAACCTTATGAGTGTCTAGAAATTTTTGATCTTTCCAATACTGACACTCAGAAAATCTCAAAAGCATTCTTGTGACCTTCCTTGATTATAGACTTATTCCTTATACCCTCAGAAAATTTTGTCTATGGACCGTGATCTTAAGAAATTTCAACTTCCCTTGTACCCCATCAGAAAATTCTGTCAACAGTTGGGGGGGGGGGGAGGAGTGGAAGAAACCTGGGGTATCCAATGGATGAAATAGATAATCAATGGCACTCGATATCAACCAATACCAATCAATATCAATTAATCGATTGATATTGATAATCAATGACCAATCAATGGCAAAGATTCCTGTGGTTATCGATTGGTATTGTTTTTCACTATCAATCGATAGATAAATTGATATTGATTGGTTGCAAATAGACGGAATCGGCGTATGAATTTCACATCTTTGTACACAGTACCGGTAATTGTAAACACATTTAATTGAAATGTTTTGAGAGTTAACAGGAGAACAATACTCTCTTCTTTCTCTTCAACGCCTCGTGCACAGGTATCCGTTTTCTTTGACAACTCAAAAGTTTGTACCCGTTCTTCACTCCCATCCACACATATCCCACGAAAACGTTAACCAAAAACAAAAATGTTTTCCAGTTTATTAAATACGTGCGTATTTAAATACGTAATTTATTTAATACGTGCGGACATGTGCTGTAGGAGGCCTAGCTGTTCATGATGGTTAACAACTTTAAACTTGTTTCTGCCTTTTTCCTCTTGTTGTTAGTAGTAAACACTTCACCGACGTTCAAAACGGCAAAGATGATAGCCATTGACGATGCACCTTTCCAAACTTCTTGCGTATACATAATGACATGGAAGGGCAATTCGAGTACACATGCAACAAGTTATATTCTTTGCGTTAAGATTGGGTCGAATTGTTTTACCAATTTCATTCCCAAGGCTTCCTGAAATGGCGGATAATCGGACAGGTAGCGTTCCGATCATCTATTTCCATCAATTGGATACCCCGGGAAGAAAATGGAATGGCCCTGAATACAAAGTCAAAAAATTTAAACATTATGCCATCTTGCTATTTTACAAAGTTCACAATATTATAAAGACAAGAATTTGCATTTCTTGGCTTGGTTCAGCGGCTGGAAATGCTCAAATCTTAAAATCTTGCTGGCCGCATGGACTCCAGGGGTAATTCACAGTTTTGGATTTCGTGCCTCACTGTGGATTTAATAATAATAAAAGTATTTAATGAGGGAGCCCAACTTGCCACAGCGGTTTTCAGTGGGCCCTCGATCGTTAACTAATTAATAAATTCCCTTCATTAATAAAATAATAATAATAATAATAAGATTAAAATAATAATAGAATAAAATAAAATAAAATGTGATAATAAACAAATTTAAAAAAGTCAATCTTAAAATCGATAACTAATTAAGCTTTACATACATATCAAAAATATCAAAATATGATATTAAAATATCAGTGTTAAAAAGTCAATCAAAATCTTTTTTAAAAAAAGTTTTCAGCTTGGATTTGCGTTCGATTCCTTCGTGTTACCTGCTTTGATTCTCCTTCTTTTGTTGCAATAGGAATTTCCTCCATCTTCTTCCCCCTCTTGTGGCTGGCTGAGTTTTCTTGTTCTGTGCGACACCTCTGACAGAAGTCCTTCAACTTAAGTCGGGTGTGACAATTTCAACAAGTTCTTGCTCTCAGATTTAGCTTCAAACAAATCAATCGGATTGCTGACAAAGCTGAGAGTACAGCATTTACAAATGTGTTGTTGATTTAGAGGTCAAGGCAAAGACTTTCCCGGTGTTTTGATCTGTTTTGTACGCCATGCTTGCGCTAGAGGCGATCGTACCCAGAGCCCATTGTGCACTACTTGGAATTGGAAAATCTGGGAACAAAATTATTGTTTATCAACTTTCGGTGCAACTGCGCATGCTGTGGGCTAAAATCCCAGAGGTGTCCCCAGAGGTCTGGACAAGGGTAACGTGAGATCTGGGGTCTGTTTTTCTTGAGAATAAGAGTTCGACTGAACTTACCTGAATATATTTACAACCAGCCGATACAAGGTCCTTTATTTCTTTGTTTAGAATCTCCGACAACACACCGCCGAGAAGCTTATTATTCTTGTAAAACTGATCAACCACTGTGTCAGCGATAGTCATTGGTCCCGGTAGAGTGATTTTCATGGGTTTCTTCGACAAATCTTGCGAATTTTGCCATTCCCTCCAAACCCACGTTTCATTTTCCGGGAGTGATACCTCTTCAACTATTCGAGGTAAAAGAATTGTAGCAGATTCCACTTCTCGAACAGCTTTAGCGCATAAGTTGTGAAAATCAAAACCCTTCAGCTTTCTACAAAAGTAATGAATGTAGTTCTCACGCCGAACTTCTCCATCGGTTATCACATCAACGCCTGCTTCGGTAAAGAGTTCAGCAATTTCTTTGACGGCTCTTTTAAACAACTCTTCCTTCTCAGACGCTGTGGAATTCTGAAGGAAGCAATTGTATCCCTCGACGAAAGCTTTCGTGTATCTTGGCTGAAACCAGTCTGGAATGCTAAGGTAAGAAGGCTTGGGAAAAGAGCCGATAACGGTAGTTGAAAGTGGCATGTTAGCACGATCTCTACTCCAACTCGTAGTTTATAGGTACGAGCCAAATATGTTCCGATGAAAGTGACTAAAATCATGGGCTAAATGCGCAGAGCCTGAGAACATTGGCTGAATCTGCAGTGGGTGACGTGACTTAGCGACGTGACGTTTTGCTCCGTGGAACACCCCCGCGGGGGAACCGCCCTCCGCTATTTGCACTCGTTTATGCAACTTCAACCATGAACGCAACACTACTGATAATTCGCGCAGTTTGGTTTGATTAAGTTCGATTAATCGAACGTTAGGTTGGTTGCGATTGTTTACGATGGAGTTCATGCTTGTTTAATACTTTTTGTGCTTTGCGAAAGCTGTTCTCGAGTGCAATCAAAGGTAGTCGGCTATAAAATCAAAATAAAGTTGTCAAGTGCTTGACATATCCAAATAAAAAAAAAACAATCGCAAGTGGTTTTTAATAAGGCTTCCCCCATCGAAGAATTGAGCCCGCTCAAGTTTCGAGAAGCAGCGATATTATGGTTTAAATAACTACTTAACAATTATTCACCGAAGTGGAGGTGAATAGTGGTGGATAGTTACCGAGCCGCGAAGCGGCGAGGTAAATATCCACCACTTTCACCGACACTGAGGTGAATAATTGTTTTAGTATATACCACACAAGCTGAATAACTAGCAGCCCAAAGAGTAACTTCATTAGTTAAAATATAGCGACAAAAGCCACTTTGTTTTTTCTTCGGCTGCTCGGAGGTGAAATAGTACTTGGCTAATCACCTCCGAGCTAGCCAATCAGCGCGCGCGAAAAGTACTATTCACTTGTGTGGTTTATACTAAATGAGATTAGCCAACATACTTCGGCAATTCCAAACAAAGGTACTTTTATTTATTTATTTATTTATTTGTTTATTTGTTTATTTATTTATAATAATGGTGCGTAATCTGGAATCTATTTGTTGTCTGTCATTACTTGTCAATCTTGCCCAGTTCATTCTTGAGAACAATAATTTATTCCTTCTTCCCTTAATGTGCATGGCACTTGCATTTCTTCTCCGTCATGCTTTTGTTTTGTTTTGTCGTTTTTATACTCTTACATTGCTAGAAATCTTACAATAAAACATGTACAAGCATAAAACCTCTTTAAGTGTTTCTCGTCTTTTTGTTCAAAACCCCAATAACTCGAAGTAATTTCAATTTCCCTTGGCAAATTCGACTTCACCGGGGTGCAATGCCAGCAGTCTCTTCTCAAGTGAATGTGCAAGCGTGACGACGAGCGTGACATACCTTTGGCGAGCACGTTATCAAGGTGGCTGGAAATAGTTTCCAGTACTTTAAAAGAATTATATTTTGATGGGTAATTATATCCACTACATATTAGTTGATGTCAAAATCATGGTATCAAAAAACTGCCCAACCATTGGTGAACAAGTTGCTGTCAATTTTATGGCCCAACAGGTTACCATAGAAACAATATGACCTGCTAAAAACACCTTTAATTTTAGCTTAATGCGCTTATAACTCAGAAACGAGCTCGGTGACACCCAGTTTTTACTATCGAATTGTAATCAGCATGATAAGATGCAACTTTTTGGCATCAACTGATATATAGTGGATATAATTACCAATCAAACTCTAAATAAGTCTTGGGCTTTCAGGGGTTCGCTGCACTCAGGCTAGGTATTAATATAGTCCCAATTCAAGACACTGCGAAAGCACTTCCTGTACAACTCGAAGTTACTTTCGTAGAAAATTGCCCAGCTTCCAGGGTCTCCCGAGATAATGGTTCATTCCGCTAAGGGTTGTGTGACAACTGATCTCTCACTGATCAAATACATACCTGAACGTATTTGCATCCTGCGGATACAAGAGCCTTGACCTCACTGTTGATTATCTGCGCCAAAACCCTGCCTAGCGCTTTCTCGTCGTTGTAATACTGATCTTCAGTAGAGTTTATTATTGTCATGGGTCCTGGGAGAGTGATTTTCATGGGCAATGGCGACAAATCTTGCGAAGCCTTCCACTCTTTCCATACCCACCCTTCGCCTGCTCGAGGTGTCACGTCGCTGACTATGCGCGGAACATCTGTTACCACTGCGCCATCACGGCAGACTTTTGAAAACAGCTTGTGGAAATCAAAACCTTCCAGCGCCCTGCAGAAGTGTAGAATGTAAGATTCTCGTCGAACCTCGCCATCAGTTATCACATCGAGGCCAGCTTCCGATTGTAGAGCAACTATTTCACTGGTTGCTTTAATTATCAGTTCCTCTGTTTCAGACGCTGAGCAATTTTCCAGGAAACGATTATGTTGCTCAGTGAACGGCCCCGAGTGTGATGTCCGAAACCAGTCCGGAATATGCAGATAAGGTGGTTTGGGGAAACTGCCGATTACCGTGGTTGATAGAGGCATTTCTGCACAGGCTAGGCAACCAAGCGAGGTAATTATGATACGAACGTGACAAGGCAAATGGTGTTTTGTCACGAATGCCACGCTTGTTGCGAATCGTGTATGCAGTTCGAAATAACGTGGAATTCAAACGCTCTACGGAGGAAAACTTTGCCAAGCCGTCTCCCGTGTTTGAAGGCTTTGCCGACAGGGAGAACTGACTAATGGCAGCCAAAACACGAGTTACTTTATTGACTCTTCTTATTCGTTACTTAAAGATTAGTTCAACATTATTTACCTCTACAACTGAACTTATATAATGGACCATTGGTGATAGTAATAGCGAAGACATCAGTGACGTCACGAGCACTGTTACGCAATATTTATGGTTGGCAAAAAGTGATCAGAACAAAAGAAAATTCGTGTACTTCAAGCGACTGTCGCTTCACATATATGCTAGATTTCATCCTGAAACCTGGAGGAAAGTTAGAATATCAGGATAATGCTTCACTGTTAAAGTTTAAAGAAAATCCGAGTATCGACACCTGTCGAAAATCGGGTTGGAAATTCGTCTGTGAGTAAAGGAAGAGCTTCTGCCAACCACACGCACCAGTGATTTTGCGCGCGTGAGCGAAAATGACGTCAATGTTTTGTAAACAGATATCTTCGCTATGGCTTTCGAATTTACTCAAAGGGAACGGAGACTGATTGAGCATTTTGCGCGAGAGGTTGTTTGTCGGCTTTTAAGGAGCTTTGAGCCAAGCAGACTTCTTCCAAAAATCTCTTTTATTTTCGGTCAAAGTGCTCTTCTTGAGCAATAAAATTTATTACATACTTTGAATTCATATTTACATTTCACTTTCTTGAGCTGGAAATAAAGCCTAAAAATGAAGACTCTCGTTTGGAATTGTGAGGCAAATTATTAGCAAGGCAAACAACAGAAGACCTTTAGGCTCTGTACTGGTAGATCATAAACACAACTGAGTTGACTCAAAAAATTGAGTTCAATCATCTTAGCATTTACCGGAAATAAGACTGGTCGAAACAGGCACTGCCTTTTACCATAAACGTAAATATTTTAGAAACAAGTCTAGTTCTCGGTTCCTGTCAACAATCCAAAAACTCACAGTGTAATTGTTAGTACAGATCTCGCTTTGACTTTCTTGTAGAACATCTCCAAAGCATATGACCCTAAGACTGAAAAAGTCATGGCAGTGTTTTAAGCAGCAGTGGTGACACTGGATTATACCACGAAGCTGATGATTTAATGCATTTTTTCATTATTTCACTGAGCACCCTACGAACCCCATTCAAATAAATACATAGCTTAACTCATGTTGCCTTGCATCAACCAATGTCGTATAAATTACATACTTGATGTAGTAGCTTTTGCCTTGTATAAAATAAAAGAGCTTTGTACATTTATAATATGGAAATTCGGAATTCTGTGTCACATTTCTACAACATATGTTATTTTATACAAAAATTTAGAAGTATGTAGTCTCCTTTGTAGCCATTATTTCAATTGTCACACAACACTCAAACCAAGAAGAATTGCGTGACAACCCAAATAACATGAGACAGCCCTTGAAAGCAGTATCATCAGATTAAGCAAAGTCACATGCCATTGGAAGCTACTGAAGTGCCTGGAATCTCCTTCAACGCATTGTCACATGACATAAGTCTCTTGTGGAGTCTATCTACTTCATTATCACATCTCTTCCTTTTCAGTTTAAGCTGTGACACTTCTAGTTTCATTCGCTCAATTTCCTTTAATTTGGTATTAATCTGAGCATCAAACTCTGCAAGGAAAACAAAACATGACCAAACATTACATTTAAATGGTAAGAATTTCTTAAGAAAGAGCACCTTAGCTCCATTCTTCAGCAATGACAGTTTTGTTGCCATATTTGAACTCATCTCATACTCTGTAGAGTAGAGTAGAGTGAGGATATTGTTTGGCATGAGAAAAAATCTATTAAAATGGTTTGCAATTATCTTTAAATGGAATGAACAGTAACAATAAAGTTCTCTTGTGCACCCAAAAAAAAAATGACAACAGGGAAAGCCATTAAAGTGCCACTATGACGAAAATCGCACCCTTCAAATCTGAGCCATTTTAAGACATAAACAAGTAGTCTGTACAATAGTAAAAATGCTGTTTACTGTTTTCAAATATCTCTTTTTGTTCCAGAGATATTCAAGTTTTTAAAATATGCAAATTAACCAAGTGATGACATCATAGATAAACAAGGATATCTCAGTCAATTTGTATGATAAATGTTTGAATTTCTACAGTAAGATTCTACTAGTGGTGCTCCGCAATATGAGCTAAACAATTTTTGTTACCATAGCAACGTACTAGGTTCCAGACCTCCACAATATTAAAGGCTTTTCTGACCACTTTTAGGGTTCTATGTTGATATCTGCCAATGGTGCCTCATTTGCATAATCCAGCAAGCATATAAATACATTAGGTTGAGCTCAGAGCCTAGTTTATGTTTTCCAAGCTTAAAACACTAAATATTGATATCAGGCTAGAGGGGACTGGAAAAGAGTGGGTTGCCATGGGAACGGAAATTGTTATAGCTGTATATGTGTTGCATTTAGAACTATTAGGCTACCAAGTTTCAATGGTTTCTGCTGCAAATTGACCGAGATAGCGCTATTTATATACTTCATGTAATATTTGGTTGAGTGTATGACATCATCAGTAATCTCATTTGCATATTTTACTCATTTTTCAAACTTAAATATCTCCTAAACCAATGCAGATATTTGTAAACGGTAAAACGGCGTTTTTAATCTTTCGTAGAATTCTATGTGATTAACCTAAAAAATCAAGGGGTAAAAATTTGATCATAGTAGCACTTTAAAGATCAAAGCGCTCTTCGAGCCATGACTGAATTTTTTCACTCTAGAAGGGCTGGTTACCAGCCACTGTTTCCGAAATTAGCATCGAACCAACAACAATCAAGAGTGTGTTTGTTCTATCGTTTCTTTCATTCACAACGCGTGCCTTTGTGCGAGTTTAAAAAAAAAGCTTTCAAAAATATAGTAGTTTTAGGGAAACTGACCCTACCGTCCAGCGGTATTCCATCAAAAAGGTTACGGATGATCGATGTCTAACCGAGCGAGTGCCAGCCGACCCACCACGTGACTTACTGAATTAAAAATCCAGTCGTAAAAATGAAGAATACAAGAAAATTTTGTTGGCAAGGTTTTTTGGTACAAGGGAGCAGAGCAATAACAGGAACAAATATTTTAGTATTTTCAGGCAAGTACATTGTGCAGTAGAGGCAATCAAATAAAGGTAGGGAAACTTGTATTTGTAGATACAAGTAGTGCAAGTGGGATGTAGGAACCATCACCAGGGATTTCAATAACATTAGTTATAAGTGGCCACTGAAGTTGTAATAGGCGGCTGTGACCACTAAAGGGGTATGCCCCCCCTCCTCTAGAAGCTCGGAAATTTGATTTCCAGCATTCTGACCACATAACAGGATTTTTTTTGTAGCATCTAAAAAATTCAGTGATCCTCGTTGTTGTTGTATTTGCTTTCTTTTATTAATATCATTTTTATTTTCATTAATGAAATCAAAACAGACATCGGTAAGAGGTGCTACAGGCGGCGGTAGACCACCGGTAACCAGCTTTTATTGAAACTCCTGATCACTGGACCTATATGAGAAGCATTTTTCGCAAAGACGCACCTTTAGCTTGAATTTGTATTTTTCTTAGGTTTCCCTCATCTCTACTGCGAGCCCTTGCCAGTAATGCTGAGACATCATGCAGTAACCCTGCCTCTCCAAGGTGTCTAAGTAATGGCGAGTTACCTAAAAAGTCTGAACATAAGAGTTTAAGAGTCAAAGTCTATATTCTCCTTAACCGACAAGCTTGGTTGATTTTGTATCATATGAATGATAGGCTCAAGAAAACGGCCCATGGGGACTCCCTAAAGGGACAGGGTTGCTCGTCAGAAATTTTGAAAAGAACGCTTAAGAGGCACCAAGTGTGGCTTGAAATGTTTTTCACCCCTAAGAGGTACCAATTCTAAAACAACACATTATCTCCTGTTACATTTACATTTGTTTCCTCCTCAATACCCTGAAAGGTACCACAAAAGTTCCTGCCATGGAAATTTTGAGGCTGAACACCTAAGAGGTACCAAAACCACTTTTTAAAGGTACAATGAGCAACACCATTCTTTTTATATGGTAAAAACCCTCCATAGAGAATGAGATTCCAGTAAAAAAAAATTATACAACGGTACCTTATCACCTCCTGTATGAAAGGATCTGTGCGGTTTCTCTGATTACCATAATTTTTTTAGCTAAACAGAGATAGGTCACAGATCCCAATGAAGAAATCTATGAAATATCTTCATCTGCATGGAATTTTTTTGGCCTGTATTTCAATCATCTCCCTCAAGTGCTCAGGGATTGGTGTCTGATGCCTGCTATTACAGAGAGAACACAATTACCTGCTAATCAGTGTGTACTCACCCGAGCAGGATGCACTGCTTGAAGCTTGCTCCTCTTGAAGCTGCTGAATTTGCTGTAAAAAAGGAATTACTTAGAAGCAAGGACACAGGTTCATCACTACTCCTACTGGATGGGATGGTACATGTAGTCCCAGGGAAGGGCGACTCCCATATAAAAAAGACGGGGTGCTTTATTGTACCTTTTAGGGGTCAAAATAGTGGTTTTGGTATCTCTAAGGGTGTTCAGCCTCAAAAGATCCACAGCGGGAGCTTTTGCAGTACCCAGGGTATGGAGCCAAAAAAATAGGACAGGAGATAATGTTTTGCTTTAGAATTGAGGTACCTCTTAGGGGCGAAAAAAATTTCTCACTACGCCCACAAAACATGATCTTGGTACCTCTTAGGGTTCTTTTCAAAATTTGCACCAAGCACCCCTGTCCTTCTAATTGGAATGTAGTCCATGATTTACATATTTTTTACTAGGCTTTCCCAGTGCCATTTTATACTGCCAAGTACAGTAAGAGACTATTCTTCAGGACAAAGTGGTGGTCAACAATACCAGATCTTACACTAGATCGAAGCTCATTGTAGAAACTGTATTGATACTTTTAATACCCGAGATGCTAGTCCACCACACGTTCGTTACTACCCCCAAATCACTTTGGTTCCTCCCAATCACTTTGTTACCCCCCCCCCCCCCCGCACCAATTTGCTCTAACAGTTCAGCAATACTAATGTATCCCCCCTGGGTAGAAAAAGGCACAGATATGCAAACCACTAAAAAATGATGCACGTTACCTGATCAGCATCCTCGTTATCATCCAGGGGCTCAACCTTGATGTTCACTGACTGCACATGTGCAATGCGTGGATAGCCAAGCGGGTCATCGTCCTCATTGTCCATCATTGTTGCACTCACAGGTGACTGTTCATCAATACTGAGCGGAGGTGACGGCGTAACAAGGCCAGTAAAACTTATGTCTCCAGTGCTCTCAGCTACTGTCTCATCAGTCTCAACCATCTAATGGTGTGAATAACATCCTCAAATTAACATCGGTGTCATTATGACACTTTGAAGGTTAGATTAACATCAAATTGTCTCTCAAGTATATGATCCATACTAATAATTTTATTTCTCATGACTTTGTCTGCCTGCCTTACTGCTTAAGCCATAAGCACAGGTGACTAATATACAGGTGACCTTAATATTAATGAAGCCTCTAAAACTCAGGCATTTTTTCTTGGTCTACGTTTTACATAGTAAGCAGTCCATGCATGTATGTTAACCAATGGTACAGTAGTTTGAATACAAAGTACAGTAAATTGAACATTGGCTAACAAACAGTACATCCACAAGGCAGAGACTTACTCATGGCATCATACATACACAACACAAACCTCCCATAAACAAACATTTTGACTGTTTAGGTATACAGATAATTTCCAGCACAAGGAACCTACCCTGATAAGTTCCTCCACAATGGATTCAGATCCACTGACATTCAATGCAATATCCAATGCCGTCTGCCCCTCATTGTTTCGGATACTTCTGTCAGCACCAGCAACAATAAGTGACCTGATGGCTTGAGTGCAGTGTTCAACTTTGTTTTTTTCACCACGAGCTAAAATATGCAGTACTGTTTCCCCAGCAATGTTAACTGCATTCAGAATAGCATCTGCGTAATCCCCCATCTTCTTGCCTTTGTTCACAATCACCTCTACACATGACAGAAAGAAGTTGGGTTTGTGATCTCCATTTACTAGCATTTTTGCTGCCGTGTGCAAAGGAGAATCTTCATGTGCCTCATCTTTTATCAACAGTGCTTCCTTTAAGAGGCCAACCATTTTTGCAAACTTTGGGTTGAGCTCTTTCACCGTGAATTTTGGTCTTGATTTATACAACAGCTGGATAGCTCGATGCAGGGCAGTTTCACCTTTTCCTGATGATTTTGACACAGGAGAAAATCCACTAGCAAGCATCCACTCTAGAGCATTACACTTGCCCAATGTTGCCGCCCAGTGAATGAGAGGGCATCTGTTTTCCAACACTGCATCTGGCACATCATCATCTTTTCCCCATCCGCCTTTGGTGTATTTGTCAACACTTTCTTTCAAGTTGTCAAGATTTGACAAGGACCCCAACATATCTGTACAGTTGATAATAGCCACCAACAGTTCATGGTGTTCTGGGCATTCTTTATTTTTGTCACAGAATGGAGAACATTTGCGCAAAATAGGTTCTTGATTCATTTTTGGGAAGTCTTGATACGCATTTGCCATGGAAGCCATCATTACACCCAAAACAATGTAATGCTTTTCAAACTCTCTCTTTAGTTAATTTAAGCTGAAACCTGTGTAAGTAATAACAGAAACGATTTGAGAAAAATTCTACAAAAACTAAATGGTCGCCTTCTTGAGACAGATATCTTGGAAAGGGAAACCTCACACATTCACAATTTATGCCAAGATGTTGTGGCATTCACAAGGCTTAAGGCTAACATTAGCCAACTATCACAGACAAAAAAATCAGTTTAATTAAATTTTTTTCTACCTGCCTCTTCTATGAAAACAAAACTTGCCATAGTTGTCATTTGTGATTGCTGAACAAAGTGAAAATGAAAAAATATAGATGTCTTAAATTTATTTGAATTAACTTCTCCCACTCTAACAGTTATAAATTCCTGAACTCAGGAGTCTCAGAGTGGCGGGTAGAAAAAATATTGTTTTGGTTATTGAAATCTGGTATGTCACTAGCCAGTGGGACAGTTTGTTATATTTTTAGCAAGTCATAACCTCTGATTCTTGTTTCAAGGGTCACATGTTTGCTACATCTTGACATATAATACCAGCGTGCAAATTATTTTTAAAAAGCACCAAACAATCTTTTCATCATTATAGATACTTCTTCATCGTCTTATTGATTTTCTAATTTTATAACAGTTTATATGGTTGCTAAGAACAGGATACGTGATGGTCAAATGGTTCCATGAATTTAAAAAAGAATTATCAATTCACTGAGGTATTGGTGTTTACCACAGCCAGAACATTTTGTAGTTGGAAATCACTTCATTGTAATGTTCCCCTGACTCCTGACCTTAACAACTACGCAGACTATAAATTTGATCTTAGAACTGTGCAGCACCTAAGGTGTTGTTGCAGTGGATGAATAGCCACTACGTGGATGTCGTCTTATTGATTTTCTAATTTTATAACAGTTTATATGGTTGCTAAGAACAGGATACGTGATGGTCAAATGGTTCCATGAATTTAAAAACGAATTATCAATTCACTGAGGTATTGGTGTTTACCACAGCCAGAACATTTTGTAGTTGGAAATCACTTCATTGTAATGTTCCCCTGACTCCTGACCTTAACAACTACGCAGACTATAAATTTGATCTTAGAACTGTGCAGCACCTAAGGTGTTGTTGCAGTGGATGAATAGCCACTACGTGGATGCCACATTTAAGTTCATGTTATAATAATTTAAGTGTTTCGATTTCAGAGTTCGGTCGAATTTTTGACAATAACAAAATAACAATCATCTTGGTTTTTTTAAAGTCACTTGGCAAGATACTTTAGGATAGGATATCAGTCTGCTTGACCTTTACATCCTGTAACCAAAGTTATGTCTGCTTCTGATTAAAAGGGCTGTACATACACCAACATGTGAAAACAACACATATCTTTCAATTTAAGTATTTTTTCACAATTAAAATGATTCACAAGCTTGAAGCAATTACCACAGAATCAAATACTAAATTAAAAGCTCACAATATGAAAAAGGGCAAGTACAACAACAATAAATTTGATTGATATACAATCCTGTGTTGTTGCTGCGCTGTACTAGTATTATATCTAAAAACAGAAGAGAGTAAAAGGACCTGAGGTGTGTGCATGTAAAAGTATGATGTACCCTATCTGTTTATGAATTATGTTTTTATTCAAAACAATAAAAATTAATTAAATAAAAAAAAATATACCACAAAGTTTGACTCCTGTTCTATTAGGCTTTAGTATAGAAATCACGCGATAGAAATCTCGGGCTCATAATCTAATTGAATTAAATAGAAGTTTGATTAATAATCTGTAGCTTTGATTCTTTTCTTACAAAAATTATTAACTTTAGTGCCAAATTCCTAACTTTAGTACCTGTATGTGAAGCTAATCAAGGAAGTATTTTTTGTATTATTTAATCCTTGAATCATTTTTAGTACACAACATTAATAACACTGAAAATAATAATAAAAAAAATACTTTTACTGCACTGTTTTTAGGTCTGCCAAGGGAAAACCCACTGTGTAAACAAAAGTTGATATCACAGGGGAGGGGGTAGTGCTCAAATTCTTCAAATTTTAATTCATGCACCCAGGTATGGGAGAGTAAGCTTTTAAATAAGAAACGATATAGAATATTGGTGACTATAGTAAAATCTTACGCGCAGAATGATACAGCCTTCAACACCTGTTTACAATCCAATATGTTGTGTAGGGTAATGATCTACTAGACAAAATATGGGCTTTCCATCAGTTTTCAGACATTTGAGAGTGCATTATTTTGTCTCATTGAGTAAGAAAAATAAATTCCGTTAACAGACACAAACCTAATAAGTGCCATATTTTTTGTAAAAAAGGCAAGCGATGCTGTAAACAGCAACCAGTTGCCAGTAGAACTTTACCTGCGTCTTCCGCGCTGATTCTTAATGTAAACAAAAAACTCAATAAAGAAACACGCGACAGAACCAAATAAATGTTCGGCGCAATCGCTGTGCACAATATTACCGTCTGTTAAATAGAGATTTAAAGTAAAGAAAACAGTTCTTCCCCTCAACTCGACAGGAGAACAGGAAACAAATAAACTAAGAATTATTGCTTGACGTCAACTGCCAAAAATAAATCTCTCTCGCTTTTGCGTAGTTCCTGACCCCCAGCCGGTTTTGCCAGATTTCGAAACATTTCGCTTGAATCGAAAAACATTTGCAGTTTTACCGGCCAAACAGTCTTTCGTAGTACCTATTTGAGAGAAATTTGTACTTTCTAGTACTGACTGAGTCTGGATGCAGCGTCGCGGACAGACATGACACGTGGAGTAGGTCGCGGTCTTCAACCTCTAAGAAATTCGCGGTCGAGATTTTCATTCAAGAAGATGAAGGAAACTTCGAGTCCTTGTTTTAAATACTGATACACATAAAAAAGTGTCGTCTCTACTACCCGTGGACGTGGGAAAATACTGAGAAAACAAGTTTGAAGATTTGTTGTAATATAAGACAAGCGACTTCTCGAATATAATATGCGCTGTCTCTATGCGTATTCCGCCGCAGACTGACTACAGAAACGCAGTTGTTATCAGTCACTGCCGGGTTACCAGCAGTTCACAAAGACAGACTATTCTTCATTCGCTGGAGTTGACTTCATCGACTCATCGGAACTCTATCTTAAAAACAGAGTGCGTCAATTATCACTCTGTCGTATTTCTTGTCGAGAATGGAAGGCGACAGGAGCGTCGCAA
Source organism: Micromussa lordhowensis (assembly GCA_964020085.1). Taxonomy (NCBI): domain Eukaryota; kingdom Metazoa; phylum Cnidaria; class Anthozoa; order Scleractinia; family Lobophylliidae; genus Micromussa; species Micromussa lordhowensis. The sequence continues at coordinate 9,602,520 of OZ026595.1, forward strand.
CTGAAATGAACTGCTTGGTCTTGAAGACAACGACTGCTTTAGTCTAAACATTTCGAAGTTGGGTCGATACGGTCATTTGACGGGAAGGAGAAGATATTTCAATCTTTTCCTTGGCGTAAATGCTTTCAACATGGAGACACCAAGCGAGAATATTCGCGAGATAACGATAGGAATTAGCCTGCCTGCACAGACAGCCATGAACAGGAGGAGTGAGGAGATATCCTTTACAACTCGATTTTCTCACCGATCACCGACTAATAGGCTGCTTCCAAGAGAAAGATTTAGTTTTTACTTACCTAATTACACGCGTTTTTGAAAGATGAAGGAATAGGCAAGGAATTAGGGTCCTTCGGTCGCAGACTCGAAGCTGACGAAAATGAATACACGGCAGCTTCCGTCATCCCTCAAGGGCGGTAGCCAGGCTGTCAATCAAAAGCTGCCACCGCGGAAGGACGTGAAACACCGGGTATTATCTTCCTTCGACCTCATAGGCTGCCGCCGGAGTTTTGCATTTCAAATATCCTCTAGTTTGGCACCACAAACAAAGGACTATTGAAAGAGCACCTCGACATCTGCGGAGTAGTTGTCAGTTTGCCGCCTGCCCACAAGCCGTTCCTTGCTGGTTGCTCGCACAACCTGCTGCGCTCACAAGCGAGCTGCAGCCGGGCGAGTGAGTTCCCAAGACTTGCCGACCTATTAGTCTGCCCAACGGCACTGAAACTGAAAACCTTTTTTTCTAATGTGAGGTTCGAAAGCTTGCCGCAATCATCTGCTTCTCGCCGACCGACCTCACGGGCTGCCGCCAAAAATTAAAAGCCAGAGAATTGAAGTGATAAATAATTAGTATGTTGATTCAGTTCTATTCACTGCGCCATCTGCCTCGTCGAGGTGTTATGCGACATAAACATTGACGCAACTCTCGATCCCACAGCTTTGTTGCCTTTAATTTTTTTTAATAAAATACGATACCACGGGAAGTTAGGGAAAATAAACAGTGAAATTTAAATCTCGGACACTTCGCTGAGCCAAGGAAGTATTTCTTGACACTGAAGAGCAAACAGGATTGTTCTAGAAGCCACTGCATTACCATGTTGATTTCCCTCTGTCAAGCATCCCTGACATTGTCTGCTTTTCGAGGGTTGAATGCTGTTGGATTCTAGCCGCTGAATAAAAGGCGATTGTCTAATTATGGCACATCATCTGACTAACAAAAGACCGTGCAACATTTAAATCATCCAGTTCTTTATTTGGCTGCATACCAACTCCTCTCTAAGCGCTGAGTAGCCGTCACTGGGCATCAGCAACTCTTCCTTCTGGCTGATATACAGCGCCCACAGAAGATTTGACTTGTTTATCCTTTACACTGCTATAACATTCACACAAAGAAACTGGTTTCCGTTTAAATCAAACAGAAGACTCGGTTGTTTGAGGTACTCATCATCACAGATGGCACCCTTCAAGCAGAACCTTTTCGTACGGTACATATGCTTTGAACCGAGAAAGGCTCCTCTTTTTCCGTGTAATAAAAGATAAAGCAAAAGAGATAAAAGAGGCTCTGCTCGCAGGGTGCACAGATGGCCTCATGACATGTGATGCCAGTCGTAAAAAGAGCAATAAAATTCACAATTTTAAGCTATTTTATAATAGCTTGGTGCACCACTAACATAAATGGCTAAAACATAAGCGTCCTTAAATAAGCTCCCTCTACTCCGCCATTTAACCCGCCTGTTACCGGTGTTTATTACACGGGAGTTCCGGCTCCCCGGGTAGTTCTCATATCAGTGTATTTACACAGCCCGAATGTCAGTCATCTCCCGCCCTCAGCCTAATCCATGGCCAAGAGAGGCCTTTTACTAGCTTGAAAGGTCAAGTCGGTGCGAATTCAGAAGTTTCGAGAAGTTGCCGGGCTGATTGTAATCGAAGAGCCATCAAAGCTCTCGGTCAGTGAGGACTCGCGAGATGAGCGGGGTCTGGTAAAGAAAAGTGCCACTTCTGATCTTGATACGTTGATCAGGACAATGTTGCAAGGCGAGGTGTCACTGCGGGGATGGGGTAAGCATTGAACATAAACTGACTGTACCACCCTCGGTAGAGATAAAATTGACCTTGGACCTAAGCCTCTTCCGCGGCCTTGCCCAGAATAGACATCATAAGGTGTTGAATGAAGACGCGGACTTGGAAATACTGCTAGAAAGCGTTCGTTTTCAGCGTTATGCGCGGGGATTTTGGAAATAAGACAATTACCGAGGTGCAATCATGATGACCTTATATCTTAAACTGCTGGTGAAAAATTTGCCCTTCGGGCGGATTTTCTGGGCGCAAACCGCCTCTACGTGGTAATCGGTCGAAATCGAAGTTTGCAGCCTTGATATCGTCATATGAAAGGAATAACACTGATTGCAAAGAAAGTCCAAAACGGCAGAGATCACCAAAAACCACAACGGACACACAAGATATGAGTAAGTTTTATTAATCTTACGTGTAAAATGTCCATATTTCGGAATATGTAGCATTCTAAATCGACCGTACTTCGTTCCCCATACAATCTTTTATAAAGTGTTCAACGGCTCCTCTTGTAACCTAACACCGCGTCAGTTCAGAATCACCAGCAGGGCTCCTTTCGCCTGCGACTCACCCAACGCGTGTGCGTGACCCTTTCATGAATAAATACGTACGTGTCCTAGAATAATTATTTATTTTTCTCTTTTCTCGAGGCGTGATCTTGGAACGCCTGTGCCTTTACCTATCATTTCTTACAGGTAGATGCTTATCTCTATTTGGGAAGCTAAACCGTCTACTATCTGATGTGCCGTTACAATTTAATTATGCGCATCACGAATTAAAAGGCATGGTTTAACTGCCACGCGCGCTAGTGTTGGCATTGACATAGTCAACTACGCTACCAAGTACATAGTCTCCTTCGACTGCGGTGGAGACTACCAAGTACACTACTTAAATGAAAGCAAATTTTCCTAATGTGACCAATTCAAAGTTTAATGAACCTGTACTAAAACCAGGAATACCAGAATAGCAGCGTATCGCTAACCACTAACTGTTAACGGCTTCCAGCTGAAAAACTAGCTGTCATCTGTCGATAATCACACTGATATCCGAATGTAAACAGGTACCTGCAGATGGCTAGTGCGCGCAAAACAAGTGTAACAGACGCAAATGTTTTACTTACTGGGTGACAGGAAAGATGTAACGTGCACCGTAAAAGTTTCCGAAAAACATGAATGACTTTAAAAAACGCTTGGTTACTCCTACATTTATGTTATGAAATGGAAGTGGCAAGCCTATTCAACACGTGATTAGTTTCTAGTTGTGAGGAAAAGCTATTTAGACTGTATTTTAGCTGAGCCAGAGGAAGGCGGTTTTTATGTTACCATTTACCATGTAGTCTTAAGATCTTTGTAAATGTGTTTACTTTTCTGTATGTAAAGGTGAATTCTAAGGAAATTTGTGAAGAAATTATCCTCTCCCTCTTTTATCAGATGTCAACATTTTTGTTGAGATTCAAGGCTAATTATTTCGAAAAATGCCACTTTTTCCACGTGGTCCTGATCTGACGCAAAAACCTTTGTATTATTAGCAGGCACCGTCCTTAAAGGGGCTAGGTGACGCTCTTTTAGGTAATTTTAGTAATTTAATTTTGTCAGTTATGAGTTCTAAACATCAATTGGCAGGGAAAGAGTCTTTCATTTGCAAAATCACGGTCACATAACAAATGAGAATGATTTTTCAGCTGCATGTATAAATGACATTTTGATATAAACTGATATTAACTTGCAAAAAAGTCAGGCCGACGTTTTTCAAGTTTACCCAAATGCAATCCATTTAAATCCTCTCGAGTTTTGGCCATCCATGTCCCTTCTTGGCTTTCCTGTGTTTTGCTTGAGTTCTTCTATAGTTTTGAGCCATTCTTGCGATGTGTTAGTTAATTCTATGACTGTTTGATCGGTGCTGAAATTGCCTAAAATCGCGTGACCTAACCCCTGTTTATGAATAGATCGTTTTCACGTGACGTCACCACTTTCTAAAATCTAAAACTAAAGATCCACCAAAGTTTTCATCCTCATCAGGTATAAGGGGTGACATATTTATATCTGTTTGCAACTTTACAGCTCAATAGCGTGCTTCGTTTGGAAACCAGAGCATTTTGAATTTCCGGGTTATGGAGGCGCGTGACACAAGGCTACGATCAAATTTGTTGAAAAATATATACTTATCTCATGATTTTGAGCCCTGTTAGAAGCTAGAGCCTTAGAAAAAGTGCTTATGTAAATACTTGTTTTTTCAGTACTGATAATCAGTCGCCTAGAAAGCCAAAGTAAGTTCCAGATGTTTACACTATTTTCCGGCCGCCATATTGGTGTACCATGGAGGTACACCAACATGGCGTTTTCATACTGGGCTCTGTAAATTTCTGCGAAACATTTCGACGAATATCTGAAGTTTGGGGAAACGCACAGGGCTAAAACTTGGAGAAGTGTCTTATTTTCTTCTCTTCTATAACATCACAATTTCTTAGCTTTTTCCACTGGATAGTTTTCGATTTATTTTTTTTATTGCGTGACAGTGAAAACGATCTATAGGATATTAAAGGAGATAAAGTTACATCACATCAGAGTGATTTGTCCTTTCAGAGTCAAGATAAGTATATCACTTAAAACAAACATATCATTTCGATACAGCTTCGTAAGTCGCGTTTGAAGTCGGGCTATCGGAGGCTCGTTGACCATCGTGGAACTTTATCACTACCTTCCAAGGGTCTCTACTTCCATCATTACTGTTTTGTTGACTAAAGCCTCTTGCGTAGTTATTGAGAAGGGTGTTGCAGATATATATATTTTTTTTCATGCACCGCAACACAACACAAATATACGAATTGGAAGAATGTCGATAACCTCTTCTAAATTGTGCAATGTCTTGCAAAATCTGCAATATCTGTAAGTTAACTGTGCAATATCTGGTAAAATATGCCGCAACATCAAGTTATAAAATATGCAATTTCCTGTATAATGATACACAAGAAAAAATTAATCGATTCTGATTGGCTGAGAGCAGTGCAGTTCAAGTGTAACACCAGTGCAAAAAGTGTAACACCAGTGCAAATTACACATCGTAATTCTGGATAATGATTGGCAGAAAAACAATGAGAAATTTTGTAGGCCAATGATATCATGCAAACGCAGTCCTGTGACAAAAATTTTGTACGGAAACTCTGAAAAAAGTTTTCTCGAATGCGAAAGCGGCGAGTGCAATTTCAGCTTTTTGAAACACTCACAAGTGCAAATTAATTTCAAATTGAACGAGAAAAACAGTATGATTACCTATACTAATATCCATTTCCGTTCATCTAGCATGTTTTGTTTTCTGATGGCTTCCATCTCTTCACATTTAATTGGTATGTAAAAAATAAAAGACAAACTCGATGATTCACAAATCGTCACTTCAACTATGTTTTGGAAGGAAAACATGTGGACGGGCCATTTTCAAATCGTACCACCGTAGGAGACGCCGCATGTCGAAAATTGTAACGGCAACATTGCGTTGTACAGATGCGTATATGTTATATCAAAGTCAGGTTTTCATTAAGGGTAGGGAGAGTGGGGAAATGTCGCATGCATGTCAGGACATTTCGCAGCAAGGCGAAAAGTACGCAAGAATCAGTCAAAGAATCCGAGATTAGCACCTGTTAATAATGAAATGCATAATGAAAAAGTTAACAACACCTAAAACACTTTAAAGTTTAATTCTGCTTCGGCAGTGCTATGTACATTTTCCATCAGGTAACAAGAGCTGTTTACACTCAAAATTAAAACTTAAAATGCTGCGAATCACCTCTATGGCATGAATTTTAGCTTGAAAATAACTGTATACAGATGTCACTCGGAGTATAAGCAATTAAATACTTAGATAAAACGACCAGAGTTCGTTTTAATTTCACACTACACGTCTACTGCAAGCCTTGGGTTTTGCTTTGCCTTATTTACAGTTCAATTAAGTTGCTAATGTTCAATTTGCACAAGAGCAGGGAAGGTACGCATGCGTAGCCGTTCAACTTCCGCCCGCAGCACTGCCACCTCCTGCGCCTGCGCTTTGGCGAGGTCCACCAACTTGCGCCGTGCTACAATGTCCTGCAGGCGTCGCTCGGCTCCAGTATCACTCCGACCAGCAGCTGTACAAGCAAACAATGGAAATAAGGACTTAGTAGACATCTCTCACGCGATCTGTTTTTTTATTTTCTACATTTATTGAGTCAGCAAAAACTGATCATGCTACTGTTCCCGTGCATTAATGCACGTTTATATAATAAGTCGAATTATTCACGTATTTTGATTGGTTCATACCTTAACCTTTGGTCAATTGAATACGTATAGATGACGTCATTAACATTTTTTATCACAGATGTCAAAATGTAGTAAGAACATCAGTGACGACACACTATGACGACACACTATCGGCTCGTGTGCCACTTTTTTGTTCTTACCACATTTTGACGTCATCTGCGATCAATTACTGCAACATGGAATTGACACTGACACAAGACACTGAAAATGAGTTCTGGTGAGTTGGCTTCGGAGGAGCTTATTAGCGGAAGCAGTTTTGCGTCGACGATTGTATTGGCTTGTGATTTAGGTCTCGTCTTCACTACGCGGGAGGAATTTGAAAACGAAGCAATCCCCGGCCATTTTGGATTTGTGTTTAAGGAAAACTCGGGCAGCGAAAGCAAATGATTATCGTGGCGCCATCGTTTTGGAAAAGGTCCGTTTTCAAAATGTTATTCGTCCACACTCAAACGAAAAGCCGGCTTTTTCAAATTCCTCTGGTTTGAAGAGCGTTTTCGACAAGCTCCGTTTTCGTGACGGATTAGTGTGGACGGTAGGCCTAACCGTAGAAATAAAGCCGCGTTTTCAAATTCCCCCGGCGCAGTGTGAGCGGGGCCTTAGAGGGGTTATTTCAGAAGGGCCCAAGAACATCGCTTGGTAAAACATTCACGATATGAAACACAAGCAAGCACCGAAGCAACATCTACAGTAAGGGGCTGATAATCTTAATAGTCTTTCCTACAATGTACTGAGTTTACTATGAAGATCACGGGCTTGTATTCGATGTGAGCGGGGTGGATGTAATCGAAGGACCCTTTGCGAGCGAGACTTGCTGGGCGTGTTGTTGAATTCACTGAAGACATGAAACAGCAAAACATCGAAGGAACCAAATAGGTAGACTACAACAGTGAACATTCCACGTACCATTAGCTTCATTAACGTTCCTCCTCTCAGCGACCGACAAAGCAAGTTCTTCTAAATCAGCATCAAGATGCTCATTTTCTTTTTCCTTGCGTCGAATCAGTCTCTTGATATTCTTTATAGTTTCCTTGCGGTCGTTTACATTACGATAATGCATCTAAACGATAAGGAAGATAAAGAGATAATACACCATCAAAACGACGCGATCGGACTGACACAAACGAAGTTTCTAAGCCCCGTTTTCTAAAGGTTAGGTTAGGTTTATGTAAGTTCATAATGATTTTCCTCCATTATTTCGAACACATGGTGTACAGAGCACTCGTTCACTTGTGTTTCTGTAACTCCACTGTGTTCCATCTGGTACATAACTCGTTTAACTTGTATGTACTCGATTAGCTGACGTAACATAGTTTCGTTCATAAATACAATGACATCAGTTCTAAAAATAGAACAAGTAAACTAAAATGTCTATGTGTACTGATGAAACCGCTGACCTTTTCTTGTAACGTAAGAGTCTTCTCCAGAGTCTCGATCTCCTGCTGCTGCCTGGCTTGCTGATCCCCTTCAGAGAGAAACTGAGGCGAAACACACACACAAACAATCACTTGAAGACTTATACATGTACTAGAAGCAGGACGGACTTATGTCAGGGGATCGGAGATAGCTATTTCGAAACCTTTAAGTCCATCATGGACTTAAAAGGTTAGGAAACAAACTCTAAACCATCTTACTAATTTTTTATACATATTATTACATACATGCTCGGTTAATCTTTTGTTAAGGTATCAGTGTACCCCAAATGACCATCATTCTTTGGCCCCGCTTTACAGTCAGACGTTTGACGCAAACCCCAATAAAGTATATATTTTCTGAGAGCTTAATAATTGTAGATTACGAAGGTATATTCATCGACATAAAAAAATGTACGGTTTTCCGAATATAGCGCGCTATTTCCCAAAGTACAGAGGTTCACTAATCAAGTTCGTTTCCGGCCAGATTTGATCGGGAGAACACGATCAACATCGCTATGTCTTCTTGACACCTTTCTCTAAAAAACGGTGTCGGGAAATTTTGATTACTTGTCTGGTTTGTTTCTGACACGCAGTTAAACTTTGAGAGTTGATAAAACATGCATTCTCTTCACTAAAAAGGTCATAACTTTTGAAAGAAGCCAAAAATGAAAATTTCCCGACACCGTTTTTTTGCCTGATTATCGGGCAACGTTCTCTCCAAATTTCAGCGAAAAACGTTGAAAACTCGCCGGAAACGAACTCAAAATGTGCGCCTCACTTGCTGAAATTTTCGTTTCGATATACGAAGAAAAATATACTTTTGGGCGTTCTTCCGGTGTAATGAGATAATTACACAAAACGTGTGAAAGTTAATTACCCGTTGATAGACCAAGTAAAGGCTCAGTTTACTAGCTCATATCAATAACAAAGCGGGCTCAAATGTTGCTCATGGCGGGAAATATCCTTTGGAAGATCTGGATTCCGCCGCTCGCGTATAAGGTTAGTAAGGAAATAATTTTCGTTTACTTTTTCATTTTCCATGTTTTAAATGTCTTTGCTAATGCAGATTCACCTTCCATCTAACGAAACAGTTTGAATGATGCCGAAGACAAGTAAAAAGCGTTCTCATAAACAAGGGACAGGAAACGAACGGGCACGTACGCGTGCAGATCAAGAAGTTACAACTTCGAACGGCGAAAGCGCCAAACAACTCATGATTAGAGAAATGCGAGAATCGGGGGAACTGATTTCTCGAGATTTTCTTGCACGCGATTGCCGGCAACAATTGTTCGACCGGTCAACTTTTGCCATGACTCTTGTGAGTCCGGTTCTGCAGGTTCGTCTTTGCCTTTGCCGGCTAGCGCTAACAGTCTCGTTCTCCCATCGACTTTGTTCTTCCTCGTCTTGTGAAATCAACTTCTCCTGCTCAAAGTAGGAACCTCGGTCGCTAGCTGCTAAAACATCAGCTCGATCCTTATCGAATGATTTCGAAACCTTTTCCTCTTTGAAGGTTTCTTCGCGCTTGCAAAAGGACACGGACTTCGTTTTTTCTTCGACGACATGGAATAGAAATACCATAAACGTTTCAATCTAAAATATACAAAAGCAAAACACTCGAAGCAGCACGTCGACAACCAATTTTAGAAATACAAACACAAACGTGTGAAACTCGCGAAAATCGTGTCTGTCACGTGATACAAGTTTACTTCTCGTGACAACGTGTTGACAGCTATCAATTAGAGATAATTAATGGGAAGAAACGTTTTATCTTAATAACTTTGCTTAGGATCAATCTTTTTTCATAGAATTTTTTTTAAATGAAAGGTTGCAATACGATCTATCAGAAAAAGCGAAAATTTTTTTTTTGGAAAAATGATCAAATTTGGGGTACACTGATACCTTAATACGAGCCAAGTGGCCCATCAGGCTGGAGCTTATTCCGGTTTCTGTAGCAGGAATTTCTACTCCCCCCTAGATGAAATGCTAGTCCATCGCAGGGTTACCCTCGGTTTTAATTATACTGCTATGCTAATCATAACTTTACAATTTCAAAACACAAGTAAATTGCTCTGTCGGTAAATCCTCGTAAAACACCCGAAGAGTTTACGCTGCTGATTATGCAATCGTAAAAGACTCGGGAGCACGACAGTTTGATGTACGAACAAGAATCATACAATATTCTTATTTAATCTAACCTGTTGCAGTTCCTTAGTGACTCTCAGCAACTGAATGTCACGAATCTTGGCCTGGAGGTCTTCTGACTGCATGTCCATCTTTTTATGTTCCCTGCAAATAACGACAACATTGTGATGGTTATCGTCCTTATTATATATCAGAGATTAGTATCACCCAACTAGTGGACTAATGCAAATCCTGCATTTTGATTGGCTACGCTACTAGGGGACTATTAGTAATAGTCATCGAGTAGCGAAATTCGTCCGTTTTTCTTTCGTTTTTTCCCCAAATAAATATTTCTTCAACTTGCATTTGCTAACCTTTTTATTGCCTTTTCTGTCCAACTAGTTGGGTGATACTAAAACAATCAGACCCTTCGCCCTCAAGGGCCACGGGTCAATAGCCCATTCGGCTTCGCCTCATGGGCTATTGACCCGTAGCCCGAAAGGGCTACGGGTCTAATTGTTAAAAATATTCACATTACTTCCCTCTCATATATGGGAGACACATGGTCCGAGTGACCAACAAACTTGGGTGAGTAATATTTAGTTCAAGATTATATTATTTCATGGGATAAGAATAAGAACGTCGTATTTACCATTCCAATCGATGAATTCCTTTCCTGAACTCTTTACTGTCTTCCATTGTAGCAATCTTTCCTTTTCCAAGTGTCTATAGAACAGTGAGCATATATCAAGGACAAGTTTAGATCTCAGCAAAGCGAACCACATATTTCTGTAAAGCGACTTTTACCTTGGAAGAAGAGGTGGAGAGTCGACTCAAAAGACGTCAACAAGTCACCTTTGCACAACGGGTGGGTTTTTTCCTTTCATACCGAATCAAGATATTACGATATTATTTTATTTGATTTTTTCACTGAGAGTAGCTTGGAGAGTGTGCTGCTTTATTGTTGCCGAGAAATAACTTTGAGTGGAAAGCGACTGCAGTAAGAAGGTGTCCTCACCGTGATCTGAGCGTTAAGATCCTCCACAACTGAACGGTGAATCAAAGCACTGTCTGTGAAGTCAGTGATGAAAGGGCCTGGGGAGACCTCCACCTGAAATACAACCAAACTAGGGTTACTACACGTAAAGGAGCTACGCACGGTTTGTGCATCCTGAAAAGTCGAGTCTAAATGTTTCACGTTCGTCGTTTGCAATCCGTGTTAATCTTTTCCATCCTTGACCATGCTTGTTCCTTTATGATTTGTTACTATCTCTTTGGTGTTTTTCTATCTTAGTAAACTTTTATTTTCAGGTTTCCCTCAATTCAAAGGCACTTTTCTATGAGGCCAAAATAACTCAAAATATCGTGAATTTAGCTAACCAACCTGTCCTTGTTTGAGCAACAGTTGAACTTCCAAGTTGATATGAAACTTCATTTTCTCATCTCGTAACCTAAACAGAAGAACAGTAAGCTCTCGATTACTGGAAATGGCCAAAGCGAAAATAGATCAGCTCACTCGTTCACAGTAACAAGTAATGTAGTACCGAGCTATTTGAAAAGTCTCCGAAAGTCATTTGTTCAATCAAAAAGAAGCTCGACGCTTTCCGGAACTTGTCACGTCACCAAAACGAGATAACGACAACTCCTGTTAGTTACCAGTCGCTTCGACAGAAAACAATTGTTTCAATTGAGGACGTGTTACACATGGGTAAAATATTGACAAGTGGAGTAACAATGGCATGTCTACAATAAAGACAGAGCTTCTCGCGAAACGGCAACCAACAACTGACGGCATTCCGTTCTCGAAGACAGACAACATTCACTGACTTTCTATTGAACACAACCCAATATTCTGTTCTGGTGCTTGTGACTGACTTAATGAAGCATTTTGCACTTTTTTGAAGTTGTTTTTAAAACCGGAGTGGAATCTGGAAAGAATTGAAAATCAAATTCCTTGGAACCTTGCGCTTTGAATCGATTCTAAGAGACGAGATTTTGACCTAAAAGTTAGCTGTGTTCCGCTGATATTGAAGTAAGAGTTAAAACAATGACGATCAGGACAGTTGTTTACCTCTGTAGTTCCTGTAGAGTGTGTTCCAGCTCTCCGTTGACTTTTTCATCCTCTTCTGTAGTTCTTTGCAAGAACGAGTTCATTTCGGCCAAAATCAACGCCTTGGTTTTCACCTTTGCAAGAAACAAAAACCATTATCAGCTTGAATAACTTTAAAACATGTTGCGCTACACTCTACAAAACAGCTCCTGAGATAGGCAAACGTGCCAGGATCACCAGCTCTGCTGATATGCCCGATGCCAAGATATTGATATGCGTGGAAAATTCAGCGTCCCACAACGATTTTTTTATAGGCTTGTCACGCAAGAAGGAAAAGATCGCGTGACCAGCGTAGACAATGCCTAATTAAGAGGGTCTGAAGGTAATTTAGATTGGAGGGTATTTTATTATTTTACAAGGAACTGTCGGGTCGGATTAAGAACAAGAGGGCCAGCAGACTGAACGCAGCAAGGCCTGTACAAAAACGATCGAGGGCCAATATTCCCGGGCACGGCTTGAGCAAACTACAGGCTAGTGACTAGGGCCATGCTTTCGAAAACAAAAAATACACGGCTTGTGACCGTTTCCATGGCAAAATCCCCGACCAAGAAAGAACCAATCAGAATGATGGGATTTACCTCAAGACTACCTTGCCATATAATAAATTTCCGTTAATAGTCACACTTTACTTTTGATGGAAACTGAATAGAATGCAACACCTACTTATTCAGTACAATAAGATGAAAAAGTAATTAAATGAACAAACGTACTTGTTGTTCGCTCTCTAATTTCTGTCTCCTAGCTTGCACCAGTCTTTGCCAGACAGCGGACTCTACCCCTTCAGGCATGTGCTGCTCATCATCTAATTCGTCCATTGCTCGCTCCAGGTTCTTCACAGCGACTGAATTAGAACGCGAGGAGGAAGGCCTGGGACCAAATGGGCTTCCACTCTCTGGAAGTTCTCCGTGTGATTCTGCGGCAGCCTTGAGCTGTTTCTGTCCTCTGAGGAACGAACGAGACAACTAGTTAATAACACGACAATCATATGACTCGCTGGGCGAAAAAGAGCTGTAGCAGGCAAGATGGGGATATCTTGCCCGCTCGGGATTGCTCACCCAGTCATACAGAAAACAAAACGTGATCTTTATGTAATATGGTAAGTCTTTTATTGACTACACAGAAAAAGAGCGAGGTTAATATCAAGCTATCTTGACCCGACAAGCTCGCTCAATAACCCACAAATACTGGACTCTGATTGCCTGATTTTGGTTATTAGCCTTCTCGGCTATGTTATTTGTGTAGTTAAGCGTGTTCACGACATAGCAATCGGACACAGGCTGCCCTTCTCACCTAGGCCTCCGTTTGAACAGTTTATATAACTGTTCCACCGTGTGCACATCCTGGTCTGCAAACTCCTTCTTGAACGCTTTATCCAGCGCCTTATCTTCACCTAACACGATCTCGTAGGAGTCACGGAAGTGATCCACCTCACGCTTGGCTTCAGCCAAGGCACCAGCTGTCTGGGTCTTTTTTCCTCTCGTTTCGTTCATGCGCCGGGTGAGCTCTACCTCCTGGTTTTCCAGCTCTGCTTCAGTCAACACTGACACCATCAAACGAAGGATCTTGAGATCCTCCTAGCAGTAGGTACAAACGAATAACAGATCAGTATCGAACTTCTCCACGCGATATCAATACAAAATCACGGATGCTTGTTAAGAGATTATGAGAATTCATCACTTCAATAAAACATTAATCCCGCCCCCCAACTAATATTGAACGAATTGTATTGTATAACAAGAAAAGAAGCTTTAAACGCTCTGAACTAATGTCGAGAAAAACCCAAAGAGTAGACCAGTCACAAAATAGAGCGAGCTTCTCGGAGCACACAGAAAATAGCACGAACAATTTCATTTTCTCGTACGTTAGCTCCTTGTAATAACAAGACCTTAGGTTAGTTAGCTGAACTATCTCTTGAACTAACAAGGTACTTTCAGTGAATGCCCCAAAGTAAGAATCCAACCTACTCCCCAGAGGATTGCACGAAAAAGAACTGGTAGTTATCAGGGAAGATACTGTTTGAATCATTCAATTAATGTGTCATTGATCTGATCCAATCACGTTTAACGTTGGTTCAAGAAGGTATGAAATGATGCATTGTGAGATAATGTTTTATTAAGAGAGCCATAACGAATGAAAAACATCAAATCTTTAGGCCACAGTTTCCTAGATGTAGAAACCGCGATGCAGCTCTTTTACCTCCGCAACAAGATTGGGAAAAACCAAACCTGGTAAATAACCATTTCAGTCTTGACTTTCCTCTGAAACAGCTGGCTCAGTTTCTCGTCAAATGAGGCGGTGGCATCGGTGATTCCGCTTTGTAGCTTCTTGAGCTCAGTCTCCAGTGACTTGCGGTACTTCTCTCGGTCCTCCTGTAACTGTTGTTTCTTCTTCTCGAAGTCCTTGGCGGCCTTCTGCTCCTCCTCGCTCCACTCCTCTAGCGGTTTGTTGGTTATGAACTCAGGCGGTACCAGATCTTTCTTCAGCTCGTCTTCAGGGTTGGCTTCCAGCCTTCCCTGCATCATCATCATCAACGCCCTCTCTCGTGCGTTGTCACCTTTCTCTGCCAGGCGCCGCTCTGGAAAGAAGAAAAAAAAGTTGAGGATAATGTTTGTACTGATTAAGTGATTGGTTAAAAATGTTGCTGCACGCTCTCCTCTTAGCCAATCACCAGAATGAATTTTTCCGCGCCGCCACCCTTGCTAGTCACCGGCTGCAACTTTGCCTTAAGATCTGATTGGTTCCTTACAACATTTATGTTCAATTTCTTACTTCTTTCTCTCGAAATCCAAACTGTCTTTTTTCGAATGGATAACCGATAAATTCTCGTTGTTTGTTACAAACCTTCTTCGATCTTGGCTTGTTCCTCAAGTCTTAGCTTCTCTTCAGGACTGATGTACTTCTCAAATGGTACTTCATCATTCTTCACCTCTAACAACAGTTCAGGTTTCTCATCTACGCTCATCTCAGGCTCAAACACGTTCTCGTCGATCTCCAGATCACCTAGAATCTTCCTGATCCTGTCGTTCTTTTCTTTGACTCTTTTTATCTCGGCTTCTTTCTGTTTGACGACTTCGTCAAACTCCTTGTTGAAAGCCACTTTGATTCTATGAATGGCGTCCTGATGAGGAGATAGAGAGCTGTACTTTATAAGTTTGTAACAAACTACTTCTGACTTATTTTGAAGCTAGACTTGGGTTGCTAGAACATCTAACCAGTAAAAAATCAAGGTAAATAATGACAATGACAATGACAATGACAATGACAATGACAATGACAATGACAATGACAATGACAATGACAATGACAATGACAATGACAATGACAATGACAATGACAATGACAATGACAATGACAATGACAATGACAATGACAATGACAATGATAATGATACTGAAACTGATAATGATAATGATAATAACAATGTAAAGGGCGGACAATAGACTGTTTTCGATATCATTTTAAAATTGTCACTGAGGGCTAGAGGACCTCCTCTAGCCCTCGCTATCAAGCTGAATGTAGCTTATTGAACAATAAAGAGGTAATCGTTACATCATTCTATTAAAGTTGAAAGCAAAACAGCTTCCAATTTGAGGGAGCTCACAGAACACCAATGCATAAGATAAGAGGACAACTTGCTGTTTTGTAGAATTTATTTATTGATAAAAGAGGGCTCTGTTACTGGTTAAAATGTAAGAACTGAACAAATCGTTTGTTCTCTCTTCTTCTTCGCTACTAGTTAATGAGAAACAAATACATCTTTGATTTATTGGCCCACCTGCAACAGAACGATCTGATTGAGTTTCTGCTGGACCGTGTGGAGCTGGAACTGACTCTGAAAAAGCTCATTCCCGCCACCGTATGTGGTGCCACGACTCCCGGATGTAGCAGGGTTATCCCCAGTCTTCTCTTCTTCGTCCTCAGCGAAGGCATCCTCGTCCTCAAACTCGTGACGCTCATCTGATTTGAAAAGAACAGAAATAAATAATATACATGACAGAAG
>OZ026595.1:9623515-9636015 GCA_964020085.1 Micromussa lordhowensis
TCGTCTTTGCCTGTGCTCAAAACCGTACGGGAAATACCCAAAATGTAATCCATGGGACTCGTCGCCATCTTGAGGGGTTTGCTACAATCTAGGCATTGTAAGTGTGTTTTTTATAAGCTAGCAATAGATTCAAGTGCCGCCGGTGAATTACCTGTTGACGTGAAGTTCCACACCCAGCAGGCCAGCACTCCATCAGCCCCTGTACTGAGCAGGCGCTGTGAGTCACCAGTGAAACACAAGTGAGTTGCTCCACCTCGCTTGTAATGATGCGCTGAGATACGCAGTGTACGGTCCTGCAACATAAAATATGTTAACTTATTGACTGAGAAGGAGAGCTGGAATTGAATGAAATTCCCCTGCATGCTTGCCGTGCCTCTTCTCTGGATTCTGACAAGCCGTACAAGTGTAGATATTGCTCCTTTTTAATGCGGCAGTCGAAAATTCTTAGGATTAACACCAATGTTCAGATAAAGTTAGTAAGATGCGGAAAACAAACTAGTCTTACCAATGCACCGACAGCCCTGAGTAGAAGTCTTCCATCAGGTGAGCAGCTGGCGAGCCACCTTAAATGCGGAGACAAGGTGACTTGTCCACCGTGCAGTTCATGACCAGGGTATGAACCAGATGGCTGCAGTTTGGAATCTGGAGGAACACCCTAAAGAGAACAGAGATATCATTGTATGGATGCCACTGCCATAAAGGCTAAAAGAAGTGAATTAATTTCCTTACTAAATAGAGCTGTAGTCACCATGACGTGGCAGGCAGGACCAAGCAAACGGCTGAAAAGCCATTGTTTGTCCTGCCAATGTTTCACATTTTCCCTCCGATGTGTACTTTTAGCCAATCACAATTTTCAAGAATTATTCAAGGAATCTAATGAAAGTCAAGAACTTTTCAGACTCTGAAGACTCGAATACAAGGAGCAGATCTACGAGTTGACAACTGGGCGATGAAAGGCAGGCGATTATTGTTGCTATTATACATTCAACTCTCTAACTCTTTTCTGATTGGCCGAAAGCCTACAGTGAATTTTCGAAATCAGCGCTCGTGACGTCATAACTGCGGATTATACAATATCATGTCAAGGTCACGGGTAATCATGTCAAGGTCACGGGTTATCATGTCTTATATTATATGACTTGGGTTTGTAGCCGATCTAACGCGTGCTCTGATTGGCTAATACTTGGGCATTATTCTCCCGTAATGCCCACGGGCCGATTACGGGCCTGCAAAAGCCAAGCAAAAAGCCATATAATAAACAACTTATTAACCTCGAACGTTCGGTCTTTACGGGAAAATCTCAAACCTCGGCCTTGCCGTATTGACCTCGCTATCGCTCGGTCAATACGGCAAGGTCTCGGTCCGAGATTTTCCCGTAAAGACCTCACTCTCGGTTAATAAGTAGTTAATGTATGACCGCAGTGCATGATTTCCAAGGGTAATCATGTCAACTTCGCGCGATTCGTGTTGCTTGCCGTCAGTGAAGAAGCAGAAACATGACTTCCAAGTTTTTGCGTTCGTTCAATGTATAATAAAACAATTATTTGATTCGGTTTTTGTGATATCCAGAATAATCAAGGTCTCAGTAAGGGTTATATAACCCTTACCTCCACCTTGATTATTCTGGATATCACAAAAACCTCATCCAATAATTGTTTACAAACAGAAAGAAGAATGTCTTGAAGTTTTCACCGCTGTATGCTACCTTGTCTTCTCCATTAAGTGTGAGTTTGACCATCTCTTTCCTCGCATGTGCCACTGTTAAAGCTGTTTGTGGACTTGTTAGCACTAGACTGTAACACGGAGATGCCAAGTCGTGAATGGACTTCTTTACCACTTCATCTCTGTACAAAAGATTCTTGTTCAAAAATACTTCCCTGGCTCCTATTCAGGAAAAGGAAAAGCCAATTTTGTGTCATTTCCCTAACACCTCTAATATTCAAATTACTGCAAATTACTATCTAACGAGAGGAAACCTAAAATAAATACTGTCGCTTTCGTAAATAGAAAGAATAGCTATTACCGAAATTTGGCACTGGCAATTGGTTCATAAGGTCTACCTCTTTTGTAGAAAACGGAAAACAAATGCACTTAAAATTGGAAATTTAACATCTTGTATCTTTGAATACAGTTGTTTTCCGTGGCTTGTTTAATTTCATATGGTGTCAGAATCAGCTCCTACTCTAAATAAAGTAAAACCTATTAAATATCTCAGGCAGGGTACAGTGGCAGAGAATTTGAAGCAAGTCTAAGAAACGGCACAAACATTCATGGCTTAAGTCTCATCTGCTCACCACATTACCTATGCATAGCTGCCATAGTGCCATACTTGTCTAGTAATTTAACTTACCATTCAAAATGTCTGTGGTGACTTCAAATTCCAGTAGCTTTGTTGCAAATGGTTTGTTATCATTTGTACGGTATGCCACTGCAATCTTCCAAGGTCCCTGGCCATCTTTTTCTCGAGCATTTAGAATAGCTATTGAGCACACAGTGCCTTTCAGATCTTCATCAACAAAAAAAAAACATGGTTACGTTAAGCATTTATGAACTTGTAAGGAAGCTCAGTTAAAGATTTCATGCAGAAAGTCAGCCCATGGATCAGACTGCCAGGAGAAAACAAAAAACAAAAAAGTACCATCGACACAGTTCCACCTTTTTTAGAAGAAGAAGAACAGAGAGTTAATCGCTATGATAGAAAAGCAACAAAGAAAAGAACAATTGACTCATCTATACCTAAATGTCCAAGAACTTTGAAGTTGTTGCTGACTCTTGCATCACACACAAATACATGGCCATCATTGGAGCCTGTCACATACATATGACCACTCCAGTCATAACTGTAAAGATACAAATATTGAGAAAAAGAGAACATGAAGTCGACCAAAGTGTATAATATCACCAGGCAAAAATGTAGGTTTAGGACACAATAAACGAACACTCAATCTCTGGACAGCCTGACCTTGATAATGCAAACTTGTTTGGACTTCAACAAAGAGACCAGGCCCGGGTTGTTCGAAAGGCAGATAATGCTATCCACCGGATAAATCACTATCCAGTGGATAGCGCGGTTTGTTTTGTTAACACTTATCCGCTGGATAGTGATTTATCCAGCGGATAGCGTTATCCAGCCTTTGAACAACTGGGGCCTGATAAACAAAAGCATACGACAAAATCATTCAGGACTGCAGAGAAAATTGAAGTCCAGATGGTGGAGAAGTCTGAAAAATCAAAGCTTCAGATTCCAAAAATATTAAATTACCAAATGCTTTTTAAGATACCTCTCGTGCAGTCACACCACACCTACCTTAGCTGTAGAACTGGCCCATGGTGAAGATGACTCCTGTAAATAAGCCGCGGCTTCTCAACATCAGTCATCTCTACAAAGGACACATGACCAGTCATACAACCAACAGCCACAGTGTTAGAGGATGGACTACACTGCATACAAGAGGCCTGTACATGAAAAAAAAGACATGGTTTTATAGAACTTACATACATCATAGCACTGAGAAAATTATAAGCACTGTCTGTGAGCATTTTAAGAAAAGACAACAACAGTCCGAAGAGTAAACGAAATTCTTCTTTCTGGGTGTTTTAACCCCATACATTTCTTGTGAACACATTCTTCAAGCAAATTGCATTGGGGAAAATACACCACAGGTGGCATTTCCTATTGGTGATCACTTGTTTGGTTCTCATCACCCATATGTACAATTTTATATCAATATCATGATGAGAAATTAAATACTGACAAACTATTCAATGATTATATGATGGCAAATTGATACATGATGTAGAGAGACAAAGAGTTCACATAAAGGAAGAATAAGATTGGTGTTAAAGCCAGATCTTTCAACAATACATGCAATGTAAATTACAGTAAAAATTCTAAAGTTAGATTTACCTAAGACTAATTAATTTTACATGTGTACCTGACAATCCAAGTTGATTTTGCTGACAAGGTTGCTAGTTTGTATGTCCCATACTTGTAAGAGACCATCTGCTTTACAGCTCTGAAAAACAGGGAGGGTAACTCAAGTTTCCAAAATGGAATGCTTTACAGACCTGCAGATTTTCTCATAATACACCAAGACAAGCTTGCCCCAGCTCTGTGTGGTAACACTTCTACCACTGTAACAAGTTCATAACCTTGAATTTATGGAATTTATCACAGGCTCATTGTTAAATGTGACAAATGAATAGCCCGGAACATCATAGCCTGGGGTCCGAGGTGACTGTTGCCATATTGTATAGGGGTAAAAATATATATGGATAGGTACCACTTTAAGGAAAGGGGATTATGTATTACATACACATGACCCAATGCAAGCATTTTCCTGGGACCTTCCGTGGTATTTCATGTAAGCCGGCAAACAATATATTACAGGCCGGGAACTGGCTTTGTTTTTGGAATTGGTACCTCTTACATACATGGAGGCATACAAATCCCGCTCCTGTGGCATTTTTAATTTAGAATATTGATGAACATCGGGCCTCTTATATGTGGGAGTTGCCTCCTAGGTTGCATTACTTGAAAAAGAAAATCCTGTCTTACCACACAATACTGAGTTCCTGCAGTTAGACAATCAACACCAACAAACTCAGCATTATGAACATCAAACAAATCTGTCACAGAGCCTTCAGAATCATACAGGTGAACAGATCCCTGAAGAATCAATAAATTAATCCAAAATATAGTCATTGATCCTTAATGCTTACCCTTAATGTTGACCTATAAAAAGTCATAATATACAATCATCGAGCTTGTTCAATAATAATTAACAAATAAAGAAGCCTAAGCCGTGTATTACACTGTGATAAAACACGATGGGCATTCGAGAAATGTCCAGAGTGTTTTATCACAGTGTAATACACGGATTAGCCTTCTTCATTTGCTTTATGATATAGGTTTTACACACGCAAAACTTTACGTGCTTTTTCTATGTTTTATACTCTGATAAAACATGGGTTTTTGACCAATCAGAGTGCACGCAGGGGGCTATCTATGTTATAGTTGATTATAAAGCTCTGGTTACACATGATTCAAGCAACAAATACATGCACTCTTGTCCCACATCAGAGAACTGCAGGTCAGGGTCTCTACCAGATATGAAGAATAGTGTTCATTAACATGTACATATTTTCATACTTGTCTTACATGTATTTTGGCCGATTTTGGGACATTAGGTGGAACTTATGGTAATTATGCAAATGAATATATGGAAGATCATATATTTGAACCGCGGGGAAAGATGTGAATACATAGATGATCATCGCAGTTATCCACACAACTCAAGCAACTGCACACAACTTTTCACAGCTGCTTACGTTGTGTGTATAACTGCGATGACCATCTATGTCTTTCCAGTAGTTACTGCTATGTACTGGTCTGTTTGCAGGGGTTGAGTGTAAAGGCCAAATCCGCGATCTCTCAATTTTGATTTTTTTTCAGGTTGGCATCCTTTTCTTGCGGGAACATCAGGTAATCCCAAGGGGGCAAGATAGCCTTATCTTGCCCACTTGGGTAGCCAATCACAGTGTGGGATTTGGTTTATCTATTGTCCACTCATGGAGCCAGCCATATAACAAACTGAGTGTATTTGTTTCCATGTTTTGTAATTAATCTTGGGTACATTGTATCTTTATATGCATGTATTTCCCTTACCTTAGAGCTGCCAAGAGCCATTTTACGATAGTTTGGTGACCAGTTGAGACTAGTCACAGGACAACCAATGTCAATCTGTTCTAGGACTGTAGGTTCAGGGGTTGATATGTCCAAGCACTGTAATACTCCATTCTGTATTGTTGTGAGCAAATCCACATCAAATTTAAAAGAAAATTTTAAGCATATTAAAAATTCAGTTGCAACTTATTTCTACTGGATAACCTCAAAACTCTCCCTTTGAGAATTCTCCTGTTGATCAATTTCATATAATCTTCTGATCTTCTTAAAAGTGAATGTTATGGCTTTAGTAAAGAGAACTTGTAATCTGATCATGACAAACCTGGCCAGCCACATAAAGTCCTTTCTTGTGCAAGGCTAGACAATCTGCTGAGCCCTGTCCTACAAGAGCTGCATCCGTTCCCTTGGGTTCTTCATCATTATCAGGTACTTTACCTAACACGAATAAAATAACCATAATGATTTTAATGTGACATTCTGTGGTCATCAAACTGCAAACTTTGTATGACAAGTTCTCCTGGTAGGGTGAAGTCGCACGTGTTGCTTCAGTTCTAATTATTATAATTACCAGTAATTAATTATAATGATAATCATAATTAATTATAGTTAATTTCTAAATTTTGTTACTAATAATTAGTTTTGTAAATAACTCTTTTTTCCCTTTCCTTTTCCTAACGTGTAAATTAAATTGAAAGAGCCATATAGCAGAGATTTAATAAAGATACTGTATTGCATATATTGTAGTTCAGGTTATAAAGTAATTCAGGTCTTGTTGGGCTCAATAAATTAAAGCTAAGTCGGGGGGAGGGTGTACTCCCAGAAAAATTGGATAGGGTGTGCAGCCCGATTCCCAAAACTCTTACTATAATATTTATGACCAAAATCTGTGAAATTTGATGGCCTATTTATGACCATTGCAGCTGGCACAGTAGCCCTAAACATAATTTATGAAGGGCTTTTGTTGATGCTCTTATCAATAATGATGAAAAAGTAGCTTCGTCTAAAAAGCATGACCAATTTAAGACTAGAGTGCAAAAGCCATACCCTATGACCAAGACGGCTGAAAAATCATACCCTTTGGGGGTCTCCCCACCCTGGGATTACATACATGTAAAGAATTTTATCGGGCAGATTTTATGTACCCCTGAATAAACCAGGTTTTCATGCACTAGATACTGAAGCAGTTAGTACAAAATGTAGAATGCAGTCTACAGTCTGCATTTTGTACCTGGTCTGCATTTTATGCAGACTGGATACTCAAGGAGTGCACAAAAATAATAATTATCAGCCCCACAAAAAGTAGATAACTTTCAAGAGAAAAAGCAAAAAAAAAACAAACAATATATTACTTTGCTCTTCTTCAGTTTCTACTATAGATTTCATAGTTGTCTTCCGCAATAGGGATAATGTCCCTGTTCTGTCCTGTTGTGATTCCTGAGCACTTGGGCTCAATACAATGGTAACTCGATTACTTTCAGTGTCAACACAGATGACCTGGCCACTTTTACAGCCACAGTACAATTTACTGTCAGCTGTCCAGCAGTGGCTTATTGGCTGACACCTCTCCTTCTTCTCGCCTGCAACATAACAGAGTAGGGATGTACACAATTCTTTTAATCATTTCAAAGAATTTTGATGTGACAGGATAGTTCTAATAATAAGTACATGAGGCAGCCTAGCAGCGTGCCCAGTTGTTAACAAAACTGAGGGCACTTCTTTAGCATTTTCAAAGTGTCGTATGAAGAGGATTTAGATAATGTTAAGAACAACTAGTAGATTTATACTAAAACAATTAGATTATGAGCTTGATGAGATTTCTATGTGTGATAGTTGTTTAGGGTGCAGCCTGAGTCAACTATCAGCAAGCAATGAAAATCTTGAGCTTATAATCTAATTGTTCATATACCAACCTGGCTCATAATCCTTGGTGGCCTCTCCAATTAATCCAGCAATAGCTGCTTTAGTTATTCTATATCCTTCAGGATGGCTCATACGACTAACAGATGGCCCCAAATCCTCAAATTCATTGTTTTCTGGTCTGCCGTCAGCTAGGGGAAGCCTTAAAGAGCTAAGAACATATTTCGATGTATCATTAAAAAAGCATCAAGTACATGCTAGTACTTTACATGAGTACATTGCCTCTTTCCATTTAGATTTACTATCAGTAACATAATTTTTAGAAATGGGCTGTTCCAGAAACCAATCCATTAACTACGGCTTTTTGGTTTGAACCTTCCACCCCTTCAGAAATTGCAGTTTTCCTTAAAGAATTTCTGCATTTGAGATTCCCGTTCTTCCAGAGGGGGAAACCACAGTATCTCAGTATTTGCAGCTCAAACAAAATCAATTTAAAATGGATCCCAGATATTAATTTAAGTCTAGAGTGATTGAAAACCCTGCAGAAAATATGAACCGAAAGGATATATACTTCTAGTTAACAAGGTAAAATGACTTGAACATATAGAAACCTTGAGACCAATGAGTATTTGGTGTTCAGCTGGCCAATATTCCATAAGGTCAGGATGTCACTGGACACGGTACATAATTGTCGCCAGTTTGTTGGATTGAATGACAGTCCAGAACACAAATGCCCTCCTACATCAACAGAGCAAAGTTTCACCTGGTCAAACCAATTCCTGAAAAAAAATTAAACATTTACACCCATGCATGTTTTCAAAGGTTTGCTCAAATAAATATTTAATAGCATATTAATTAAAATCCTGGATATATTCTCAGTAATAATGGGTTGATGTGAAATGGTGCAAATTATGTGAGTCATAGTTTGCATCTGGATAAAGTACTGAACATGGAGAAACAAACCTTGAGGTACTGGGAGGGTAAGTAATTTTAGTACTGACAAGTAACAAAAGCAAGACCATGTACGAAATCTACATTGTACACAGTGGTCATGATATATTATATACAATATCATTTATGGATGGGTATCCAGTCAATTAAAAATAAATAACAGAGTGACTTAAGTGTATATTAATTCTTCACCTTTAACATAAACTAAACACCAACAAGTTAATAAATGGACACTTTTAAGATCTTGTGGTAAATGTTTATGTTATAAGGGTTACACTGTACCACAAAAACTGACAAAATGATTATGCACATATGTGACAAAATGCTTGGTATATTTAATATGGGATGTTTCACAGAATCTGTGAAACAATTAGACTGATGAAGGTGGAAGTTGCCATCAAAAATTCAGTGAACAAAACCCTACAGATCAGATAAATATTTTTTTAATCAAATAATCAATGTACTTCCGACTGCAACAATCAAAGTATAATTAGACAACACCTTAGCCCTAGTTTAGAGCTTACCAGACAGTAAGCTGGAAGTCTGGAAGACCTGAATGTGTTGCTAGAATAGTGCTGTTGTTTGCAAATGCAATACAGGAATAACTTAACCTTGCACCACCTAAAGAATACAACAGCATAAACTAGTACTTCTTACATGCAAGTAACAGTGGATAACAATACAATTAAGGAGGCTGGTAACAGCTTCCAGCACTTCAATTCTCTAACAGCTATACTATCAAGAATGAATACTACCACTGACTGTGTAGATCGAGTGAGGCTTCAACAATGGTATCACACAAATGCCCAATCATTGATAAACAAGTTGCAGTCATCCATTTTATATAACAGGTTACCATAGCAATAATACAACACCCTTAGTTTAGCTTTAACCACTTGTAACACAAATGAGCTTGGCGAAACCCATTTTTATTATCAAATTGCAATGAGCATGATAAGATGCAACTTTTTATTCTCTGAATTCTAACTTAAATTCAAGCTCTCCATAAATGTCATGAATGTTATGTTGTGTAGTGGAGAATCTTTGTTCTTCAACATGTTTTGGAATTTCGTATCCAAAAACTGCAAAGCGTGCCTGGACACAATCCTGATCAGCCGTTGTCAGGGTAATGACACTTCTGTCGTCTTCCAACCAATGAGAATTTTCCATATCTGGAGAAATGGGAAATTCACTACTTTCCAAAGATGTTCATAGCCACTGTTTTCTCAATCCCCACCCCCTACCCTGTCAAGTCTCTAGTTTTGCACTGCCATCCAGTTCTCTCACATCTATCCTCATGTTCAAATTAAGATCCAATAAAAATAGAGGGCAGTGAACAGTCTAGGAAACTGAGGAACAAATTAAATTAACGAAAAACAAAATTCAGTTTGACTTGCACCAGTAACTTACAAAAGGTGATTCGGATGCTCGCATGTGGAGGTCATGAAAAATTAGACAATTCCTTTTATCAGTATATAGTTTGATAGCCTGACTTATAAGCTTTAATTTGATATATATATATTTAGGTACTGGTATCTACAGTCTAAACCGACATGAGACATCTCTGAAGGCATATATGGTAACATTAATTTCAATCAAATTATGTTGAGAAAAATTGACCAATTAACCGGCACCTAGCTGGGGCTTATGCGTAAAACTAATATCTTCCTAAAAAGTTAGTAATGAATATCCCTATATGTAGTGAAAATTAACTCACCTTCTAGAATTGCACGAGGTCTTGAGAAGTCGGGAAATACATAAACAAACAGCCTGGGGCTGACTTTCAACTCAGAAAAAGCCACATTACTATACAAAGGATTCACAGCAAAGGCTCTGATCCCTTCTCCAGGACTGGATAGAACAGACTCCCTTTTATCTTTTGTATTTAAAAACTTTATGTTGTCTCCGCACACAAAGCAGATTGTATCTCTGTTAACAAATAAGGCTGGGGAGCCATTGTATCCCTGAGCCCACCTACGGGTAGTCAGAAAGATCATAAAAAGAAGATTACAGTTACAAGTTTAAGAAACAAAATTGGAGACTATGCATGCAAAATTATACCAGAGGCCAGTTAATCCAAGGGTACCTTCTACAAATATTAAATGAACATGTATCTCCAAAATTCTAAGAATCTTCGCTGGAAGTCTAATTCACTATTATCCTGTCTAAGTGGGAAAACTCTCAGCAATGTAAAGCGCTAAATATATATGCTT
The DNA here is from genome assembly GCA_964020085.1 of Micromussa lordhowensis. Classification (NCBI taxonomy): domain Eukaryota; kingdom Metazoa; phylum Cnidaria; class Anthozoa; order Scleractinia; family Lobophylliidae; genus Micromussa; species Micromussa lordhowensis. The sequence goes on from OZ026595.1 coordinate 9,634,223, forward strand.
CAAGAAAATGAAGAAGTTTATTTCATATACCCAATACTGTAAGCACCTTCCAGTTTATAGGCAAATTAGGCAACAGCTACAAGTAGTTTAAGTGTACATGACCAATATTTTTTGTATTTTCTTGATGGGATCTACATGAGATCATCATATGGAAATCAAAAAACCAAAAAAACTGATATTTCTGAGAATGTAGGTGTACATATCTTCTGTAAATTTTTACACTTGCACTTTCTGACCAACCTGATTTGTAATTTTCCATTCTCAGACGGCTAAAATGCAGTGAAAAAACGACATACAATTTCATTTTTGGATTTCCATAACACAATCTCACATAGATTCCATCAAGGAAATAAAAAGATATCTGTCATATACACTTTAAAGCAATTGGAAGACTGGTAAGGTCTCAATACATTTAATAATATTTATGAAACAAAAAACAAATTCTAGAATCATTAAATGAAGATCTTCGGTCTCTGAACATTATATTACTGTCATTTCAAAATACAAAGTAAGCTCTTTCTTTGTTAGCAGGTGGCTGATACACATGCACAGTCTTTTATAAAGGGACAAATTTGAAATACATGAGACTTGTGGGGCTTATTTTTGAGCCATTAGCTTATTATTATTGCCAATGAGCCAGCCGAGCAAAGACGCAAGGCTGGCGAGGCAGCAGCATTATAGAGCCGTGCGAGAGTATTGTCTAGGCGGAAAAAATCTCGAGTGATCGAGAGAAATGTTTGTAAGGTAACATTCCTGTTGTAAGGTAAGATTCCTGAGATTCCAATGACGTAGTGGAAAAGACATGCAACAGGCCAATTGTAGCGCACAGAGATTGTGACGTCAATGCCGCATAGCTGAGCGTCGATGCTCACCAGCTTTGACATTCATCGAGCGGAGTTGAAATCAAGTTTGAGGACATTTGCCGGCGAATTTTTTTTACCTGGCGAAGAATTAGAAATTAGAGGCAGAGTGGCTATAATGTTCAAATTGAAGTCAGCTTTTGTAACCACGGACGCGACGCTCACAGCGATAAACCGGAAAAGATAAATATCTCGACCTTTCTGACTGTTGACGCCTATGAACATTGCGAGACCAAAGAAAGAGATTTAAGGTGATAAGATCGAGTTTAATTTTTTTTCGTTATTTGTTTTCCGGGGTCTGAGTTTTTATGACACCCAACGCAGATCCTGAAAACTCAGATCCCTGGAAATAAATAAAGGAAAAAAGGTTTAAACTCGTCTCAATCTTATCACCGAATCGAAAGTGTTTTATGGTAACACAATGTTCAAAGGCAACAGCCAGATATTTATCTTCTTCGGTTTATCGCTGTCGCGTCTGGTGGATACAAAACTGACTTCATTTTGAACAACATTATAGCGACTCTGTGTCTTTTATTTCTTCGATAAAAAATTCGCCAGCAAATGCCGTCAAAATATCGGCTGTTATTTTAAACCTTGCAAGCGATAAACCGGAGAAGGTAAATATCTCGCTTCTTTCCGGCTGCTGCCTATGAACATTGCATGACCATAAAACAAAACGTGATACGAGTAGGGAGACGAGTTTACAATATAGATATTTTCTTAAAAAAATAATTTGAGGGGCCTTAGGTTTGCGTGACACCCTAATTTTTACCTGCTTTTGTAAGGCTTATTTGTTTTTATTTCCAATTCTAAGTGAGTGTACTTTAGTTAAGTGACATTGTCAGTGGTATATTCATCGAGCTAGCAAGCTCAACAATCGGCCAGTGAGCCAAAAGAGTACTCGGCCAGTGTGCCAAATCTAGACAAGGCAGC
>OZ026595.1:9643515-9766015 GCA_964020085.1 Micromussa lordhowensis
TCTGGAGTCCACCCTCCTCCGATTAGTCCAGTTCAGTGTTGCGTGACAGAGAGGGGCCAGAACTGGAGTACTCCGCCAATAAGAGACCCGTTTCTTAGCATCTTAAAATTTGATATACAAGATTTCATGAAGAAAGGAAAGGTGGCATTGCTCTACTCAGGACTGTTTTGCCCAAGTTAAAATTAAGGAATAAACCCTGCAACTGCCTACAAAACTAGTGGCAGTATTACAATACATACCTGGAAGGGACTTTCAAAGTCAAGGAGATTGGAATGATTCCATCGCGGGCACACATGTCCGTGAATGTCTCCAAAAGGGTGTGGGCATGTGGAATATCCAGCTGAATGTCGGCAAATGAGTCAAACACACGTTGAAATCCCTGTTAAAAAAAGTTCCAGAATTTGTATGTAAACACAGCCAATGCCACAGCAGGTGCATAATAGATATCAGGGTTTGTTTAATGTTTCAGCACAGGCAGGCCAAATCATCCTCATGGCCAGTCATGTGCCCAGATATTGACTATGCATGCACAGTGTGCAAGTTTAACATACACAATATAGTCATAGGAAACTTTAACTTAACTCCTTAACTGTTTAACAATGTGTCTCCATAAGCGAAAATAAAAAACTTTGACACCCGATATAAGAATATGGATAATTTGCTTTGAGACATTAGGACTATTGGTTGAGGGGGGGGAGGGGGGGGAGGGGGGGGGGAGAGAGAGAGAGACCCCAATATCAAAAAGGCAGGGGTGCTAGTCGGAAATTTTGAAAAGAACTCCTACGAGGTACCAAGATCCAATTTTGTGGGCGTGGCTTGAAAATTATTTCTGCCCTAACATTGTCTCCTGTCATTTTTTTCCGGTCAATACCCTAAAAGGCAACACAAAAGCTCCTGCTGTGGATCGCTTGGGGCTTAACACTCCAAGAGGTACCACAACCACATTTTTAACCCCTTAAAACACATGACAAGCACTCATGTCATTCTTATATGGGAGTCCACCCCCCTCTCCGGGACATTAGGTGCACTCTAAAAACAAATTCATAAAACTTGTAAGTCACCGGCCTCAACATTCTCCTTTGAAAATATGATACTTACATTTTTAATTTGATCTGGCTTAACAATGTTGGTCTTTGAAAAGAACTGAAGGAGGTTCTTCATCAGTGTCATCACTCGTTCATGGGCATCTTCCAACATCATGATGATAGCCTGTGGAAAAATTATGATCAAATTAAGTCAGCTGGTGAATGACTAACAAGGAAAGGCCTTCATGAAAGAAGATTACTGAAGGAAAGGATTTGAAAATGAGCTTGGTGCAACCTAGATATATTAAATAAAATAACAAATAATAAGCCTTTTGTGTTTAACAGTAACTGGCAGATTTGTCACACTCATTGGTCAAGAGCTATAAAAAATAGAGTATAGATCATACAAATGGTTTAGCCTGAACAATGCAAAGCACCTTTTGGAAAACTTTAACACATTTTTTAATATTATAATTCATAGTTGCCATTTTTTGAGCAACAGGAACCAGAGAAAAGTAAAATATTAATTGGGACAATCACAATTCAAGGCAAATGTCCAATGAATTTGTTGGCTTCAAGATGAGATGTCTCAAACTCTTACTGTCATGCATAGCACACAAGCTAAAAGAGACGACTAATAATATACCTCATAGACCAGTTCATGATAGAAATGTGGAACTTCCAGCTCCTGGACACAGCGACTAGCCTAAGAGGAAAAATAAGGCAATAAACAGTCCGAGTTAATGAATCCTTCTGCTACTGACAAACAAGATAAAGAATTTTAATGGGCAAACTATTCATTCAAGCAACATGTATGATAAATCGTGTGATCATACAGTGCATTCTGTCAAATCTTGCAAAACCCGTTGATTGCATCTTGGCATTTTACATAGCAAGTTTCAAATATTTAAATTCAATGAAGTTTATTTAGGTTTTTTTTTTACTTGAAATCAAGTCATTCTTAATGACTGCATTCATACCAATGTTCTTATCTGTTGTTTATAAATATCTGGATAGGACCCTGGGCACACTTGGATAGCAGTCAAAAACCCATGTTTTATCAGAGTATAAAACATAGAAAATGCGTGTTTGATTGCTTTTCACCACATTACCTCCAGTCAACATTTTTGTTAGGGATAGCAAAAAAACATTCTCTTTGAAGAAATTTGTGATGGAGTTCTCTAAGAAGCAGCAGAAATTTTTGAACATGAGGCATGTACTTTAGTGGTATTAAATTGTGTCAGTTTGTCGATCTGTGTGCTTTGTTGTTTCTACTTGCGGAGTGTAAAATCCATATCATAAAGCAACTGAAGAAGCCTTTAAAGCTGTGTATTACTGTGATAAAACATTGAGAACACATAGGCGTACGGGCACCTTTGGACCTGGGGGGGGCGGTGACCTTATTGCCCGAAAAAATTTACACAATGCCCGAAAGTATGTTTCAGTGTACAAACGCACTCAAACCGCAGTAAAAACAAAACGTTCACATTTCTGACGTGTAATGAACGTATTTTCATTCCCTATTTTTGGAACCTCCAAAGGAAACGAAAATTGGTTCGAAAAATCGGATATTTCGAGAAATCTGGGGTAACTACAGTGTTCGACTGAGGAGAGGGAAACGACTTACCTTTCGAGTTATCGGGTGGTTCGAAAAAATCGAGAGATCGGAATTATACTGCAGTAATTTTGAAACCTCACATAGTCTATGACTTTGATCGATTGCCTAGTAAAATCAAAAAGCTATAAAAGAAACAGTAAATTCTTTCTTCTACGTGGAGTTCAAGAAAATTTTAAAACAGCTCTTTGTGAATCCACTGAAAACGGCTCTTTTCAGAGCCACCACAAAAACGTTTAGGTCTTTGTTTGTTTTGATTATGTCATTCTTTTGTTCATGGAAGTAACATCCATCTCATGGATTTCTACGAAACACATGTAAACGATACATGGCTTTTACAAAACAAATTACCTGGATCGTTCGATCATTTGACCTTAACTCCGTCTTGACAAGGCAAACATGGGAGAAAGTAGTCTTCAAGTCTGGCTTTGACAGCCTTTCAGAGAGTTTTCTCCCGAGTACTTTTGCCCAAAAAATTTCAAAAACGTCTGTAACTGGGGGGACTGCAGCCCCCCTCGCCCCGCCGGCTCGTACGCCTATGTGAGAACACTTAAAAAATGTAGAAAACACTGACATGCGGCTCATGTTTTCTACATTTCCCTTGTGTTCTCAAATGCCTGTCAAGTTTTATCAAAGTGTAATACACGACTTAGGCTTCTTTATTTGTTACATAAAACAGTTAAAACATCACAAACTCTGACTGGAAGAGTCTACAAAGATCTACTTGTGCAATAAAGACAAGTTTGACAGGGCAAACAATTCTGGAATTCAGATCTTTGTGGTTCAAACTAATGGACGGTGCCCATTACATGTACCTGATAGGATTTAGAAAAGGTAAAATACACTTTTTAAGTTGACTCACTTCTTCAATATCTTCTGAATTCAGGTATTCTTTTAGCAATAAGATCATCTGAGAAACAAAAGTTATACATATATCATCACTATTTTGCCAGTAACCTCAACGCGATACCAATGATTTACTTTAATTCTCAGGTAACTTAATTTTCAGATGTTCCAAGTTCATTAGTGGTTGACCACATGTTCTCACCTTTTTCACAAGATGTTTGACTGGGCGGCGACCTCCAGCGACACCCCACACACTGTCCAAACGCACCATTCCATGTTTCATTCTCAGAAGCAGATCAGCTTCACTCAGAGCTTTGCTGTTTTAAACAAATATCAAGCACTTTGTCATAACCAGCTTGTTAAAGAACTCAGGTAATTCATGCTTGAAAACTTTAGCACAATTAAATTTTAAGCAATTTAACATCATATAATAAAAGTATTACTGTATAATAAAAATATGATATTTAAATGCTTTCTTATGGACACAAATCTCCAATTTTTTTTAAAAAAATTCCAAGCTGCAGAAAATCGCACACTTCAACACACGAATAGTCCGAAAATTAACAAATTAACAACCTTTATAAATATTCTCAACATGCTCTTAAAATTTCTAGCACCCAATCTGTATATTTACAACTCTCTTAAATATGATAATTTGAGAAGACCACATGACAGGGCCATGCAATGCTGTATTGCCTTCTGTAGGAACTGTTGGAGACTGGAGCTAGTATTACGGATTGCGTGATTTGAGCAGGCTTTAGTCGATGACAGCAAACCCACATGGTATATCAATTTCGTTCAACAAGTGATTTTGTTAAGGTGGTTCGAAATAGTTTTATGGCGCGCGCAAACTGGGTTCTAATCTCGCAAATTCGGCATCAAGTCGATCCACACCACGAGGAACAAAACATCCGGCTACTTTGGCAAAAATAATAGAGTACTTTGATAAAAACTGATGTTTTAAACACATATTGGTCCCCGAGAAAGGTAAAATCGCCCAATTGTAAGTTGTTTTAGAATCTTGTAGAACAAAACATCACATGTACAAAACACTGCCAACTGCGAAATCAACAAGCCTAATCTCGCGCGTGCAGTTGACGCACATGCGCAAATGCTGATCTTGTCGTGTCGAAATTTTGGAGTTTTTATAACTTTAATCGCTCATATTTCCGCTTCTGCTCAGTGGATTTTTCTCATTTTTTCGGCGATAACCAGGATGAATTGGCTGCATACATCTGATTTTTAAAAAATTCTGTAGGCAGGAAAAAAATAAGAGAACAATAGTCAAAAAGAGGATTTTTTCTTAATCTACCTGAAATATTTTGAAGGTCATTTCTGGTGACATATAATATTGCAGTTTGAGAAGATTTCACCGACCAATTTTTTAAAAAAGACAATAGATTTTGATTTTAGGGGCTCAATTGAATGCGTCATATGGTTGCTATGGTAACAGGTTTTCTGAAATGAATGTCATGTAATGAATCTATGATGTTTCTTTTATTTCTGTGCCAAATTTCATAGTGATACGATGAACCAAACATAATTTAGAAACGAATTTGTGAACTTGTCTCAGGAAAATGAAAACTATTTCGAACCACCTTAAATAGCAGAAAAAGATGTGTGTCAAGGACCAGAAATTAACCTTAAGTCTGCATATATTGCATGCAAGACCTATAAATGAAACATTCAAAACCTATAAAGTATATAAACACAAAACCTACAAATGAAATATATAGGCTTGAAAAACTGTTAGACCACAAGTTGTCTCCAGTAAAGATTACTTACCCTTGATTAGAATCTGAAGGAGTGTCTCCTAAATTTGCGACAAATGCTGGTGGCAAACAATCATCAGCAATAGCACGGGCAATGAATTTTCCCACCATCTATATTTGAAGCATTGGATGTCAGAACAAAAACAGATCATTTTTAGGATGCATATCCAATGAAATACCAGTTCCATGTTTCAGTGTGCTTACAGTGGCCCTAAAAAGCCCCATTGAGGGAGTGGTTGATTAAAATATTAAGTGGGTATCTTTAATGAGGATACCAACATCACAATAGAGTGGTTTACAGAAGGGTCCTCAAATAATTGCGTAGATAAAAATGACAATAAATTAAGAAATAAAAAATAAAAAGAATATGAATTAAAAAATCTAAGAATATATATATACAAAAGTATACATAAGTTGGAAGATTAAAGAGGACGCATCGATTCTGTGACTCTGAGTTTCGCGCCTAAGCGCTCGTCAGACAGAACTTTATTCAACTAACAACATACCTTCTTATATACAAATTGGATGAGTCGCTAATTAATTCGCTAGTGTGATGATCTGCTATACGTGTGAAATAATCTACGTGTGAAATAAAGATTCTATAGAGCTATTGTTGGCGGCTTCTGAAATTTGTTAAGTAAAACTTATTCTCGTGGCGGCATTTAGAAATGAGTTCTGTTCTCTTGTTTAATAAAGACGGCTTCTTGGCTCTAATTAAGTAAAGTTTTTCTGTGAGGCACAAGTGACACCGTTTGCTTTTGTTGCTGTAGGCCGGGGCGGATGCTAAAATACTCCAGTTAATTGTAAAATTGGTGTTGCTGTCTTTGAGTGTCCAGATGTGTTTTGATAGTTCTGTGCTGTTTGAATAGTTTCTGTTCCGAAAAGAGAGTTTGTGTTGCGTGTAACGTTGTTTAAAGGTTCCTTCTGTTAGTCCAATGTAATTCTTTCCGGTTATACAAAAGTATAAATGTGGAGGTAGAGTCTACCTTGGCATAAAGTGCTCAATGCTGTGGTACCAGAGCTAAGTATACACAAGTTGAAAGACTAAAGAGGACGCGTCGATTCTCTGTGACTCTTAGTTTTGCGCCTAAGCGCTCGTTAGACAGAAGTACAAAAGTATACTTATTATATATTATTAAAATATACATGTATATTATTTTATGTACTCAATTATTTATTCATTTTGGGCTTTAATTATTCACATGTTTTAATCTTTCCGATCTACCAATCCAAAAAGTATTTTATGTCAGTAAACATGACATCCGAGTTTAATTTCAAAGTATTCAGCTTCTAAAAGGGAAGAGACAAGTTTATAATAATTATAATTATGGACAATTATGCAGTTGAATAAAATCAATAGCTGATGCCTATTATGTAACACGCACAGATATTTTGTTTGTTGCTGTCATGCATGTGTAACTTGCGAAATACAGTATCTGTACACAGGATTACAGCAACAAATGAACAAGTACAATATATCACCTCAGGAGCATCTGGGGTATCCAGACAAAGGTCATCAAGGTCATCTAACAGCTGCTGAAATCCTGCAAAGCACAATACTCTTCAGCTCTCTGATAACATTGAAAATCACAAAATTATATGAAATCTTCATCTAATCAAATAAATCATGTTAAAGACAAGACAGGAGCATCCTGTTTCAATTTCTTATGAAAACACTGTGCTTCAACTCCTTAGTTAGAGGCTAATTAAAGAAATATAAGGTTAAAAATTACAAATATATGTTTGTAACAGTCATCGACATAAGGCCCAATAACACTTCAGAGCAAGGTGTTAGTCCGAAACATACCTTGAGCTATATCATGTTGAGTAAGGTGCTTGCCATACAGGTCTGATATCAGGATTGATGCCATCTCTCTCTGAGTTGCCTGTGAAACAAGTGGAAAAAATTAAAGCCACTTTATCTAAAATGTGACACACCCCTGATCAATCTGACTTAAAAAATCTGAATTTGAAGATATATATCTATAGTCTTCATATTTCAATATGTTAAAATGGAGTATCATGAATATGATATTTGCAAACACTTGCTACTCAAACTAAAGTATTAAAGGAGGACATCTTTGTTATTCTTCTGCAAGGTGCTTTTATTAGTTTTCATTGTCCGTGTAAAAAAGATGGCCTTTATCACAATGCATGATTATCACACATCTTCATCAATATCAGTATGGTTAGAATAGGCTGAAATACAAAATTTCAATTAATTATGCAGCTCACTTACTGTACAATAATGCACATACACAAATTTTCAACTCTTCAAGACAATTTAATTTGACAACGTTCTGCTCAATAAATCAAAACACTTTGCATCCAAAAACCAAAAAGTTTCTTCTCGGGTTACAACTCAACACGTGTCGCATGATAATCACAAGATCCGGTGACATTACACATGCGTTACATTTCATGACATACTATAACTTACAAGCGCTTCATTTCAAGAAGTTCTACACTTACTTTTTTCTCCAATGCAAGAGAAACTGCCAAGGCAGGAACCTGTAAGTGAAAAAAGTCATTTGGACAAAGACACAATAAGGCATCTCCTACAGAATGGAACGTTGAAGAAGCAAGGAGGCCATATGAATACAGGGTTCAATTCGGATGAAGCAAAAGTGGAATTCTGATGAGACATGACCTCAAGAATACTTATTGTTTACCACATAATTGGGGATTGAAGAAAACTTAACTTTATCAGTACTAGCCACTTCGGCAAGTGGCTTCTGGCCCCATTAATGATTGGGCTAATTTCTATCCCTGTATGTCTGTATACTTTAGTGCCAGGGGTCCAAACATTCATATTTCATGTTATCCCTCCCAATCCCCCTGATTAAACCAGATTTAGTTTAAATTATTGAAGTTACTGAAGTTATTGGAGTCATGCCTCATTCTCCTAGTTTAGACCTTAGAAATACTATTCTTTTTTAGAGAAAATGGGAGAGGGGGGGAGAGTAAATTCAATTTGATTACATGACTAAGAACTCTGACAAAGAAGAGAGCCTAACTGTATTTAACGAATACAGTCACATACTTCAAGTAGTCACTTACCTTATATTTCCTTGAAGATATGTTAAGTTCTGCTAAAGAGAGCTAGATTTAAAAAAAGATATACAATCAATGCATGGGAGAACTTGTTTTACTTTTATTCTTTGAAAATCCTTTTAACCTGCTTTAACTGTATCAGGAGAGTTTTTTTTTTTGGGGGGGGGGGTGGGGAGAAGCCATAATTAAACGCATTAAAATAATATTGTGGATTAAAGCACCAAATTAGACACATTCTGCCAAAGATGCTTCACATCTCTGCAATATTGTTCCTCTAGAGTGTCTCTGCATCATTTAGGTGACAGCTCAGACAAAAGGCACTTAGCTAATTAATGCCGACTATGGTTTATTTTGTCCGACTATATATACATATATATTCATGTACGAGTCTGACTTAATTACCAAACTATGCCTCAAATGTTTATGTTGTTTAAACTTTTTCTCCCAAAAAAAACTTTATTCCACTTTGACCACAACAAAGTAAAACCAGAACAATCTGGCAATCAAATGGCTGATACGGCTTTCAAAATATTACTCAAGTCTAGTAAGACCCCAATATACCAGTATTGCAAAATGCTTTCTTCTTTGCTGGATGTACATAACTCACCGCAACATCCTCTGTCTCCCCATGTTCAAAGTATTCCTGAAAATAAAAACAAATGTAATATATATTGTATTTGCAGACAAATAGGCTTAAACGATAGTTTTATTCTGAGGTTATTAGTTAGTTAAGTTGTCACTCCAATATGTTTTGGCACAAGATGTCAGTTTTGGCAGTTAGTTTTTTAAATTACTCCATTAAACAGTTAAAAATTGTTTGGATATCACTATGGAAGTGAAAGGATAAAACCCTTTTTTTCCTTCAATGCTGACTACAAGGCATAATATCAACTAGTACAAGTTAGCTCTAAGCTGATCATGGGAGGTAACTGTAAAAACATCTTAACACATTTTTTCACCTGTACAATAGGCATGATGTTTGTGCTAAACTCTTCCTCAGTCAGCTCTGGTTTGCACTCCTCTATTGCAAAAGGCTCCTAGTAAGAAATTAATTTCAGATTAAGCAATAGCACATAACCAGATACTACCATTATTCAAAAACTACCTATAGACTGATACTTGAAGAGAAGTACTTAAATAAGCAATATTTTATATACATGTTGGCACCTTAAACTTGGTGTACATGAATGAGTGAACAAGTTCCAGTGCTAATTGGACAATTGTTGAAATCACAGTCATGGACCCATGGGCATTGCAATAAACATCTAAAATAATAGTGTTGTGCCCAAGGGTAAATGTTCAAGAGAACTTCCAAGGCATGGTTATTTGTTAATTTACGGTACACAGCAAAGGTCATGCCAGCTGTGAGAGCCAGTATGATCAGTTTATTCTACCTGCGACCTCAGTGATGGGCTCTGGCAAGTAATGTGCCAACAAATTTGTTAATTTTGCTTTCCAAAAATTATTTCATACAATTGTGATTCAAAAGTTCAGAAGTTGCTATCAACCAGCACATAATAAACTTGGTCTGGTGATGAGTTGATTCCGAGATCATGGGAAATTCATTTTAAACAGCCGACACTATGTCTTGTTATCCTTGGTAACATGAATTTGTTTATAATAGGCAAAGTTCTGGTTATAGCATAAAAGATAATCTCATGTGGCTTGCTCTTGTAAGTTAATTATGATTATGTTGTTGTTCAGGTGTAACTCTCACATCTTCATCTTCCTCCGATTCATAGTTTGGATCATGCTGGTCTCTGATCTTTAGATCTTCTTCATTCAACACTTCACCAATGGCTCCCCAGGTACCCTTTCCTCCAGCTCCACCTGAAATTAAATTATGAAGTCTCCTGATTTCATGTACATAAAAATAATAATTGTAAATACAGTCCTTCGGAATTATAACATTGTCAATGATTTTCTCAATTAACAGAACTATGTCACGACTTGATTCACAATTATCGCCACTCAGCTAACTGGATCAGAATAAATTCACATCAAAGGAACTGAGCTGGATCTCTCACAGTCCAGTTTTTATCAAGCTGGCTGAATGAAAAGACATATTTATGACAAACCTCTACGGTCTCAATCAGAAGTAGAAATGTTCACAAACAGCAGTGAGGACATGACCTATCTCAGTGTACAATACTGTACCCTGCTAGCAGAGCTGCTTTAATCTTTCCTAGGTAAGTTGGGAAAGAGGTAGGTGACGGCTTCAGATTCCTTTATTGAGCATGCATCTGCGTTAGTGTGATTTCTGATTTTACCTCCATGTCAAAACGAGTCTAATGAAACCATTCAATCATATGAAAATGAATTCCACCTCCAGGTTCATTTTCATGCAAATCAAACTCATTTTCATTTGAATGGTTTCGCACTTAGACTCGTTTTGAAACAGAGGCACAAGGGAACTCAGAAATGGCCTAATTTTGTGTTATTGTACAATATGTACAAACATTTGCATACCAATAAAACCTGAGGGCAATTATAATACAGTTCAAATGATGAGATAATTATTCTCTCCTGCAAAAAAAAATTTTAAACATGTCTTAATGTTCAGGCTATTTAGCAATCTTTGTTACAATGGAAATCTAAAATCACTAGGTTTCAGAGCTCGATTTATAGCATGCTTTGTTCACAAAAATACAGGCAAAACCACAGCTGCTGAAAAATTAGTAAACTAGGTTTTGTTTACCATTGTTGTCAGTCTACCCACATTCAACAATATACTTAGAATCTGTATTTATATGTACATCTCTCAAAGTGTACGTCCAGCCAATGAGAGAAATAATTTCTTGCTTCAAACGAATTACAGAGCTGTTTTCCACTTTGATTTACCTTAAAAGTTCGAATCAAAAGGAACAGTCCAGTCCAACTGGGAACAGCTCCCTAAATAGAACTTGAAGGGTAGCCATTGTGGCTAAACTACAGAATACAGGGCCACTTATTTGCATGCCATTGAATAATTAACAATTATTCCATGAGCGCGCGTTGGATATGAGATGATAGATAGCCAACGAGGCGCGTAGCGCCGAGTTGGCTATAATCATCTCATATCCAACAAGCGCGAGTGGAATAATTGTTTTATTAAAAACGCCTCCCAAAAATAGAAAACTAGGCTACAATAAAAACAAAAAGGCCCAAAAAATCACGCATACGCTCGCCATCTTTGTAGATCATGGTATAATGGCTCATATACCATGATGGCTAAGCCAATGAAAACTCTCGAATTGCATTATCCAATGATCCAGTTTTTAATAATAGCATCTATTGTATTATGCCTCGTTCTACAAAGAACTTCGACACATGTAAATAAGTTGGACCGAAGTGGCCCTGTATTCTGTAATCGCTCCGCTATTGTATATACAGCTGGACTAAGAAAAGTTTCCTTTCACCGCAGAGGATAACAACGTGGTGGTCTTTACGTACTGAACGTTTCGCGATTCGTGCATCCGTTTGAAATTCAAATTAGCAATAAAACAAATCGGTCAAGGTTTGTTTACATTTTCGACAGAAATGCAATCTCTCAGTTGAAACGTAAACCCGTGAACCTGTAACGAACAACTTCACTCCGAATGAAAAGCCTTAAAAAAAAACTATATTTGCAAGGCTATTGAAATCGCTAAAAAAGCCATCCTTTTCTGGCAAAACAGTCATTCAAATCTTACACGTGAGTACGTCCGAACAGTACACAATATATTTGTACGCTTCGATTAATTTTCCATACAAGTGTGCCTGCATGGTCGATACACTCTTCCGAAATTCTAGTTTGGAAAAAACTTCGAAGTACTAGCCCATTAGAAAAACAAACACGGAAATTTTACGCACGTTTCAATGAAGGATTATAAATCCTTTACACAAAAGATGTTGAAAACACTATATTGTACATGTACGTAGATGCTCTGTACAAATCTGCATCAGCCGAGGTTTTGAATTTGAGCGTGCAAGGGCAAATGCACGAAGAACTAGGAAATGGCGAAAACAGGTCCTGGACAAGGCAACATTCAAGCTAGAGTTCAACATTTTAAGCTAGAGTTGTTGATGACAAAAGAGCAGATGCACTTTTTCAAATCGATGTAAATTCACTGCTCATGTCGGCCGCGTGGAAGGGCTTCAGATTAAACCGCACCATATGCAATATTCATGAACCGAGACGTTTTGATACGAAACCACAGCTCGTTTAAAGATCCGAAATGTAAGTCAAAAACAAGTGCAACTGCACGTCAAAAAGCCAGTCGAACAAAAACGAAATATCACTTAAAGAGATATCCAAGAACTTTGCAAAAGACATGGCTAAACTTGCTCACCTTTCTTCGGTAAACCACGGCGTCCGCTACGAGATTTTCTGTCGTGATGTTTGTCTTTCGCGGCTTTCTCGAACAACGATTCCTCGCCATTTTGAGCCCCGTTAATACCATTCTTTAGGCTGGTATGAACAGCTTCCACTACTTGTTTTTCGTTCTTCGGTGGAACCTCTTTGACGTCTTCAACCGCAGAGGTGGACTTGCTTCGAACTCGCATCTTCTTCGTGGATGCAGTTGGAAATGTGGTTGCAGGGATGGAGGAAGGGGAACTGGCCATTTTCACCGTTCCAGAGCGAAAGAGAAAAAGTTTAGCATAGAACGCTTTGCAGAAAAGCCTTGCTGGCAATCCCTGCTAGCCCGGGCCGCGACAAACAAAACTGAATAAGCAAAGCTTTGAAATACTGTAAAACAAACCAGTTTGAGGGAGATTATTTCTGATTCTGGAAAGTTTGTTGTTTTTATCGCAGCTGAGTCAGGTGACATTACGCTCGCCTTCTGATTGGCAATTCAATAATAAAGAGGGTGGGGGAGGGGTTTGGTTCATCCGGGGAGGGGTGGGGCATTGACTGTCCTGAGCGATTTGAGAGAGAGAGAAAAATAACTATGGCAGGTCCCATATTAGACTTTAGACATTAGACATTAGGCATATGTTCTGCATGATCGCTCAATAACGTTGCACGTTTTTTTGGATTTTTTTTTTATATGTTAGGGTTTAAAATCCAAACCAAGTCTCGGGACCAAGTACATTCTGGATCGATTGCAAGTTTTTTCGATTTTTTTTCTAAAAACATTTTCTTAGAGTTAGAAGTTCAAAGCAAGTACAGTTGTAACCTTCGCCCTCCCCACTCCAAAAAAATAATACTGTACTTAGAAAAAGCGAGCGATACTCGCGCATGACTGCCAGCTGTCACGCATCAAACATGTTTGAAATTGTCACGCAATGCACGCGGGCGTGGTTTTGTTTTGCCACGTTGATGTACGTGCTTCCACTCAACCGCAAAACAATAACAAAGAAAACCAACGTTAAAAATATCAAACGGATTCTACATAATGTAAAATCACGATGAACTGGTTAACCCCACCTTGCATATCTGTTTCACTAGTATTCTAAGTTTTGAGTAGCAAGTCCGATATTGTCCCAACGGGCCTGCAGGATTGATATCGTTAAAAGTACGGCACTGTACTCACCAATTTAATCTTGCTGTCCGCCGGAAACCGAGTTGGCTTGATCGATCAGGTTTGAAAATCCTCACCACGTGGGCTATGAAAATGCCAGTAAAATTTTGCATAAAAAAATTACAATTTTCTGGTTTAGTATTTTCCCCCGTACAACGCCTCGATATAACTATATATGGACGAAACAGTGGAAATTGAACCGAAGTCAATCAAGGGAAATTGTAAACATTACACACCCCGCACTCTGATTGGATAAACTCCTACCCTTCATTGTTTGACTATTTCGTCAGAATAGACACGTGCCCCACGAAGCGACTCGCTTTACGCTAAAGAGGTCACGTTTCACATTTCAATTCTCAACCGGACGTTGCACGACTGCGAAAAATGGTCAAAAACAACTGAATAATATCCTTTCGTACATAACGCGAGATTTTAGAGGATATTTAGACATATTTTGTCCAAATCTCCTATGAATGCCTCTTTGTAATTGTCTTTTGTTTTCAGCTCAGCAAGTGGTGGTCAGTGGTCACCCGCTTCCGCTACGTGACAATCACCACTCGTGTACACGCATGAAGTGTTTCGCGTGCGCGTTATCACTCGTGATTGAGACGCACTCAGATGATGCAATGTCAGTGGAAAAATATAACGTTGAAAGACGGCAGTATTTTTATGACTATCTAATTTCTTTCTTTCACCTTTATAGAAATTTTTACAAATTATTTGTATTATTTCATTGAATGTGTCTAACCAGAATTCCAATAGATCGTTTTCACTGTCACGCAATAAAAAAATAAATCGAAAACTATCCCGTGGAAAAAGCTAAGAAATTGTGATGTTATAGAAGATAAAAAAATAAGACACTTCTCCAAGTTTTAGCCCTGTGCGTTTCCCCAAACTTCAGATATTCGTCGAAATGTTTCACAGAAATTTACAGAGCCCAGTATGAAAACGCCATGTTGGTGTACCTCCATGGTACACCAATATGGCGGCCGGAAAATAGTGTAAACATCTGGAACTTACTTTGGCTTTCTAGGCGACTGATTATCAGTAATGAAAAAACAAGTATTTACATAAGCACTGTTCCTAATGCTCTAGCTTCTAACTGGGCTCAAAATCATGAGATAAGTATATATTTTTCAACAAATTTGATCGTAGCCTTGTGTCACGCACCTCCATAACTCGGAAATTCAAAATGCTCTGGTTTTCAAAGGAAGCACGCTATTGAGCTGTAAAGTTGTAAACAGATATAAATATGTCACCTCTTATACCTGATGAGAATAAAAACTTTGGTGGATCTTTAGTTTTAGATTTTAGAAAGTGATGACGTCACGTGAAAACGATCTATAGTACAATGTTGTGTGACAGGAATGTCACTTGATTAATTGTGTTCATCTGCTCACTTCACAAATTTCCGGTAGCTTTCGCGATGTAGCCCAAAAATTTGATGGCATGTCCAGGATAAGAGATTGAGAAAGCAATGAAACAAAACCAAAAAATAAAATAAATAATACATTTCTGGGGGATAAATTTCATTTCCTTCTCAATTTATTCTCCTTGCAGTGAGGAACAGTTTTGCCTCTTTTTCACTTATTGTACCTGAAGAATATCAAGCAAAGATCGGCCACAGAAACAAATCAATGAGGGGTGCCCAGTTTAACCATAATAGAGTCACTAAAACAATACTCTTAAAACTCTTAAATACAATTTTGTTTCAATTTTATTCCTTTAAAATTATCTTATCCTATCCCAACTATATATTTTATTTACAAATTAGGTGCTAATTTTCACAGAAAATTTGTTTTCGATGATTGAATCTCCCTGATTAGCTGGCCAATTTTAACGTGAAACACGTTGTGTCACAGACGCTCGCTTGAGTCCTGTTTCATAATTAATCGTATCTGTAACAAAATTCTCGATCGTGATCGGTTCTCCGCATGCCTATTTGTCACGTAATCGGCGCGCGATCACGTGGGTGTCCAATTTGAGGTGTACGATTTGAACTTTTTGTAATTGGACACCTGTAATTGGATACCCACGTGATTTTCACGTCAATTACACGCGCTTTAATGGTTTTCTTAGCAAGGTTTTCTACAGTTTTCAAAACTAAGGAAAAGCGCTACAGACGTTTTCGCTCAAAAGAAGTTCTCAAAAGACATTTTTAATTTCAAAATTTGTTGTAGATACGATTAATTAGTAATTGGACCTCGTGTCATACAATTCAGGGAGTAATCATGCTAGTAATTTCAAATCGGCCTCGCACTTCACTCTCGTCCGATTTTGAAATTACTCGCTTGACTACTCCCTGAATTGTACTCCACTCGGTCCAATAACTATTATTATTATATGACTTGGGTTTCTAGCCGATCTAACGCATGCTCTGATTGGCTAATACTAGGGCATTATTCTCCCGTAATGCCCACGGGCCGATTACGGGCCTGCAAAAGCCAAGCAAAAAGCCATATTATTAACCTCGAATGTTCGGTCTTTACGAGAAAATCTCAAACCTCGGCCTTGCCGTATTGACTGATCGCTATCGCTCGGTCAATACGGCAAGGTCTCGGTCCAAGATTTTCCCGTAAAGACCTCGCTCTCGGTTAATAAGTAGTTACTAATCATAAAAATTACAAATTCCTCGATTGTGATTGGTTTAAAAAACTCCTATTTTCCACTAATTCACTTGCCATGTTATCATACAGTTCAATAGGCCAATTACAATCAAAGTTGTAGTTTAAATCAACCAATCTCAATTTCAGAGTGACATGAACCAATTTACTTCTCCTTTGTCAGTATTTTAATCTAAATTTTCCCTTTCTTTCATAACTTGGCTATTCTTCTTTTCTCGGAAATTGTAATTTTTATGATTAATTGGTAATAAGACTCCATGTCATCCAATTTGGTCTGCAATCATACTAGTGATAAACAAATCGGACTCTCGATGCACGGTCGTCCGATTTTATTATCACTTGTCTGGTTACAGACCAAATTGGACTCAACCCAGTCCTATTACCATTACTTATATATTAATATGTTCATGATGACTTCACATGAACTAGCCAATTAAAATCAGCTATCTTGAACATGTGATTGACTGGAGAGTTTAGAAACCAACGAAGTGTTATCAAATGGTTGTCTGTAGCACTTTCACATGGCAACAGCACCACGCTTTCCTCTGTGCCAGTGAAACTCGAAGGACTATTTTATACCATTTATTTTAAACTTCTGAAGATGAAAACCACCGCCCTTCGCGCATTTGCTTCACCCATTGAAGTCTATTCCCGTGCAATTTAAACCGCGTCCACGCCAGAATCTGGATGCATGCGCACGCGATTGGAATGTAAACGAGAACGTAAAAACAACCCCAGCGTAACATGTTATTACTACTGTCGTGAAAACTAGTTCTGCTATTGGATGAAGATGCCCAAAGATCGTCTGAGTAAAAGAGAGAGTGACCAGTCTGTTCAGCTAAAAGCCATGTTCCAATAAGTGGTGCTAATGTCTGTCCAGGCTTGGAAAAAAGAGCTGAAGTTCCAAATATCAAGGCTGAGATGGCTTGTTTACGGTTGTGAAGGACAAAATCTTCGTCCACGAGATCACTGATAATCAAGTTGAGAAGTTTACAAGTTCCTTCTGTGAACACCCGATTGCTGAAAAAAAATAATTAAAAAATTTAATCATTGCACCATTCTTTAGTCCTTTGAGGACATGCTAATGATCGAGTTATCATCTCTAATGAAAGGGTTTTTGGGAATCAATTTTGATATCATCTGCAAAACAGCATTTGTCAATTGTCCTTAGACTGTCTGGACCGGTGTTGTATGGAGTATTAAAGTTTTGTTCATCTCCGTGGTGAAATCTGCTACTTGGAAAATGAAATCTAGGACGATATGTTCACCGCCACAGAGTATGAATGAATCTTGCAGTTGAAGCAGAAGAGGGTTACGTTTAAAAGAATATGTTAAATCTTACCTAGCTATGTAAAAACAAAGCAGAAAAGGCCAATTAGGTCCGACCATCAGCATTATTACACTCAGTCCGAGCTTAACATAGAATAACCACTTGATGACAGAGTACACTCCAAAGCGACGACATAAACCCAAGAAATAAAGATTGTTGATGTGAGGGGCAACAAATGACACGCCCAACAAGATAGCGCCTGTCTGAGGAGAAATTTGGTCTCCAAGTAACTTGTCCAGGAAGAGTGGGAAGAAGTTGCTGTTGAAATGACAGTGAAATACCTGCAAACAAAAGAAGCACAATTAGATCTTAGGTGCTTGTCCTGTATTCGTTTTTTTCTGATGTTTGCTCTCAATGTCTTGGTTACTTGAAAAACGCAAAAGACTGACAATTCTTTGTGAGGGACGTCCGAACAGTTTTTGACTCCTTTCATCCAATCACAAATAGCACAAGTGTTTTCCCTATTAATTTGTAAATCAAAGGGAAAAAACTAGGATCCGTAACTTACAGTGCAGGCCGAGAAGACGATGTTTAGTAAGACACATTTATTATACTTCCACAAATGCTTTACGGGTTTGGGAACATCTTCAAATTTTGGCGGGCCGTAATGTAGAATACAGCCCACCAAATTGACCAATCACAATGCGTGCAGAAACTAAGAGGTATAATAAGTCATGTTATTCACAACATAAAACAACCAGCAGTTCATATCAGTGCAAGTTTCTACGGGTTTGTTTGGGCCCGGAAGCCAACAGAGTATGGTGAAAAGGTTCCACGTACAGCTCAAGACATGAACCACTGCACCACTAGTCGGCTAGCTGCAAGTGTACTGAATTTTAAAGAATATATCATGTTATGCACCAGTCAAAGTAAACCCCGACCCCCCCCCCCCCCACCCCGGGATATAGGTGGGGATTAGTTTTAGTAGCGTGCCAAAAGTGAAAAATGCCCCACCATGTGGAGAAATATTTTGCAGGAAATAGAAGAAAATGCCCCACCCCCTGGGGCAACTGAAGATGTTCCTGATTAATTTGTGATTGAAAAATTCACGAGGCAGCAGAATTAAATTTTAACAATGTCAGTTTATTTTAAGGTTACATCTGGCTCAACATTCACAAAGGTTGTCTTTTAACAGATGGCAATATCTACTGATCACATTCTTTGCAAAACCAAGA
This sequence comes from Micromussa lordhowensis, assembly GCA_964020085.1. Classification (NCBI taxonomy): domain Eukaryota; kingdom Metazoa; phylum Cnidaria; class Anthozoa; order Scleractinia; family Lobophylliidae; genus Micromussa; species Micromussa lordhowensis. The sequence goes on from OZ026595.1 coordinate 9,662,440, forward strand.
CCCAGCAGGCACAGTTTCTTCAGAAAGGCCAATGCAGTCAGCATGGTACCACAGAATTGGGCATTTCTCCCCATCACAGCATATCATCAGCCCATATTCACCTCCACCGCAAATGCAATAGCTATTTTGTTGGACTTCTATAGGAGTGGAAAAAAGTACAAGGAAATTAAAAAGCTGTTATCTTTCATAATTTAAAAGTACATGGAGGAAAAACAATGAACACAGGATTCACAAAGAAACTAGGAAAAACAATTCGTGAATTTCCATAGCTTTTAGGTCTATTCCTTAGTTTCCAACTTGAGTAAAAATGTTTCATGTCTTGATGCCTAACAAGGATCTTAAATTTGTAGTTTTGTTCTTCCCACTGGCAACTGAACTGTAACAAACTGAGACCTTTTTCAGGTTTGGGATGCAATTTTGATATTCCATGACTATGTGAGCCCTTAAGAATTTAAAATACCTTTTTTTCTAGACTTGGCCCTGGTTTTGGCTGCTGCTGCCTTGTTTGCGCCCTCCACCCTATTCTTGCGCACTTCATCAAGATGCTCCAACCACATTTGTACGCCATCTGTTTACAGCAATGTTTTCTTGGCTAGCTCTGTTACCTTCTCTTTATTTAGCTCCCTAACCCTAAGAATAGTTATTTTGTTCTTCTCGTTTAGGAATAAACAGAAAGGATTACTTTGAATCTCCGATGCAGCATTTCTTAATTAAGCTAGGCAGATTATATTTTTCGATACAATCGTATTAATATTTAACATGCATAAAAAAACATACCGATTTTTATCAAAAAGTTGAGCGTATTCTTCCACAAACTCCTGTTTTATACCTGCATTACGTAGGAAGGCTTTCCACCTACAAGGAATCATGCAAACAATAATTATTAAACAAGCGAATTTACTTCTTTTTACGAAGTAGCAAAACAAAACTTCATCGGCATCTCAACATTTTAAGTGTTTGCCCTCTTTAATTCATGCCCTAAATTAATCGATGTACTGATTTGAATAAGAATAAAACAGATTCCACGAATACCTGTCAAGGCTTGTATTCGCCATCTTGAGTGATCCCATGTGCTGAAATGTACCCAGAAGTCCTTGCAGGAACGATCGCCGCCATCTTGGATTAGATCGAATCCCCTACTAATGCCCCACATTCCTCAGGACAAGAGGGACAAAACGCGCGAATCCCCCATGTAGTGGGGACTCAAAGAGCTGCCAATAACATGATAAAGCCCCACTAAAGCCCCACATATCCCGGGGTGGGGGGGGGTCGGGGTTTACTTTGACTGGTGCATTACCCTTACAATTATCAAAATGCTAACCGTTCTCAAATCAGCATTATTCACCATAACCAGAGCACAACTCAGTCTAATGGGAGTGGTATAAAAGACCAACTGCTACTCTTTCCCATTGCATTTAGAGGTCAGAGCAATTCCTGTATTTAGCCACATATAGCGTTTAGAGGAACGCTAAACCCAGCAGGGATTTTAGTCCAAGTGGATGTTCTTTTAAGCTCATTACCTTGTTACTACTAACATCAAAGCATGAAAATTATTACATCCATGACACAAGCTTACTTGTATTAGGTTCATAAGAGCAAACCAAATGAAGTTTGAATGGGTCATCAGCTGCTTGACAAATATCTTAAGCTCAAGAGTTTGATCAGCTTCTGATATCGTGGACTGTACTTCTATTCTGTAAAGAGTGAAAAGCTGATAGTGAAATTTATCTTAAAATATTAAGCCTAAATTTACTATAATTATATCCATAATTTATAACAGTTATTCATAATTATGCAAAGTTATTTAATATGCAACTTTTGTAACTTACTTTTTCTCTTCCTCAGGAGTGTCCACTTTGACCTTCTTTGAGACAAAATGCTGCTTCAGCAAAACAGAACTGACTAGAAATCCAACCAGAGAAAACACAGCAAGTAATGCACAAAATACATGAAATGAGCTCATGTTGTCCCTGTCCCAGAATTGGTACGACAGAAAAACAGATAATGAACCACAACCACTGAATACTGAGCAGTACCAGTTCAGCGAGGTCCGATCTTCAGATGACAGTGCCAGGTCAGCAAGTAATGCAAGATGGTTCAAGTCAATCATTGTTAGAAAACCATCGTACAAACACAGACAGACAACAAACTGGATTGATGGATGACACCAGCGGAACCAGATGCTTAAGAAGGACAATGTGAACAGCGGTCCATATTTCATTAGTGCCCTGGGTAAAAAGAACAACCTTGTGAAATTCATGTTCCTTATTGGACAAGATTTTGGCTTAAAATGTTCCAACTCACCACTAGCTAGCTCAAGGTCCTTGTGTACATGTTTGTACAATTTGTAAGAGCAACTGAAATAAGTTCAGTTTTAAGTAAGTTTGAAATAATTTCTCATCTTGTAAGATAAGATTCAATCTAGACTCTCAATCTTGGAGAGCTATGTAACAATAAATTATACTGCAAGTTCAAGACTTCAAGTTGGTCAAGACAGAGACACAGCAGAGCTGAACAATTTAATCATTGATAACACATGTGGGTATTTGGAGGTGTTATTATGATGTCATTTCTAGATTTTATTTGTTGTGTACTTTCTTTAGGTATTAGAACACTCTGAATGATATATTTGTATGGTTTACTCACCTAAAACGTTTTTGAACAACCTCTGGCTGGCTAAGGACTGACCTTCAAGAGAAATTTAAGCGCATCATATAGTTTTTTACATATAGTTGTCTCATATGGAACACCTACATGACTTGCATGAGTCGTCAATAAAATTAAAAATTAAATGTTTTGCTAATTGTGAATGTTAGAAATTAGTGTTGACTTGCCAAGCAACTGCCAAATTTCGCAGCTGAACATTAGTGAATAAGTTATTAGTAACAGAAGGAATTAAAAGTATTCATATTCACTTGGTGAGAGTGCCTGACAGACCTGGCACAGCAAGGTCTCACTGACTGAGTCTGGCTCAACCTTTTCAAGCCACCTTAATTATTAAGCTTGATCTTGTCATGAAGTTGAGAAAACCTTTTGTTGTTAAATAAATTGTTGACATGTGCGGGGCCAGATGGCTTTTCTCATACCATCAACCTGACTAGCCCCACGCTCATCAGTTTGCGTTAATGCTTGCTAGAGGATTGCATCTGTAATGGTTGTGCAGTGACATAGTGAACATCTCTTGATACAACTAATCACATTAACTTAAGTTAATTATTAAACAGTATGGTAAAATGGTATTTGTCACTGTTCCCTGGGAATTATTTATCAGCAATAATTTGGTCATTATCATTACTATTACTGATCTCATTACTAAACAGACTATAAAATCGCAATCAAAACCATAGCAGTACATCTGAAAAACGTTTCGCCCTTAATCATCCATCCGTGCCAAACAGGATATATTAAAGGACAAATTATATAGATCGTTTTCACGTGACGTCACCACTTTCTAAAATCCAAAACTAAAGAGCTATCATAGTTTTTATTCTCATGAGGCATAAGAGACGATATATTTATATATGTTTACAATTTTACAGCTCCATAGCGTGCTTTGTTTGGAAACCAGAACATTTTGAATTTCTGAGTAATGGCGGTGCGTGACATAAAGCTACGATCGTATTTGTCGAAAAATATTTACATATCTCATCATTTGTCGCCTTTTTAAAATTTAGAGCATTGGGAAAAGTGCTTATGTAAATGCTTGTTTGTAAGTACAGATAGTCAGTAGCCTAGATAGCCAATGTAAGTTCCAGATGTTTACACTATTTTCCGGCCGCCATGTTGGTGCACATCTGATGTGCACCAACATGGCGTTTCCATACTGAGCTCTGTAAATTTCTGCGAAACATTTCGACGAATATCTGCGGTTTGGGAAAACGCGCAGACCTAAAACTTGGAGAAGTGTCTTCTTTATTTACTTCCAATAAGATCATAATTTCTTGACTTTATTCGCTGAATGGTTTTCAATTTATTTTTTTATTGCGTGACAGTGAAAACGATCTATAGGAAAAGGTATTAGTAAGACCTATTTCGGACACAATGTTGTTTACAAAGAAGAGAAATATCCCTGGTGCTGTTTTTTCTGGCCTGAGAAAAAAGTGTTTGATTCAATCGAATGGAACTACCTCCAAAAATGTTTAAAAGTTTTTAAATTCGGCCCTCAATTCCGTCAATAGGTCAATGTATTCTAAAAATAATTTTTTTCTAAATAGTTCTAGTACGGTCATCAAGGCCGATAAATCAACAAACTTGGTCCAAGAACATCTGTGATGATACCTTTTCCTGTATTAAAAGAAAAGCGAAAAAAAAAACCACAAGGCTTTTTTTCACTTTCTCTTGTTTTTCTTTGCTTGTTTTGTTTTTCTTTCTTTTTATCGTCATGGAAGCGCATATGTTTAATCAGTAGTATTGTATATAATTTTTAGTGTTTTTCTGTTAGTTGCAGCTGAAAAGAAAGGAGGCAGTATAGCATAATTAAGTGCATTGTAGAGAAATAAAATGTAGTATGTATGTAACTTATATGTTTATGCAATTCATCTATAATAAAAAAGAGCATTGTAAGTAGGTAAACTGTAATTTAATGAGTGTAATTGTATTGTAATATATGTACATGTAATAACTACTTATTAACCCAGAGTGAGGTCTTTGCAGGAAAATCTCAGACCAAAACTTTGCCGTATTGACTGAGTGATAGCGAGGCCAATACAACAAGGCTGAGGTTTGAAATCTTCCTGTACAGACTGAACATTCAAGGTTAATAAGTTGTTTATTATATGGCCAGTCCACCAGTTGCCTGGAATAATAAATATTTAACTTACTGGTCTTTTCCAAGTGCTCTGTGATCGCTCAACCAACCAAAGAGAGGATCATTAAGAGAGTTCCATACTAGAAAAATGGCCTAGAAACAGAATAAGGAAGATTACAGAAAGGACACAGCAAATATGACTTATTCCTCACCTTCTCATTAGGGGCGGCAAGATGTACAATCAATCAAATATTACAATCTCCTGGATTTGGATGTTATTAGGTTGGCACCTTTAAATATATTAAATGGCTGTAGACTAGACAGCTGATACAAAATTTTGAAGTCATAAATCAATTCAGTACTATACAAAAAGGTCCGATACATTCAAGAAAGATAAACTACAACAAAACAAAAACTGAACGCTCACTTAGAGCGGTTTTCAATAATCAGACTATTACTTTGGTTTTGGTTTTACGGCACTCTAATAAACTAAACCAAATAAACGTACAACAGTTATAACTGAACTTAAAAATTGCAGAAAAGAGAACCAACTCTAGTTTCAGCGGCCAAAAGGTTTACTCCTTTTCAGAAACCGCAAGAATGAGTCTTTTGCAATTTTAAAAAACAAGGTTTACAAAAATATTAAATAAATACTAACACGGAATAAAATCGTGATTTTATCGGGCAAATATCGCATTATCAATCTTCTAAATCTTGAATGTGTTTAGTCAGTATCTTACAAGTCCAATCTTGTAAAGTGTTCCCGATCTGATTTTTTAAAAACAAAACATTGTTTTTATGAGAAAACAAAACAGGTCGCTTGAGACAAAAACAAATGTACCTACCTCTCCTAACCAAAATGAATTACGGTCAATCTTGTAAACGGAAACAAATATGTCCACGTAATACAAAAGGAATACATTGAGAAGAATCGCTATGAAAAGCGACATAGAACCGTACGCTAAACGAAGCGCAACACTTCTGTGGTACATTATTTTCTGATATTTAAAACTTAAAGTAATGTTTTTCCTTCTTAAACTGTAAACTACCGGTGTCGGCCAATCTGGGTATAACAAATCTTCACAAAATAAAATATACCGCTAGGTAGCCAGGCCTTAACTTTTCCACAGGATCCCCAACCCCCAACCCCCAACCTGCAATTGCCTGTTACAGCGTCCAGTCTTTTCACGAAATAATAACAATAAAGAAAAAAAAAACCAGAAATTCGTGAAAACAGTTCTTAAAACATGAGATACAATTCTTCGTTCCAGTTTAAATCTATGTTGCTGCAAGCTAATCAAGAAAGCTAATCAGCTAATGTTAGTCTGCTGTAACAATATCTCAGGGCGCTGGTCAAGTTTGAGGAAATGTTCCTTCTAATATGCTTCTCTTAAAATGATATTACAATTTGAATCAAAGTTTCCTATAGTACGTTCCTGTTCTTGAAGAAAATTCTACAGGTTTTTTCTTAACATAGCGCAACAATGTAACTGGTGAAGCACGGACATTTCTCAACCGTGGCGCTTCGTGGCATAAGCAATACATTCCCTTGTTGTAGATTGCCTTACATCAAGTTACCGTACCTAACTAAAGCTATTGATTGGAAAATAACCTGCCATCTGGTGTAAATGCCTGATACATTTACTTCACGAGTCGCCTGCCATCCATTCGTTTCTTACCTGTCAATCTTATCCTATGTCATGCTATAAATGTGAGCTAATCTGGTTTTACCGGAATTTCATGCGGCCGGTTGGAAGCATGAAAGCAACATGTTTACTTTCCAGGCAAGGGAAATAGCAAGTTGAAATGCCTCTTAAATCCGTCAAGAAAAAAAAAACATTAAAAAAATCTGTGGAACATTAGAATTTTTTATCGTAAGTGCAGGAATAAACGTTACAACAGATATACTCCAGGGGACTCATCGCAACTGCGTCAACTGCATATGTTTTTGAAGCTTTTTGTATGATGCTCTTGCCAAATTGCGCCAGAAGGATGGCTAAAATTTCTTCGTTTTTTAAAGCAGATGATTTTCCGGATGTATTTCATCTGCTCTCTCTTTAAGGATTTGTGAGTAAAATCTTGAAGAGACAAGGACCTAATAGAAGTGTTGAGGAACTATCATATTTTCTCTTATTCAGAAACTGATGATGAATTAATCAGGCCTAAGTCTATGTAAGGTGTGGGAAACAACTGTGTACGACAATCGTGTGCCAATATTTTGGATCAGATTTGATTTTGTCTAACAAGATCGATCAGAAAGAACGCCAGTTCAAAGTAGAGCTCAACCACAAAAATGCATCAAAAAGCCAAGAATCCCCCCTCCCACCACCCCTCGCTAACAAAACGCCGAAAATCGGCCAAACATAGTGTCTGCAAAGTACATTCTGTCTATTCTTGGCGCATTCCTTCGGATTGTCTCGAAGATTTCGTGATCCATAGGGGAAACCGGGAGATTAGGCCTGTATCCGGAAGACGTCCTAGATAATCCGGGAGAGTTGGTCAAAAGAATAAAAAGAAAGATAATAGTACATAATAAGTCAAATTATTCTCGCGTTGATTAGTTCTTACTTATTTTCAATTGGAGGGCAGACGTATACATGACGTCATTGAAATTTTTAGTCTCTTTATTATATAAAACAGATAGAATCCACACATGTTGCCTTGCGTCTGTTCAGTAATAGATCGCAGAAGACGTCAAACTGTGGTAAGAACATCAGCGACACACCCGTTATCCGTCATTTATTACTGGAGAGCCGCACGCTAATGTCGGACCAAAATCTCCGAGATATCAACAAAGGTTTATTTTGATGACACATTAGATGGGAATAGACCAGTTTTCTTTTGATTAGTTGCAGCAGTTATGTTTGTGTTTTGTTTGTTATGTCGGCTGCTCTCTGTAGCTTGGTCTTGCAAAATAGTATTTTCTCCACCAGTACAAAAGCTGAAGTAAAGGTTACGGGGGAATGATTCACGCTTTTTTAATGTACGATTCTGATTGTTTCACTGTGGTTTTTCAGGAAGTAGTGAGGCGAGGCGTAAACATGACGCAGATTACTGCACATTGTTTATGTGGTATTGTGATGTCACAGTGTTCTGCAAAACAAGCCATCCTGTAACGGAAAGATTTTGCCGATCATATTTTAGACATTTAGTTGTGAGCAGAAGTGTTGTTAGTATAAGTTTCATTTTTAGTTTGCCAGAAGATTTGTTGAATGCGGTTTACAGAGAGACATTACGAAAAAACACTTACACTTACAACGACTTTTGATGCAACATTTCTTGGAAGATTGCGAATACTTAAAGGGACACAGTCAGCTTTGTGACTGCGTTGACCTGGACGCTAGCTTTTCTCACTTTGAAAAAAGTTTACCTCAACCTGAAATCAAAGTTCATGCAGAAATCCGCTTCATTTTCCGCAGTATTTGCTTGATTTTCAACCGTTTACTGAAAAATGTGTTTTTGAGTGTCCTTTTGCTTATCCTATGATATTATTTTTATCATATCTGGTTAAAAACAGCATTTATCGCGTCTCTGTTACATGCAAATTAGCAATTGAATGGTATGTAATGCGCATGTACCAGCTGACTGTGTCCCTTTAAGGTACAATCAATTGCATAATTGTAGAGATACTCCTCAAATAAATTAATTATTGCCATTACTTTGTTTATCAGTATTACAACAGAACAATAACTCGGGAGCTACTCTCCCGGAAAACAACAGAATAACACATGGGATCTTTTCAATGTTGATCCCCAAAAAAGGATGAAGGCAGTACCGATAAGAGGAATGGGGTGTCACAAGCTTCAGGTGAGAGATTCAAAATTACGAAAAAAGAAAAATTCAAACGTCTGAAGTTTGTACGCTTCCCTCCTGTTGTGTGAGTGAAAATGGCTTTTGACTAGCAAAAATGTAAGTCTGAAGATGGTATAGAATAATACCGAAATATAACATGGCTAATCTCCCTTGCATCTGTTGTCTATTTATTACGTCACAATGCAGGTACTCACCTGGTACTCAGATGAACCTTCATAATTTATGTACTGAACTTATCAGCGGGTAATGAGTTATAAGAACGTAAGCCAAGTTGAAACTCCTCTCCAGTAAAATGCCGAACCTTGGGAAGCGACGGGTGGATTTAGAAGGCGTATTCAATCCTCCTTGTGGGAAAAAAACGGCGGCTGTACATCCTACCACAATACCTTGCGAGCCTAACAGCTATTGTTCCTGAACTAACGACATTGTGAATGTTATGTTAAATGTTTTTATGAGCGCTAAGGATTTGTGATTTTTTTTCCTACGCGAGGAACGCGGCCACACCCGAAAGAGCGGCGGAAACGGCCTAACAGAGGATTCGCCAAACCAATTTAATAAATTATTAATTTATACAGAAAATGTCATAAATCATTCTAATTCATGCATTCAGACTGGCACATAAGAGCTGCGTCCCAAACTGCGCAAACAGTCACTGCTCCAAAGTCCCACAGTATGAAAACAGACGACTTTGAAATCCTTTTCACGAGTTTACACCGAGAAAGAGAGACTGATTGCAGATCGATCAGATTGCAAGTCAGCATCACAAGTTTTCCAAGCTGTCAGCTGTTTTCTTCATCGGAACTAGCCTCATACGACACCAGAGAAGGTTTTCTGTCCCTTGCAGACCCGCTTGTTTGGTCCCGTAACCCGTGGGATTTTGATGTCTCCCTTACACGACCAGCTGTTCCATATCCAGCTTCAGAATTGCTTACAAGAACCTCTGCAGAGTTTTGATCTTTGGAAAGAGCACTTTCCTTGAAACGCCTTGAGCTTAACTCTGAACTTGACCGTTCAGTTTCTCGACCACGTAACTTTTCTGAACTTCTGTGACCGCTGATAGTGTCAATTTTACTACTAAGGCTAGCGTCTCTTTCCCTTGCGCAGTCACTGACATCTTTGCGACTGTCTTGTCTTATTCTCTTAAGAACGCTTTCAAGTGACTTTTCGTGAAAGGAGGGCGAGGTAATACTACCTTTCTTGGGAGAACACATTCTTTTGGATACATCCTCGCTATCTCGTTTACATGACGCCCATTCACTAGCTCTCCTTTCCACAGGGCTTCGATTTAAATCATGGCTAGCTCGTTCTCTACTTCCTTTACGTCTTACTCTTTCTCGCTTATTCTGCTTCTCTCTATCGACGCTAGGACTCCGTGATGAGGACGAACGACTGGAGGACAGTCTCCTCTTTTCTCTCTTCACCCTGCCGCGTTTTGGGCTCCAATTGTCAGCTTTTTTCCCGTCACTTTCCAGTAAAGACTCCGTCCTTTTGCGACTCCGACGGTTTGTCTCTTTGTGTGTAACATCTGTATGAATACGACTTTCTCGGCCACTCTGTTGCCTATGATCTTGTTTAGGATGATTGCCCTGTTTTCCAGTTCTCTTTGTTTCGTTCTGAGCTGTTATAGTACTCTCCACCCATTCTTCACTGTCACTGGATTGCATCGAAGATTCACTGTCGCTGGAAGATTCGCTTGAACTGCGTGATGAACTAGACGAGCGCTTTGAACGGCGACGAACCTTCATCGTGGATTTCTTTTTATTTCTCTTGAGATGTTTAACCTTCTTTTTCTTCCTGCGAAAAAAAAAAAGAAATTTAATCAAACCGAGAGCACCACGCCTACTAAAAAGAAGTACCATATGGATAGGACTGGCCATTCTAAGTATACTTGAGTGACCCCGAGTCTCCCTCCCACAACCCATTGCCGATTTTATGCTCAGCCTAGATGGTTTGTAGCGAGCTTTTCATGGGCTTAACTAAGACTTGAGCGCAGTTCCTGAATCAAACCAAGCAAAACGGAACGAGCTAACGTCTTCTTCTGCCAAGAAAAATTCATACAGGACGAACATGTGCCACGTGACCTGGACTTTTAAAACAAGCTAAACCAGTCATTTAGCCCAGTAGCCGGTTAGCCCCCAACCTGAAGTCGAAAACATGGTGTATTTCTCGTTCTTAAAGCGTAAATGGAGGCTAATCGACTTCTGGTTGGGGGCTTAATCGGCTAGGGGCTAATCGACTTGGGGGCTAAACGACCGGTAACCGTGACTTTTCCCGCGCTCACAACACATTATACGCTTTTGCGTAACGTTCTGATTGGTTAATTTTCCGTATCGAACTAAACAAGTCATACCTGTTTTTCTTTTTCTGTTTCTTCTTTGCCTGACTTTGCTCCTCCAGTATCAGTTCTCTCACGTGACTGAATCTGCTCTTGAGCCCCTTGTCAATCATTGCAGCGGCAGCCTGTGCTTTCTTCTGACACCACGGAACAAACGAATGAAACAAGGGATGGGTGGGACGGTAGTTTTAATACGGCGGTCAATGCCAAGCGGGAAAATTTCAAGGGGAGGTTACATGTATAAAACCATTGGTTTGATTAACGTCAGAAAACAAAAGAACGTTTTAAGAGAAGCATTCAATATATAACCAGAGGAATCAAGATTTATGAACAACAAATTAGGCAAAGAATGGAACAGAAAGAGGGATGAAGAAATACCGCAAAAAAGAGAAAAATCAAATGCCACGTGAATGGCCATTGTAAACGCCCATTTTGTTCAAAATGTGGTAAAGTGGGCCATTGAGGATTTGGGGGAAAATAAATAAATAAACGATGAAGTAAGTAAATAATAGTAATAATAACAATGCCAAGAATATTTTTATATGTAGTTTTATTTCAAATCAATAGCCAAGTTATTCAAACCAAACATCAAAGCGATTGCAAAATCCAGCGAAGATGTTCCATTGTCGAAATGTCAACACAGCACATCAAATGACAACACAGGAGACAAATGACATCATCATCCAACAGTTGAATGGTGGAACAAGAGAACCAGGCATGAAAATAAAAAGCAAAACAGAACCGCATTAGCAAAAAAAGATAAATGTAAATGCTTGGCGTACTCCCAAAATGACATATTTTCCAAACCTCTCCAACTCCAGGTATCAAAAAACAACGTTATCTAGCATGACTGTTATTTGTAACAGGTGACCCACCTTTTCGTTTTGTTTAAGTTGTTGCTGAAGCTTTTCCAGATTATCTTTAGCAGTTTGTTGATTGTGATCAAGTCCCAATGCTTCTTTCAAACTCTGCACAGCTTCAGTCAAAAGGCCTTCTTTTTCTTGTCTGAAAATTATACACAAAAAAAGAGAATGTTAATCTGCTGCGGTTTTAATGCAGACCCTTCACCCTTCATATTTAACATGTTTAACATGATCATATTTAACATGTTTAAATGGAGTTCCTGTTGTAACTCATAAAAACATCTTTTCAAGGGAAAAAATATGGTTGAAAGGTAAAGACGATTAAGAATCTCTGTAGTTGCAAGGTGATTTCTATGGCACTGTGGACGTTTTATACAACCTCAAGCTGTCGGGTAAGAAACAAACCAGCATATCTTTATTTGATGATTTTCAATATCACTGTCTCCTCCTCTGATAAAAATCTCAGCATGTCATTCGGCGTGAAGAGGACCTAAAGTCGTAGTATCAACAGTTATCATGCTTTTAAAACCATTATTTTCAAAAATATTTTCAAGGTACTGACTGTATTCCTTGTTCCACTAGTGTTGCAGTGAGATACTTCTTGGCGTTCCTGTGGCTTGGACAAATTGCCAGTGCATGGCGAAAATCTTTGATGGCAGCAGAAAGCTGGCCTTGGTTAGCGCAGCTAGAAGGTGGAATGTTGAAGTTAACGAAAAAAAGTAAATGTTCTATGAAGTAATATAATTAACTGATCAACCTTAAAGTATTTATAACTTGCACTGAACTGTGAATGGTCCAAACAATCAGCATTCTTATTTCTTTTCTACTTTTAAAAACATCACAAAATAGAACCTCTGTGGAGTGGCTTAAAAATAAGCGAACACAACAAAGTATTGACTAAACTTGATTGCTTTTGAAAACAGCACAAAATAGAACCTCTGTGGAGGGGCTTAACAATAACCGAACACATCAAAGTATTGACTGAACTTGATTACTTTTGAAAACAACAATAAAAGAACCTCTGTGGAGGGGCTTAAAACGCAACGAAGTATTGACTGAACTTGATTACACTTAGAAAGACTCACAGAGCTCCTTGTGCTACAATTGCCTCGACATTTTCCCCATCAATCTGCAGTGCGTGCTTAAAGTACTTCATTGCTGTATCATAATTTCCTGCTTTAAAATGTTCCACTCCTTTGGCAGTGCTGAAAGAAGATAGTACATGTACAAGCCTTCAAACAAACTAGAACCCCTTGAAAATAATTGACATACTTATGAATAACGGGCCATTCCATTTAATATCTGCACCCCCCTATTGAGGTTAAGGGAAATCCGAGGGGGAGGGGGGTCTTTTGTGTGTCGGCATTTTTGATCGTTGAATAAATCCTGAAGGGGGAGTGTGTCGGCACTTTGATCTTCTTTTTCTTGGGAGGTCAAAAGTTTACTTTCCTGAGGGGGTGAAATATAAAGTACCTCAATAGGGGGGTGCGGATAAAAAATGGAATGGCCCAACCAACTTAATACTTGTGACGCGAAACTACATACTAATATTTCTTTCAAGACATTATCTGTCCTGAGAGCAAAATGGTTACTGAGAAGGAAATACAAGGAAAACATTTTGACCCCGAATATGATATATTTGACCCTGGACATGATATACGCATTTATTTGACCCTGAGCATATATTTGACCCTGGGCATAAAATAATCAAATATTATTTGACCCTGGACATACTAGCCCGAGAAAACAGCCGTCCTTGTTTGCTCCCGGCCCGCAAAACGCCACTCGGGCCGGGAGCGAAGAAGGACGGCTGTTTTTGCAGGCTATGGACATGCACATGTCTTTTGAATTATTTGACACTGAACATCATATATTATTTTGATCCTGGACATACATATTGTACATACAGATACATACAGATTGTTAATTATTTTTTGATTTTAAGTGTAAATATTTCTTTGTACTTTCAGTGTGATTAATTTTAATTGTAAATATTCCCATAAGTAAAGTAGGTTTAAATTGTCATTGTATTTTTATTTTATTATTATTCTCTTTGAAAAGCCTCCGTGAGGAAAGTGAATAAAGTAAGTATGTATGTATGTATGTATGTATGTACATATTGGATGTGCAGTATTTGAAAATAATATTTGACCCTGAACTCGATCTAAAAGCTTAAAGCTTTTGGATCGTGTTTGGGGTCAAATATTCCTCCACATTCAGATAAGGTAACATGTTAATTGTTTGTTTAATTTCAAATTTGGCGTTTATGTTCCACAAGAAAATAAGTGACTTGCAAAGCTTTTAAACTCAGTTTAAATAATTCACACTATTTCACTGCATAACTAATATTTTACATTCAATATCAGCTAAATAACATTTATAGAAGCTCGTTCTTACGTCTCCATTGACCATTTGGCAGACTGTTGTCTCCTTAATGGCTCTGCATATTCACTTTCAGGACATTCATACCTGTATGTACAGAAACATCAATGTACAATAATTTCCACTCATGTCACAGTGGTTCAATCAATCAATCAATCAATCAACTTTGTTTAACGAGGGTGACACACAACAGTGTTCAACTGATAAACCCGTGGCCCTCAAATTCCTCATCGAATTGGAATTTAGAAATGTTGGTTAACAGTAACTTGAAACAACAGATTGAAATGAAGCTCACACTGGTGGAAAAGATTGAGGAAAAGTCAAATGTATGATTTAATAAGGTCTGTAATGAACTTAGGAAATGCCACAAAAACTGAAAAACTGATCACAACTTCAACAAGTATCTAGTACAACAAACATAGCCTTACACAAAGACATAACCCAAACAACAATCCATGATACAATGATACCTTTGGAAGCTTCTCAACAATGAACATGGAGCAGAAGTGTCCACACCAAGCAGGTCTGTGAGTGTATCAATACTCCTTGGGTTGTTGAAACCCTTGTGCTTGGTTAGATGCTCTTCAAAACTAAGTCCTTCTGAATTACTCTGTAACCTGGCAAATAAAAAAGCAGCCTTCATTAAAATTCATCATTTTATAAATTGGAGGGGGGTGAATAGGTTTTCGGATCGACGGATTTGGCTCAAAAAAAGCGAACGGATTACGGACTTTTGCGATAAATTGAACGGATTGGCGGATTTCGAAAATAGGGCGGATCACGGATCAGCTGGGAATTTTGGTCTGGATTTTGGACTCTGTGAAGGTCGGATTGTGGATCCTCAGTTACGAAGTTCGGAAATTGCGAACTTGACAATTTTATCCACATCTATCAGTTTACCTATGAACGTTTACACAACACTTAGTAGCAAACCTGTTAAGATTAGGAATTGAGTTAAATAATGTACGATGATTTCCAAAATTGGCCTAGGACGTTCGAACCTGTCCAAAATTGCCCGAAGGTGTCTCAAAAACGGCCGAAAAATTGATGGAAGAGAAACTTGTGTCTAGGGCAAAATGTTAAATAATACAACAGTTTTTCGCATTTTTCATACAAACAAAACCCACCTCCATAAATCAATTTAAGAAACTCATGAAAATTTTTACCTCCAAACCTGCCAGGGGGTAGGTGTTATTGCCAACGAGCCAGCCGAGCGAAGACGCTCGGCTGGCGAGGCGGCAGAGAATAGTGCCGCGCGAAGAATGGCGTATGCGAAAACATTCTCGATCGAGCTCTGAAAGTGTAACTGTCAGGTGTAAGATGTAACAATTGCAAGGACGGAACTATTCGAGCCACTGTAGTTTTTAGCCAATCAGGAGGCGCGTTACATCTAGACTTGTCTCGTGGAATATCATTGTTTTCTTTGCTGTTGTGTTTATCCAACTGTGAACAATTTCATAGTGTCAGAGCATATCGAACCAGTGTGTTTCCTCTCTCACTTTATCGAAATGAAAGTTCAATTGGGGAGCGTACCCTTTACAAAACTCTTCTTCTAATTCGAATATTCAGAAAAACTGTCAGACAAGAGCAAATCCAAGACACAAAATCGACACGAAAACGAACCAGCGTGTTCACCACAGAATTGAACGAGCGTGTTCATGAATCGAAACAGTGTATTCCTTCTCTGTTTACCTATATCGAACTGAAAGTTCCATCGGGCAGCTTTTTTGGAAAGATTGTGTTCACCAGTCGAACCACTAGAGCAAATCCAGTGTTGAAATCTAGCATATCGAACTGAAGGTTGAGTCGGCAGTGTTTCCGAACAGAACTGAACGAGCGTGTTTATCATACAGTCGAATCCAGTGTTCAAAACGCAAATCGGATCTGTTTTGCCACAGAATTAAACGAGTCGTGTTCATCAATCAAACTAGCGTGTTCACTTTCACTTTGACTTTGCCCATCATATTGAACTGAAAGTTCGACCGAGCAGCGATACATTCCAATACTCTTGATATTCAGGGATTGCGTGACGAACGTTGCTGGCCGGTAAACGCGTAATAATTTTCTCTCGGTAATTTTCGCAACAGAAGAGAACCAAAAATCCGTTATGCTGTATTAATAAACCCCTTATTATAGCACAGATTATTCGCTCGTTGGCACTCTATCGATAGGTATACCTAGTACACGTTATAAACTTTGGAAAATCAGTTCCGTGTGCTTGTAACAGATTCGTATAAAACGGTATATAAATAAAACTGGGCATGATAAATCGAGCGATGAGGCTATTTCTTTTTTGCTTGAATCAGAAGAAAATCGACTGAAAAGCGTGACATCGTAGAAAAGGTCCTTTGATGTGCTTTAATTTTAGATAATGCTGTTATTGCATTCGACATCAAAAGTCCAAAATATGGAATTATTTCCTTCCCTATTTCAGACCTGACCGAAATATGAATACCTTATCTCTGACTAGACCCTACCTAGATTGAACTGCTTCTGTTTAGATAAACATTTTCCCGATGTTTATAACTACAGCTAACTTCTCGATCAAGAGATAAATGACAACAGTGATGGAGCTGGTTTTAACTGAGTGTCGTAAACCAAACCCAAACCAATTACTTAACAATTAGACTACTCAGTCAATTTCAAACCGTAGCAAACCAAAACCAAACAAAAAGTAATTGCCTGATTACTTTGCAATTCACTTCAACTTTCCACTCAGTTGAAAATCACTCAAAAATACCTAATTCTAACCAGTGCGTACAAACTATACCCTACTGGAGACCAAAATGATCGAAATGTATAACCTTTTTCAGCCAAAAAGACTCAAAACCCATGCTATTTAGTCAGTACTGCATATACCTTTAAGGTTTATATGAAGGAGTATCCCACCTAGCCAGGGAAAGAAGGGAAACTAAAAGCAAGAATCGCACATACTGTTAGAGTAAAAATACGCCACAGAAATTTTTCAAACAATGCAGTTCCAGATTTGAACGAAAATATTAGCGGATCGACGGATTTGGCGCAAAAATGGCACGGATCGGCGGATTTACGTACCCCTATTCACCCCCCTCAAATTGCGTGGTCACAAGGAATAATAAGCAGCTATTGGATAAGATTGAACAAACTACTTGACAATGGAAAGCAATCCATTGTTTGCTGATGTCCAAGACAGAGGAAATAATTGATCTATGCTTGACACTCACCAAAAAATTTTTTTCATAGGTCAGTGTTGTTTTAATTAATTAATTATTCTATCTTTAGCCTAGGACTTGGCAGGGAGCGATATGAGAATAGGACTTCTGCTCTCAACCACCATTCCACCCCTCACCACAAACTACAGATTTTGAGAACTCAATCAGTGTACGTAAAGTGCACATCTTTTGAAAGTACAGTTAAAAAAACGCTATTTCAAACACTCAGGGGAAATAAAAACAGTTTGAAATAACGGGAGATCGAAATAGCTGACACGAGCAATAAAATGACAGAGGAAAAATCCAAGGGAAATGGTTTTGAGTTTACCAGAACAGGTAATTAGAAATAATCAAGTTTAAATTATCGCGTCCAACTGCACATTGTTTTTATTCTTGAAAAACACACATACCGCTTGAAAACTGTATCTGGATCTTCCATGACACCCTAAATGCAGTGAGATGATAAACAATTTCAAAACCTTCAAACACCGTCCAACAAATTTATTATATTTACAGAACTGATTAATACATTACTGGTACGTATATTTCACTGAATTAAGGCAATTAATTAAAAAGACCAATAGTATTAAGTCTTTTTTAATGGAGTGGTTTTCAGTTGAGTGTCGTAAAACTAAAACCAAACCAATCAATTAGACTGACTCAGCCGAATCCAAAACCAAAACCAAACTAATTGCCTGATTACTTTCAACACTCAATTGAAAACTGCTCTAACAACATGCATCAAGAAAAATAATGTTCACAATTATCATGACGGTCTGTAAAAGACTCCTTTATGACCCAAGCATTTACAATCACAACTAAAAAGGTTTCACAAAGCAGTACCCCAGAAGGCTGGTGGTAGTAACACAATAGCAAGAGCATAGTTACATGTAACTTTGAAGTACTCAAAACATGCTGTGTGAACCTTAGTATATATAGTGCAATAGTTTGTTAAGATGCATATTGACAATACTGTGTTTATTAAATATCAGTTATTTTTAAGAATAGAGATACTTGTGCAAAATGTACTGTGATGCCATGTATATGAAACTATTAGCAAGACATCTCAGTATGATCAAAAAGTGTATAAAAGATAATCTGAGAATAATGGTAATAAATATTTTTTTTTTTGTCCAATATAAATTTTATCACAATAAGGAAACAAAATTAATATATATTTACCAGTTGCAAGTGTTTATGCTCATCAGGCAATCTTGATTGTTTTAATGAAATGGAAACTCTGTTCTCTTGTAAATTCACGGCGATGATGACTCCTGAACATAAAGAGACTCAAGGAGTCATGTTAAATATCAGAGTTTGTCTGTTGCCAATGAAGCAAGAGAATATTTGAAGGAATAACTATACCTAACAACAATTATTATTTCCAATGACAAAAGTTATTAAATATATAAATATTTACACTTATTAAATATTAAATATTGAATGTTTAAAAAATGAAATATTTCAAATGCTGTGATTGCTCAGTAGTAGTAGCTGCTCTGAAAATTATGGAATCAGCTGATTAGCCATTCTCAACCAAAAACGCTGGAGAACTAAAAGCTATCAAGGAGAAGGAAAGGAGAAATGAGAAACACCAAAAAGAGCATGGCAGTGAACGTAGAAAGCCACAGGTTCAAAGTAGGGTGACAATTTTTAGAGCAAGGTGTACACTAAAATGCAGGACTAGAGTGCCAGTAATGAGAACTGATTTTTTTTAAGAATTGCACTAAACTAAGGATCATGCAATTTACACCGTCCACTGATTTGTATACCAGTAAGTCATCAAATGTACTTTTTACGATAACTGCAGAAATTCTTGCACGCTCATTGGCTAATTTTCATCATCAATATGCGGACAGAAACATGAATTTGAAATTTGTGCGACGTGTCAGCGAGCGAGATCCACAGCTACTTTGACAATGTGATGACGAAATTTATGATCAATAACAGGACAGACGCATGAAAAACTGATGGCAATTTGTTAAATATACAAGTCATATGTCACTTAACAGAACCTGATCCAAAAGACGGCTGAATGACAGACTTGTTTAAACCTGAGTGAGTAAGTGATTGCTCGAATATGTGAGTAGTCAAATGAGTGAGTTAAACCTTTGAACAGCAATAACAAGACAATTCCATTACCTCTTACAACATCACCAACCACAAAAGCATCAGTTGGGTCTTTGTATTCCTTGGATATTTCTGAGCTATCTAATTCAGATAACTTACAAAAAGCCTGTAAGAAGGCAAAGAGTATAAATACAACTGGTGGCACATAAATCACATAAAGGACAACTGCAATGTCACTTTCCACTTTAGCCTTGGTGTTTCAAATGAGTATTAATTCATGGCCAATTTATACGAGGCACTTCATCTTAATACATGTAAATGCATCTGATGGTAATTATATCAATTCAGAACCTCTAAAACTCTTTTCATCAAGTTCAAATTAAAAAGAGTTCATGTCCATTCCTTTCAGTTTCATATTTTGCGATATAAATGTGATATACATGTATTAAACACTCTTGGAAGACAATCCTACGTCCCATTTCAAAACAACTTAAAATTTATCAAATTATTCCTCGACCACTCTCTTCTCAGTATCTGGAAATGCAATTTCATATATTACATCTTCTACATTTTGTTACTCTTGACCTAGAAATGAAATTATTGCATGTTTATGAATGCTTTAAGAAACCTTACACATGTACCTGTATATCAAGATCAGTGAAGTCCCTATTACATCCAAATTCCAGCATTGTCAGTGTCACAATGATGCAAAATGGTCTTTTGAAGGCTACTGTTCCAACAACAATATCTCCTTCTTTTATACACTGTAAAAAGAGACACCATAGATTACTGTAGACCTTTGCAGGTGTCCTTAGCAAAACAAAATTTTCAGTGCACTATTTTAAAGCTGACCACCACAAACGGTATAATATATTAATGAATAGTATATAAAATGTATTATCCAATAAAAACTGTTTAACTCCAATAATTTATTTTATCTGATACTTTAAAAAGATAATGGTTGGGCATTACCTTAAACAACTGTTTCCTTCGGACATCCAAAGGTATTTCCATCAATGTCTCAAGAGGAGGTGTATCAGCATAAAGATCTAACACTAAAATAAAAAACAACGTATTGAAATACCAGGGACACTTTACACATTATTTTTTTATTATATGACTTGCGTTTGTAACTGATATAAAATGCACTCTGATTGGCTAATACTAGGGAATTATTCTCCTGTAATGCCCATGGGCTGATTACAGGCCTGCAAAAGTCAAGGAAAAAGCCATATAATAAACAAGTTATTAAACAAGAGTGAGGTCTTTACGGGAACATCTCAAACCCTGGCCTTGCCGTATTGACCTTGCTATGGCTTGGTCAATACAGCAAGGTCTCGGTCTGAGATTTTCCCATATACTAGTCATTCAAAACTTAATCCTCTTCAGACACTTCGAAAATGCCAAGTGGCCATCATTTTGCTAACAAAGGCTCACTGCTACACTACTCACTATCTATCACAGAATAGATAATGAGTAGCATAGCCAATCAGAGAACGGCATTTGTGATAGAACGCTAGTAGATTTATACTAATACTTAATAGTAACACAGAACAAGCAAAAGCAGTTTAAATGTTCGTTGAAAAATAAAGTGAGTGACTAAGCATATTAAATATTTGTTTTAAAACCTCAAACTTCTGCAGGGGCAACTATCAGCTGGGCAACTATCATTCTTCAACAGAAAACTCTATTGTTTAAATAGAAACACTCGCAATTGTTCAGGAGAACACAAAAAGCTGTGGAAACACTTGCCTGCAGCTCATGTTTTCCCAAAATTCTGCTCAAGTTTCAACAGAGACATAGAAAATGTTTCTGAAACATTTTAAGTAAACCAGCATACTACAAAACCTTAGATTTACAAAGCAACGTTATTCATTGATAATTTACGCACTGACGTGTTAACAAGAAATTTGATGTTATCAGCCCTGCTACAAAGGGTCTTTGTTCATACCTTCTTGGTTTGAATGTGTGCCATAGTCTATACCTCTTCTGAGTTTCTTCTTCCCTTCCATTGAGAACAACAAGTCTGCTTTGGATGCAATAAACTTCTTCACTCTTTGGTGGAAACTTTCATCTCTGTTACTAGATCTGTGTAGAGTGTAAATATAAATTTAATATCATTTTACTAACAACATAGCTGCTGTACACTTGTTCTTGGAGCTCAGCATGCATTATCTTTTTTACAGATGCATGGCTGGAAGTTACTGAGCACGTACGTTATGTTGCCAGTACGACAATACATGAGTTTCGTCAAGGTCAAGGTCTGGGCACCAGGAAAATTGACTGGCTTTTGAACAGAACTTTGCCTGGCTGCTTCATTAATAATTTGCATAGTACTGTTCTTGTCTCTTTTAGAAGATTATCAATCAGTCTTCTAAAATGTTGAGCTTAAGTATACAAGTTATTTCCCTTGTATCTTCAAATGATTCCAGGAGCAAATTTGCCCATTGATGAATTGCAAAAGCAAATGTTCTGTATAAGAGTCCACTTTAACTATGTCAAAATTACAAGTGATTTCACTTGTAATGATGGATTTGAATAAATTATTACGATTCAGTTAGCTGCCACTATCTATCACTTGTAGGCAAGTTAGCAGTGCTGATTGCAGGAAACTCATCTCCACAAGTGTAGAATTTCATTTTTACCACAATTGCTGCTAATCTTGCAATCTGATTGGCTAATTTGCCGTGGTCGATAAGAGTCCATACCACGCTGCTCGCGTCATTGTGTTACGAATGCCTTTTTCAGCTCGCGCTCTGAAAAAAACCATTTTCTTTGACGTTGATATTGTGGTAAAAACAAATCGAAATGGACTTTATCGTTAACGAGTACGCGTCATTACTCGTTTCTCGTTTCCCAGATATTTTTTTTTCGTATTGTTTCTGTATGTTGAGCGAGTTTGCAAAAGTTTTTGAAAGGAAAGTATGACGCGTACAAACAGCTCATTTGCATAATGAAGCGCGTGCACTTTCAAGTCCGTGTTTAGCAAAGATTTCCTTTTCCTTCGTTAGCTGCGCCTCGTGAGTCCACAACATTTTGACCACTGTGATGACGCGTATCGTCGTCGATAAGAGTACATACCACGCTAAACCACATTCGATTTGTTAATTTTTTCCAGGGGATATGCCCCCAGACCCCCTCAGCTTGGCAAGGCCCTTTTTGTATATTTTCTGCACAGATGTCATATCCTGATTCCCTCCTGTTAAAAACTCTTACTGAAACTCCTGAATACAATCATTGCCCCTTCTGAGATGTAAGTATTTTGAGTTCCCTTTTCCATACTTAATTGTAGAGTAAATAGAAGATGGTGTTACTATGTTTTCTAAGAAAATGATGCACTTTTGAGTTCTAGAAAAAAAATTGCTGAACCTTGAGACCTCAAACATGCATTCAAGGCTGCTGCCTAACAGGAGCCCGGTAGCCTGGGGCTCCCAAGAAAGTCCTTTGGGCTCCCTAACTTTTTGCAGCAGCTCCCAAAACATTACCTGTTGGGCTCCTAACTTTTTGGCTTTTGCCATTCTGGGCTCCTTGAAATATTTGTTAGGCAACAGTCCTGTGCATTATTTTCTTAGAGACCATGGAAAACCATATTCCATTTGGTACATAAATTTTGCAAAATTGCATCATTTGTTGGACAAGAGGAAGATTAGCCTCGTGGACTTATGGCTATCAAGGGGTGGCAAACTGTATCTAGAAAACTGTGGCTCCCAGACACTTTTGATCCAATAATGAAATCCTCTGTAATGAGTCACAGAGTCTTGTTTTTGGGAGCTCCTTTCTGTTTCCCAGTTTAAAATTAATTCACTTGTTCAAGTCACAGTTTCGGATTTTAAAACAAGGGTCTTGGCGTCTTGCCAACTCATCACCGCTTTAGTGTCTTGGATTGAGAGTTCTAGGTTCAAGCATGTATAGCTCAGATCATACCATATTTTGATCTGATGTAGGCTAACCTGAGTGATAATCAAGCTGCCCAGAGCACTATTTAGGCCTAAATGTAGTCTGCAGTTAGCAGTATTTTGGGTGAAACTTTATCTTTAGTAGTTGTGGTCAGTAATTTGATTCTCCATGTTTCAAAAGTATACCACTTGCAAATACATGTAATGTATTAAACTATAGACCTGACTGGTTTAGAGGTTCTATTTTTATAGTAATTGTATCTATAACAAAATTCTTGATCGTGATTGGTTCTCCGCATGCCTATTTGTCACGTAATTGGCGCGCGATCACGTGGGTGTCCAATTACTGGTGTCCGATTTGAACTTTTTGTAATCGGACACCTGTAATTGGATACCCACATGCTTTTCTTGTCAATTGCACGCGTTAAATGGTTTACTTAGCAAAGTTTTCTACAAAGTTTTCAAAACTTAGGAAAAGCGCTACAGACATTTTCACTCAAAAGAAGTTCTCAAAATACATTTTTAATTTTCAAAATTTGTTATTAGATACGATGAATTAGTAATTGGACCTTGTGTCGTACAATTCAGGGAGTAATCGTGCTCGTAATGTCATATCGGCCTCGCGCTTTGCGCTTGGCCGATTTTGAAATTACTCGCTCAATTACTCGCTGAATTGCACTCCACTCGGTCCAATTACTAATTACTAAGCCTACATAAGAGATATGATGATGAGAATACCGTTTGGTTTCTTGCTGCTTATTTGATGGATGTAACTCTCTTTCATTTTCGGATTTCTGATGTACTCCACTCATTCCCCCTAAAAATTCACATGTTTCTTCTGTATAACAGCTTGCCTATAAGAAATTAATAACAAAACTGTCTACCTTCTTCAAGAAAATGAACAAAAATATCATTCCTGGCACAAATGAAAAGTAGTGGGGATCAAAAACAATAATTCCTACATGTTGTAGTCTTCCATGTTTTGGGGGAGGCTATTTTATGAGCCTCAAGCTATGAGCTGCGAGTCTCTTTTTGTGTGCCCCGAAAGATTCCCGCTAAAAAAATTCAAAAACGGGCCTAAATACCCTAATATGGTATTTATTACATGCATACAAATTTATTTTGAATCTTTTGTGGCAGTGCTTGGTATAATAATGTTCTCTATATATCATCATGATAATTATTACCTAAAATTTGCCGCACTTGAACATTTCCCTCTTTATATTTGGAAGTTAGTCAATTTTACATAATCATCATTTTGGATATGGAAATTTGGGAGGGGAACTATGGACTGACCTTCAAGTCTGTATCATGGAATCAAATTTGATACAAACGGAAAATCTACTTTCTTGGCATTTCACACACGAAAGAGAATTGAAAACTTTTGTGTTTTCTGCCAAGTGTAGCATTTACTGAGTAAAACATTAATGTTAAATTATAACTAAAACAAAAAAAGGCGCTGTGGCTCGCAAAAATAGGCCTGCGGCTCACGGCTCACAGCTCTGACTCGTTCATGTTACAGTTCAATTTGTTACTCTGTACAGGCACAGCATAAAGCTCTATGGAAAGACCTTTTGATGGTTTTTGAAGCCATCTTGCAGTAGCTTGGGGAGGCAAACAGGGCAAAACCTACAGTACATGTATAGGGAAAGTTAAAAGTTTGATGCCCTATAATTTGAGGGCCACTGACATTCTGAAGAATTATGAGTTACAAGGAAAAGAAACCTAGCAGACAGTTTTTCTGATCAAATTTGAAGACAAGGAATTGCACTTTTAAGTTTTCATCCAAATGTCTCTAAATTTTCCTAGGAATTGTGACTCAGTTCTACAGACAAAATTATGGAAAAAACCTTAGTTGTGGTTTTCTTACCAAGATTATTTACCACAAATTTGATCAGTAAATTCTTTTATTTGGAATCTTTTTGTATACTGTTTTTGTTATTTAAATGCCCAGACTATAAAACAAGAGAACAACCAATAGTTCTCTGGCTGGCGCATTGTAAACAATTATTGGATGAGGTTTTTGTGATATCCAGAATAATCAAGGTCGAGGTAAGAGTTATCAGCCGAAGCCGAAGGCTGAGGCTGATAACCCTTACCGAGACCTTGATTATTCTGGATATCACAAAAACCGAAACTTATAATTGTTTTATTATACATTGAACGAACGCAAAAACTTGGAAGTCATGTTTCTGCTTCTTCACTGACGGCAAGCAACACGAATCGCGCGAAGTTGACATGATTACCCTTGGAAATCATGCATTGCGCGCGCAACCTACAGATTATTCACTAATCTGTAGGTACAGATTAGTGAATAATCTGTAGGTTGCGCTGTTCCCCAGAATTAACAGTAGGCTTTTAGCCAATGAGAAGACAGATGGTAACTACAATGTATAATAATAAACAATTATTGGATGAGGTTTTTGTGATATCCAGAATAATCAAGGTTGAGGTAAGGGTTATCAGCCGAAGCCGAAGGCAAGACCTTGATTATTCTGGGTATCACAAAAACCAAATGTAATAATTGTTTTATTATACATTGAACGAATGCAAAAACTTGGAAGTCATGTTTCTGCTTCTTCACTGACGGCAAGCAACACGAATTGCGCGAAGTTGACATGATTACCCTTGGAAATCATGCACTGCGGTCATACATGACATGATAACCTGTGACCTTGACATGACTACCCGTGACCATGACATGATTATTGTATAATCTGCAGTTATGATGTCACAAGCGCTGATTTCGAAAATTCACTGTAGGCTTTCGGCCAATCAGAAAAGAGTTAGAGAGTTGAATGTATAATAATAAATAACTGAGGTCAGGTACATCTTTTCTATCAAGAGCAAGCCACAAAGTTGTTGTTAAGCTACAAGTAATTTCTCAAATGTTTCATACTTACTTGAAGTCTATTTCTAAAGTAATTCACAGCCAAATGGTCTGCAGTATTAGGACAAAGGAAGTCTGCTGCCGAACCTTCTCCTTCACCTTGTTCATCTTTTGTCAAACTGATCAGGGATGGACCATGATATACTACTGACTGCGCAAAACGATCAATAAATGTTCTTTTGTTTACGTCTGCAGGCAAGAAATATTAAAGTTTGTCGCAAGCACTAGATCGCTTTTCAGGAGACTCAATAAAATAGGTTGAAGACATTGTTATAAAGGACAAAGACAAATCTAAAAGATAAGCAATTTCTTACCCATCTCGGTCGTCCTTTCGATTCGTAACCGAATCAAGCTGAAATCCGAATAGTACTGAGCAGCAGTCGTTATCTTCAAATACGATGATACGTGGTGTACGAGAGCATATATTGTAGCAGTGTAACCGGAAACACCCGAGACCAAGAGGACATTGATTACGAAGTCATGAAACACATCGTACAGTGTCAACGTGAAGTCTCGTTCTTCCTAAACACATATAACGAAATGGCTTGCAGCGAATTGATTCAGACTAAACAAGAGTTGGCACAGAAAGTAGTGGCTAGAGAAAAGAGATACGGAACTATAACCAATGCTTCTCCAGCCGGTGTGGGTCAAGTGCCTCGCACTTGGTCGACTGTGAGTCGACAGCCCGCGCATGGGTCGGAGTGCGTACAGCACTACCGCGAGGAAAACGTCCTGTCGAACGAACAAGTGTCGTCGGCGTGGGTGCCTCTCATCCGGCCAGACTAGTGATTCATCATTGAATCAACCCGGAATGCAGCGATACCCTCACCACGACGTATTAAGACAGAGAAAGACCGCGTGTTTGAACTTGAGTTGAGTACCTCTGTCACTTTGTTGAATGGTACTTACAGCACATACGCCGAATTGATCAATCGCAGTTCATTACAACGAGATTAGATGGTTTGTACGCTTATTATCACCGGCAATGGTGGTGTCAACGAGAATTGTTCTATCATTTCAAAAAGTGTCACGGTTTCCTGAATGGAATGGTCTTATTGTTCATGGCACTGAGTGTGGTGGTAGGCACCGTGTGGGAAAACAGTTTCGTGGGCGGTGGGTTTGACAGCCTTCGGCAAGGTAGTGAAAAGTTGGAATGATTTCAAGAAATTTTCATTCAAAGTGGACATGAGTCGGTTTGCTTACACGACCTACGAAAAGACCTTGGTCGAACTCAGAACCTATGTACGAGGGTTTGCATTGGAAGAATTTGCTTGATTTTTAATCAAAATGCAAACCTTGGCCGACACCATCACGGATTTCACACTACCCATGCCCGATCGATGTGTCCAAGAGTACGAGAAGAAATTTCATCACACTCCTGTCGAACAAGTATTACTGACACGAGAGCATAAAATAGAAGGGAGCAGGGTGTGATCGATCATTTGGACATCATGCTGAAAAGTCGTCAAACAATGGTCAAGACGGCAATCAGGAGGTGACCTGGTGGGAGCCATCTTGGCACCCCTCGGAATACTGAGGAGCAGTCCTGGGGATCGCCCACGCCTTGGACAATCGTGTCTTGAAAATGGTAACAAAGCGGCAAAGGAGCTGCCTTGGGTGCAGCGGGTGCCATACACGGTGTAGCCTGCGTGGCAGGCGTCGAAGGGGAGGCAGAAGAGAAAAAACGAGCGCGCGAAGAGGGTGAGCGTGACGGAAACGAAAACAGATCCAGAAAGGAGGGATGTTTCCTATACTCGCTCTAGCCCGTACCCGCACTGGCTGCCGCAGGGAAAGCCGCCGCCCTAGGAGCCGTGGGTAGAGGCACCAAGAAAGCCATCGACGCAGCTACACGTAAACGAAGACAATAAAAATGGGTGGTCCATGGAATCATCAGCCATAGCTCGTCGTAGGAGACGGAAGAAGAAGAAGTGCGTGCAACGAGGAGGAAGTAAAAACTTACATCCATGACCTATATGCTACCTCCTCAATACCAAAAACTGCTTGAAGGTCAAAACAAGGCCTTCAACGCACTGTTAACCGTGTTGGGAAATCAAGACCTCAGAAACCAAGACCTCTTGGAAAGCATTCTGAACCAGGCCAGTCATTTAAAACGTCAGGAAATGTTGCAACATGCCAATGCCGATCAGATCAATGCCGTTAGTGAAATGGTTTCGAATGTATTGAAGAAGAGAATTTCCGTCCAACCTGCCACGATACGTAAACTTCAAAGGCCTAAAGGTATGCTGCGCGAGTTGGGTAAGCGCAAACATTGCCTGAAGACGAGGCGACAACATCTCCTGCAACAGCAAGGGAGTGGATTTTGGCAAGGCGTGAAAGAGTGTTACGGAGCATGTCGTTGAACACCCGCGATGCCCACGGTTATCCATTACAAGGTGTCCACGCTGTCCCTAAACGTCCCAAAGCCTAAGACACCACCTTGAGTAAATTGATCAAGTTGTTGCCATAAGCAACTCAACGAGAAGAAGCCAATCGTCGTGCAGAGCATTGGCGTCGAACTTACGACAACATCAACGGAGAATATTTAGCTTTAATAATACGGGGATCTGTTCGGATTGTAAACGATTCAAAGACGACACCGAAGCAGGTGACACCTTCTGTCTGTGTGTTAAGTGTTCCACAGGGGAAGAAACCACTGAAAAGAGTCTGAAATCCAAAATTGGTTAAAGTCGGATCAAGAGCTTCGTTACTAGCAAGATCAGTGCTAGGAACATTATTGGCCGAACATTATCAACATTATGACAGACGAAGTGATGGTCCCCACTCGAGAGTTTGAACGTTTGGCCGATTATTACAAGGGACTGAACAAGGCAGGACGACTGGCAGCCGAGAAACTTGATTTTGGAAAATCCTGACATTCCCGATGGCATGGCCGTCAATATGGTCAAACCCAAGGCTCGAGGACAAGCCCGATTGATCAAACGTATTTGTCTCTTTTCTTCGAAGTCGTTCTCACTCTCCACTTCGACAAGACCTTGGCGATCTTTCCCTCGATGATGAAGACAATCAGAATTTGACCCATCTCCAAGATGAAAATGTCGATGATGAATTTTCCCTCGAAGATGAATGTTGAATATCTCTTTCCCAAAATTCCCAAAAATCACCCAAAAATTTACACTAAACCGCCAAACAGTGGTTAATGAAATGAGCAGAAAGATTTTAATGTCGCTTGAAACGTGACCGAGACATTGGCAGAAAGGCCGTGTTAAGCGACGTCAAAACAGCCTTCACGTGTACCCCCGCCTTAATGGAATTTGTGTAGTATTTACCTTTCGTCTTGTTTTGCCTTCTAAGTTTTTCACTTTTTCTAGTTGAACCTTTTAAGTCCACGGACTTCACAAAGAACCGAACGAACTTCAAAGTGTTTTCCCGCTCTCCGCGAAAATTGGGCGCGAACTGCAGCAGATGTT
Source organism: Micromussa lordhowensis (assembly GCA_964020085.1). Classification (NCBI taxonomy): domain Eukaryota; kingdom Metazoa; phylum Cnidaria; class Anthozoa; order Scleractinia; family Lobophylliidae; genus Micromussa; species Micromussa lordhowensis. The sequence goes on from OZ026595.1 coordinate 9,692,055, forward strand.
AGCGAAACGATACTCGTTTTTTTACCAGCTCTGAAGACACCACTTTCGGGCATCTAATCACCTGAAAAGTTATTAACTACAACCCCGGACAAAACTGTTGAGACATTTCAATACAATTTTCAATTTCGCGCGATGTTATCATCGTGTCCAAAAGGAACAAATTCGCCCCCCTCCCCACCCCTGGTGCAATGTTGTTTCGGCTCAGCAGTTCAAGCGTGCATTTCTTGTGTTACTGCAAACAACATTGCAATAGGGGAGGGGGGGGGGGGGGGAAACAGTCTTTTAATTTGCGACAGTAAGCATTTTTGTCAGGGTGAGTGCAAAAAATAGGTATTTTTGTAATGTGTCTCAACAGGTTTTGTCCGAGGTTGTAGAAACTTTACGACTTTTGGAAATCACGCCAACAGCATTATTTTATAATGTTTTCTACAAAGTGTCGTTGCCCGAATCAAGAGCGTTCTGCTCGAAAAATTACATAATTTACGCAGCTTGGGGGAGCAGAACTCAGTATTACTGCTAACGGTTTATTCCTTGGCCTATTTTTACCACTGAAAAAGTCCACAAAGTTTACCTCACCTGCTTGACAAAGTAAACAAGACTTGAGGCCAATTTTTAGCACTTCCATGTTGACAATTCGTATGCCTGGTAGCATTTGAGCGTCCTCTTCCTCTACGTTTTGCTTTTAATAGAAAATGATTACTTTTGAACTCTTCGAAAGAAACTGCGATATCTTCAGTTTTATTTGTTACAATTTACTGGTCTAAAGAAAGAACTTACCTGTTTTGATCTAGTCACTGTTTTCCTGGGGGCTCAATGTCCTCTTCCTCAGTATCATTTTGTTTTTCCTGGGATTTTTCCTCACTTGCCCTTCAAGGTTTTTCATCACGCTCAAGCGTCTTTTCGACGCAAAATGACCTTTATGGCGACCACAATTGGCACAGACAGAGTTTTCGTCATTTTATCCAGCATAAGCCACCGATAGATTAAGTAAACTAAAGTCACATACAAAGCGGCCAAGGAAAGATAAAGAAGTAAACGTGTGCTTGGTTTGGTCTCGGAAATTTCATAGTCCACTCCAGGGTCTTCACGATCGATCGCAGCGCGTACATAAAAACAATAAAATTTCTTCTCGGCACCAAATATGCTGATCGGCAAGCATTTTTTCTTTTGCAAATAGTACAAATAAAGACTTTTGACGGCTAATTTCTTAAAAATGCGATTTACCCTGAAAACTAGACATGAATAGAGTTCGGCAAAAAAACAATTACGCGCCGCCATGTTTGTTTACCTTTGCCATGGCTTTTAAAAATTCAGCGAGTGACGCGCGTGATTCGCGCGGTTGATTTCTTATCCGACGGAACAGTTTTGTGAGAAAACTCCTTCTCTATTGACCTTGCGAGGCGTGTGAAAACAGTAATACCGATATTGAAGAACTGTTTAGTCGTCTATGAAAGATTTAAACGGCATTCAGTATTTTGTGTTTTGAGTTGAACACCGTCGAGAAAAACGGTGTCCTTCAGAGGGGGTTTTCGAAGCGGCTAGAGATGACTTTCGCCATGTAGCCGGCGTCTTGTTTCGAAAGAAAAAATAAAAAATAAACGAAGAACGTTTTATAGCTGCAGATGTGCATGCAACTTGGAAGAAAGTAAATCATATGTGCTTCTATAATAATTGCGACTTTTATAGCCCATTTTTCATGCTGAAACATGATCAAATGCGCTTTAAAATGATTAAAAATAAATGAAATTTACAAGCAGTTAAAATTTAAATTATAAATACATATAAATATTTTTTTACAAAGTAAACAATAAATATTTGACGAAAATAAAATATATAAGATTTACAAATTAAAAGCTTTTTTGAAAAGATATGTTTTGAGGTGGCACTTAAGACTTGAGAGTGAGTCGAGGCTAGATATTTTAGAGGGCAGATTGTTCCAGAGGTTTGGGCTGCATAACAAAATGCTCTTCCTCCAACGTGTGTATTCCAACGTGTATTCAACGAACACGGCCTTCATACATTTATTTCTCGACTACCTTTTTAAGGAAGCTACCAAGGAACTATATTCTTAAAGGGTATTGCGTAGAGCGGGTGTTGACCAAGCAAACATCTTGAAGGTGTATTTAACTACAGTGAGAAAAACTTCGTACTCGCAAGAAAAACTGCGAACCGGGGGAGGGGTTTGTAAAACCATGGATTATAAAATGACTCCAGTCATTTTATAATCCATGGTAAAACACGTGTGGGAGATGGAGGAGAGTTCGAGCGCGCGCTGGATGACGTGTATGGTACGATCATGTTGCGAAAAGCGATTTGAGAAAAAACTTTGCAAAAGTTGCTAAAATTCTCCGACTGTCGCAAAAGTATTCGAAAACAAATTCGGCCAAGTTATAGAAACTTTTCGACTTCTTTTTGTGTTTGTTTAGTTTCGTGAAAGCAAGGAAATTTAGAAATTCAAGCGAATTTTCGGATTGCATTCAAAATGTTTAGGCAAAGAGTTGCCACACTTGTCAAATTATTATAAAAATAAAAAAAGAATGTAGAGCGCGAAAGAGCCTAGGTACGAGTTTAGTGCTACAGTGTTCCGCAGGACTTGAGGTAGCGGTTTTCCCTGTAAGGTCGCGTAAAGGTAAGCTATTTATTCTTTCCTTTATTCAATCTCTTCCTACTCGGCAAGACTGTGTGCTCCCTGTGTTCCCTTTCAGAGTTCGAATTACCGGGGTTGTACCGTCCTCACTCGCACATCAAACCAGGGGAAATTTCGTTTCAAGCTATATGACGTACTAAGCTTGTCATGCCCAATCCCTCGCTCAATGTCGGCGTCGAAAACATCATCAACCAAAATTTGTGACCATGGAAGTAGCGTCTGTTTTCTAATTATCAAAAGAAAGTACTGCAGTGCCCCTAAGTTACCAATGTATTAAAGAATGGTATAATCATAGTTTCAAATATGTCCGGCAAGCTGTTGTCATCCCTCGTCCAGACAAGATCGATTGAGTTGGTTTTGGCGCCAATCGCAGCACAGGTTAGTGTTGGTGTTTTGATTTGACAGTTTTGGATGGCTCTAAATGTGTGGTTATGCTTACAATAGAAGCAACTTCAGATTTCGTAGCACAATTCCACACTTTTTGAGCCTAGCTTATATCAATTTAACTGCTCAAAGCGGATGTTTCCTATGGCCTGACCACTCCAGGAGGTTATTACATAGGATGCAAGCGAACTTGGTGAATTTCTCAGCGGTGAGGGATCAGCTTGAAGTACCGGATCATGTGTGCTAAAGGCATCCACGATCGAGTGTCAATCAATACCCTTGATCGATACCCTCAATTGACACTCGATCGATACTCCATCAACACTCCCTCAACAACTCAGTTGACACTCTATCCACACTCCATCGACATCTCGGTCAACAGTCGGTCGAGAGTCAACTAATTTTCAATTGATGCATCTGAGTTGGTGAATACTCGGCCGACTATCGACCGACTGTTGATCAAGTGTTAATAGATTGTCGACCGAGTATTGATCGCTATGTCAATCAAGGGTATCGATCGACACTCAACTGTGGATGCTTTTAGTACACATGATCAGAAGTCTCTGTGGTTGCTGCCCGGAAGTAGGGTTCCAGAGGATGGCGGACACTGCTCAGCTAAACCAGGGATTAATATCTGTAGGGTGCAAAGAAAACTAATTTTTGGCTTACCCTTTGGCCACCCTATAATTATTATGGTGGACGTAAGCCTGAAAGCCATTCTCACTAGTCCCACAACATTTCATCTCTTACTTCTGTAATTTGAATTTCTGGAAGAATTTTTCCAATAAACTTCACTTACCTAGGCAAGCAAAGGAGAGAAATATCCACAAGCACGACTGTAAAATCCACTAGCCCCAAGACTATCAGATACAACTTTCTTTGCACTGATATATACACACACAAATTAATTTTGCATTTTCAGTCTATTCTTGGCATTCAATCTGAGAGATCACTAGACTGGGAGTGCATATTGTGGTAGGAGGGTTTTGGCAGCTACAATTGGCGACAAAAGTAGTTGAGACACTTTTAGAAAATGACACTTTTGTATGCTATTTTATTTGCATCTAGCATTAATTCTCTGATATCCCCGGCTCCCAAATTCAATGTTGTGTAGGCGCTGTGGTCTGTGCAGTCTAAGAAATAGAAACATCAACATTGTTTTGGGAAGAAGAGGGGCAAATGTTTTTAAGATGCTCAAAAACACTTTTGTCTGCAACAGTAAACTTGTTTTTGCTAACATAACCGCTATACTACTTAAATGTCTGCCATCACTTTATTCCGGTATCCAGGTTCTTTTCATGGGAAAATTGGTCAGCTTACTTACACATGTATTAACGTAAATTTAAGGAAATCGTCATCTTTTTTGGAAATGCAATCTTGCATGACATACATGCATGCCATCACCAAATTAGGATATCGTTCATCTCCACCTTATTTCTCCCCATAAAAGGAACAAAATAATAAAGTAATTATTGAATTACAAACTACCGGTGATACTCTCAAAGCAGGATATCTTGGAGTAATTCAAACGACCACTGTACAGGAAAGTCAACGGGTAACCACAGTCAACCACAGTCAACCAAGAATGGACTAAACAATATTAAGATTTTCCTTCCAACCATCATTTGGCTACCTGTGGTTGCTCGTGGTTACCAGTGAAAAAATGCATTTATTGGCATTAAATAATAGTTATTTCAAACTAAACTGAACAAGGAAGTAAAAACTTTGTACAATAGGAATTAAAATGAGACACTATATTCTATTAGTAGAATTCTACTAGTATACTAATGCAAATGCTGTAATCTGATTGGCTGAGCCATTGAACATTATCAGCCATTAGTGTTCAGTGGCTTGTGGTGGTCGACAAAAGTGTAATGTTTTCTCGTTTCGCTGAAATTTTGAAAGAACATTTAGAAACAAATGAATAAACAAAATTCTCGAGAAGACTAAAAGGAGAGGATTTACGGTTTCTTGAATTAAAAAAAGCCCAAACGTTTTGATAAAACTGATAAGCGTGTGTACACAACTGCAAATGTCAAATTGACAATTAATTCAGTTCATGTGAGTTAACTCTCTAAAGCATGAAGTTTAATGCTAACCAGAAATAATTGGAATCGTTATTTGAAGGAAATTTCAGTTAGAATTCTACTAAAACAATTAGATTATTTGCTCTCGATTTCTATGGGGCGATAGTTTATTCGGCCTTCAGCCTCATCAACTATCACATCATAGAAATCTTGAGCTCATAATCTAATTGTTAAATAGTAATTAACATTTGGGCTCAGAAGACACATTTTTATTGGTTTACCAACAGTTTACCATGATAACATTTCTATATCACACTTACAGCGTACGTGTTTCAAGCATTCTCTTAACAGAATTCTGTTCAGCAGACAAAATTACAGAAGAACACTTGTTTTATCGCGCTTTTGAACTTCTCAATGTTTTATCGATGATTAAGTGTTACAAGAAATTAATAGAATAAGAATAAAGTACATGTAGTTAACTTTTCTATATAAATGGTTTACCAATGGGAAATCGTTAGAAATTTGGGCAATAAAAGTTGAAAAGCACTTAAACCATTGATTGATATCAAATTTTATGTGCTCAGTACCAAAATAATATGCACATGTTACTGTGACATCATTATGAGTTCATCTGCAATGGTGAACTGTTGTATTGAAGTCAGACAGAGAGATTTTTGCTGTAGAAAATATGATAACTGAACAGAGAAAAATTTGTAGCCATTGCGTCATGATGAGAGTTGCATTGAATAAAAGTGATGTAGACACTCTTTGAATGCTTTAAAAGTGAAAATGTGGCGATAAACACCACCTTGAGGGCTAAATATGGATCAATTTATTAACGGGATAGACCTGGTTTGGTCTTTGTATTAATGTTGTGTAGGGGCTGTGGTCTGTGCGGTCTAAGAAATAGAAAAATCAACATTGTTTGAGGGGAAAGGGGGTAAATGTTTCCAAGATGCTCAAAAATCAGATTTTACTGCCAAGTGTTACCGACAACACTTCTGTCGCCCACTGTAGATATCATTTAAGTCCAAAATTATTAGCTTATTTACATCAAGTGAATTTATTGGAAGTGCACAGGTGTCGAGAAGATTTTCTTGTGTGGATCACAAACAACTGTGACTTAATCCTGAAAACATTCTGTAGAAGCTTCAAGTGCTGTGGTTGCTGTTGCTTTTCTAGCTTCTAACTCAGTAGAGACTCTGCCTTATGTAATTGTATAATGAGAGGCAGAATATGACAGTACTTGTATTGAAACAACATGATGTTCTTCTCTGTATTAGTCTTGACTTGATATTGTTAACCAATTGACTCCTGGAGCTTTTCACCAAAAACACATTTTTTGGACATTTTGGAGATTTTAGGCCTGGATATGAGTCAAATTAGCTCCAATCTATTCAAGAAGGCATTTGCAACAGGATAGCATGTCTTTTTTCCACTAGCACCACGTTTTATGGCATTTTTGCTTGGGCATGTGCATAAATCAAACTTTGGAGTCTTCGGACGAGAAAGTGACCATGGAGTAGCTAAGTGTAGTCGCAGAAAATTTTGCTGCAAGTTTTTCGCTCAAACTTCTGAGCATTTTCATGCATATCTCAGGCTCCATTGAGCTGATCACACTGATCTGGGCATCATTGGAAAGATCTTTTCCTGCAGAACTTCAGTATAGATGATGCCAAGGAAGGGGAAAAATGGTCAAAGGTGATGACGTCGGAAGTGGAACAAAAGCCAACGCTCATCATGGCCAGTCATGGCCGGCACTGGAGTCAATTGGTTAAGGTCAAATCTTAGGGTCTGCAATAGGTGGAAGAACTGAATGTATGTTGACTGGTACATGTATCTGCTTTCCCTGTGTTGTATTATTGTTTGTTTTAAAATTAAATTGTTTTTAATTACCTCAAGGTATCACAACTGATTCTATTGAATGAAGCAGCTCAAAGAGATGGCGTTCCATTGCCTGACTTGGTGCCCAGCGCTCAACAGATCAGAGAGGCCATTAAGAGCCTGGTACTGGCTGGACAAAAGTTGGTCTCTGAAACTCCAGATAATGTAAGTTTTGCTCGTGAAAATGTAGGATTTTAAAAGTCTCTACTCATCTAACTTAAGGCTTGATAAATATAATTATAGATCTTTTAATTGGTCAAGAGCCCACCATGTGACCTGCAAATACCCGGTAGCTGCCTACAAATAGTGGTCTGCGCATGCATAATTCCATCTAAATCTCTTTAGCTACAAATAATATTCTGCTCCTGCTTCATTAATTGTAACCACGCCCTTGGATTAAAAATGGCAGATCGCTTTCTTGAGCTGTCAGAGAGTGACTTAAATACGGAAACAAACTCAAGGTGATTGATTGATAAAATAATTACGGTAGTGAACTTGGTAGTCATAATATCGTGATTGTCAGCGTCCCTAAGATCAATTATTTGTCTCAGCCTTTGGCTTCAGCAAATAATTGATCTACTCACCACTGACAAATCACAATATTTTGCTTAACCTCATCCAAAAATATTGTCAATCATTGTACTTTTGTTATACCGGTAATTATATTGCATTCAATTATTCCTGTATCTTGGCTACTGATCTACAGTGTGTACACCAATATTGTGGATACAAGTTTTATGGTTTTGTTTATCTGAATGTGAAAGTTAAATAATCCAATATGTTTTTTTTTCTCTCTCTTTATCATGCTTTTGTCTTAAATGAAGACAAACTGAAAATGTTATCCTTTTAAAATGCTAGGATTTGAAGTCAGAAATGCCATCAGCATGTGACACAGTAAGAGATGCAGGGAATGGTCTGTTAATGGCAACACATCAGCTTAAACAGCAGCCATTCTCAAACAAAGTGAGGTACAACTTGGTTGACTCAGCTAGAAATATTCTTGAAGGAACCATGAAGGTAATGCATGTAACGTCACTCTTTTTACTACAAACATGATTGTCTATTAATACAGCGTTTTTTAAATGCTAGTGTATTTAATTAAAGTGACTTTCTGTAATATTTAGATCAACACCTCGAAGTGATTCCTTTTGTGAGAGAAATTAATGAACATTCATCTTCTATTAGTAGATTTTTGGTCTCTACTCCAGATTTCCAGGAAAAGTGATGATTCTCTTGAGACATGATTTCCAGCCATACCTGGTGAAGTTTTTGTTTATCCTAAGAGTTTTTGGAGGCCTTTGAAGATCTCCACCAAAATTCCTCAAGAATGAATTAATTTATTATTAATAGTGAATCTTTGGGGATCCTCAAAATTAATGCCAAAGATACACAAATTTGACTTTTTATCTCTACTTGTGTATTTTCTAAGTCATGTGCTGTCCATCTTAGTGGTCTGTTCTGCAAAGTTCAGACCACTCAGGACAGGCCTTTAGTGGCTGTCAACTAACATATATGGGGCCAAAGGGGTGTCTGGGAGCATGCTCTCCAAGATAATTTCGTGTCTTAGGCGCATTAGTTCCACAATTTTCAGCCAATAAATGCATTGATTGGACTTGAATGATAATGTGTCATTTTCTTTGCCAAAGACCTAAAAAGTTTGAAACTGTCAAGCTACCTCTACCCTTACAAAATACATCAGTTGTGTTAACACCTTCATGATTGTCTTTGATTGCAATGTTTGTCTGGTGTTGATCTTGGCTGACAGTGCCCATCTTACAAAAACAACACTTGCTGGTTCACAAGTTAGCACTTCATGTAGCCACCAACAAACACTCTCCAGAAGGAACACTTCTTGCTGGTTACACAAAAATCATTATGTTAACCAATGTCCTGCTCTGCACGGATGTAAAGGGGAAAAGACTACACAGTATTCACCAATAAAGTAACCGAAGAAAACTAAAGAAGAAGTAAGGTGATAGTGAGATGGAGTGTTCAACAGCATTTCCAGAATCACTATAGAAATGAAGTGATTTTGTTTGAACTATTGAAGTCGCATGATATGCATCATCACATCAACTATATGCTCATCATCCAAGCATCTTCTTTTCATTCCTTTTCCATGGCAGCACCTACACTATGGAATGCTCTACCATTTGAAATAAGAAATACCGTAGTTATTTACCTATAAGCTGACCAGATGATGTTAAAGCAGCCCTAAAACAGTGGAAAATCGATGTTGCAGTCATCCCAGGTGACCTGACTCCTGTCTTGCAGCCAGCCGCTCAACAAGTGCTTGAACAGGCCGTTCAAAAACAGCATCTGTAGGAAGTACTTGGCATGGATGATTAGTGGACTGTTTGAGTACACTCCATCTGGAAAGAAGGCGCTAACGTGAAATCTTGTCCTTCCATGGGTGAATGAAGCCTGGCGAGAGATCCCAGCAGAAATGGTCATGAAGTCTTTCAAGACCTGTGGCATTTTAAATGCTTTGGACGGGACAGAAGACGACGAGCTCTACACTTAAGAGGGACAGGAGATTGATGATGACGAGGACAACGAGTTCGAGATCGAGAGCGAAGGCGAGAGTGACACAGATGGTGAGCAAACTGTATTGTCAGTTGAAAGCTCTATACAAAACAGCTCCTTTAGGAGCCACCAATTCTATAAAATTTCGGGATTGGCGTGACATTTCCTTTGGTTGACATCTGAGAAAAAATAAAATCGATCAAACTCTTGGCTATAAGCCGAACCCCCTTGTTTGGACTTTATTTGGTAGACTGAAGTCAAAATTCCTGAAAAAATAGCTCAGCTTATAGGTAAATAACTACCGTAGTTTGTCTGTGTCAGTCTTTAAAAATAGACTCAAAGCCTTTTTGCAATTTATTTTAGAGTAATGTTTTTTATTTTCTTTCTGATAATTATTGTAAAGTGCCTTTGAACATTAGGATACTGGCACTATATCAGTCTGTTATTTACTACTATTTTTATTTTTATTCTAAATCACTGACTACAAAGAGGGCTGGATGGCCACCTGGCTAAAAGCGTGGCTCAGGGAACCAATGGGAAAACTCCTTTTCATCTGGGACTAATTTGCCATACAATTAGACTGCAAGTACAGTGTAGTCTGTGACACAGGTATGAGAAGACAAGGGAAAAGAGAGACTGCACTGGTTTTTGAAGCCCTTTGACTGTTCATGTCAATGACACCTCCACCCATTTCTGTTTATGACACTCCTGTGTCAAATTATTTTCCATAAATCAATTGATTAGCATTACACTGTATCTATAGGATGCAATCAGTGGTTCAATGCCAAAGGAGCTTGTATTGCTCAAGGCGAAAAACTGAAATTCTAATCAGCCGTCAGTATCTCATTTTTGTTGTGGTGCAAGTGTTCATTTAAGATTTTCCATCAAAAACGACTGTCAAGGAACCTTGCGAAGTCTCTGGTGGACTGGTGCGAGACAAAGATTAACATGATGTTTTTGACAAGAAAATTTTGCAATTGGAAAATTTGATAACCAATTGTCTGTCCCTACTACATCTGTACACCAAGCCCAATACCTTGAAAAATAAGATACTGACATGTAGTAGCACCATTATCATAGGTCATCCCTGTTATGATTAATAATTGTCAGCTGTCCAAACAAGGTATCTGCCATCCAGTATCACATGACCATATCGTGGGCTCAGGTTTAGAGCTCATCAAGGACAGATATTTTGTTGAAGGTGGCTGCTGACCAGGTACTGGTTTTTCATTGTATTGCAGGCTCAAGTCAGGCTATTATTTTGGGAGAGAAGGAGGGAGTAAGTGCAAAGGCAAAATTTCGGCGCAATTAACCCCTGGCAATGAGCCAAAGCAAACTACACTTAAAGTGCATGGCAAATTGCAGAGGTGTCATAACAAAGTGACAGATAACAGCTGAAACCATGCAGACCTGTGTCTTCTAAAAATTCATATTCCTCAGTCAAAATGCTCAACTTTAAAGTCCTTCTAATAACACAGCCCTTCGAAAACAAGTGTGTAGGATTACAAGTTGAGAAATATTGAAATTCAAAAGAGAGCAGCAAATACACAAATGTCATAAACCATAGGAGACAAACTACTTTACACTGCGGAATTTGGCAAGCACTGTCGATTGCTGACAGATGTGTGACATGACTTCATAGACCAACCAATAGAACTACTCGACGATCACCAGAGTGTCTGTCATGCATGACATCTGTGCTACTCTCAGCTCAATGTTTCACTGCTTGCCTCTGTTTTCGCGTTCTTCCCTGCAGATTTTTGAGCAAAAGAGAGACTGCTAATAGTCTACCAAACAATAAACTGTGGTTTAATCTACAGACTTATTGTGATCACAACCTAATTCCCACGGTCTCTCTTGTTCCTGCCACCTGGAGTGACAGAGGGGACAGGGAGAAGAGAGGCCCTGGGAATGAGGTGGTTGTGATCACAGTAAACAGTAAGCACATGAAAATAATGAACTACTCAATAATAGTTTTATCCACAGACTTAAATATATAAATTATATATTAAATAAATCAACTTTGTTTAATGAGGGTAACACACAACAATCTGGTAAACTGATAAACCCGTGGCCCTCGAATTCCTGATTGAATTGGAATTTAGAAATGTTGGTTTTTGAGGAGGGAGGAAAACCGGAGAACCCAGAGAAAAACCCTCGGAGCAAGGGTGAGAACCAACAACAAACTCAACCCACATACATGTATGACGCCGGGTCCGGGAATCGAACCCGGAACACACTGCGCCACCCCTGCTCCCCCATATACAGGCTGTATGTTAAATATTATGTACTAGGCTGCTACACATATCACCCTGTGGAACGTGATAAACAGTACTCTATGAAAGTAGCGCTTAATAACTGTTGCTGCCATAGGGTTTCTTCCAGAGGTTAAGCACACGCTTGTATATCATAATAAAGAGTGCCGCATGAGATGAGGTCTTCAGCTGGTCATCAATAAATATTATTTTATTTTAAAGTTTGGGAGAACTGGAGCTAAATATTTGTTGTTAACATGTCTTGCTTGTTGTTTACAGGTCTTGCTTGTTTATGATGAAGCAGAGGTGCGCAAGGTTGTGAGAGCAGCTCGCTGGGTTATGGACCGACTTGGTTTAGTTGAAGGTGTTACATCTCCAAGGGGATTGGTTGTGAGTTTCAAGGTACTCAGCCTACAATATGTCTTGTTTTTTATAAGTTACCTAATAATCATTGTCAAAGTCTTTATTTTTTAACTGCTTCCTGTGTCTACAGTGCAACTAATCTGACCAAGGCCCCTTGAGCAAATTCTTTGTAAATTGACCACTGGCAGTTTAAAAGTTCTAAAATACAGCTGTACATGTAGTTGTGTAACCAAATGACCACAAATCTGTTGTATTTGTAGTGTACAGCTCGATTTCATTCATAATATGTTGGAAAACTATTGCTAACCTCCAGGATTTGTATTTGTTAAATTTGTAGAAATTGTTTTCAGACGGCCTTGGTTAGAGTAGTCACGCTTTAACAATCAAATTGTTTCTTGCCTTGTCCTATGAATCTGCTGTGCACAAGTTACAAATGCTTCTACATTGTATAGTATGCTTGTTCCAAATAGACTTACATGCATGTATCTGTTGCTATCTGTTTAATTGTCATTTAGATATTGCCACAATTTATATATTTTTTAAATTTTTTATTTGTGTTTTTTTTTTGTATCAGAGTTTCACAGAGTCTTTGATGCTCTTAGCAAGCTTGTGCAACAAGAGGCAAAAGGTACGTGTATCTCCATTTTATTTTTTTCTAGCGCACTAAGTCATGACTATGTCAGTGTTATAAAGTTAACTTCCAGTGTAATTATTGATGAAAGATCTCTACAATCTTCAGTGAAAAGTGCTTGCAAAATGAACACACTATGTAAATTTAAGCAACAAATTTTGCCAGGGATAACTCTAATGTTACTGTGTTTAGTGTAAAATAAAATAACCAAATAATGTGTAAATAAACATTTGGAAGGTGAGAAATAGGAATGTACCCAAACAATCAAATGACTGTGTTGTGTAGAAAGTGTCAATAGACCATTTAATTTATGTTAATTAAGTTAAGTCTTTTCATGTAATGCAACATGCTTCTTGTTGGAGTACTGTATTCATTGTTACTCCATTTGTTTGGGATGCTAGTCCCTTGCAAGTTACTCCACATTGTTTTTTCAAGTTGTCCAAACAATTCATAGGTGCTCGGTTAGTATACACCGGAGTGGGTGAAGTGATGCACTGTAAGGGAAAAGACAGTGTGTTGTCCAAGAAAAGAATGCAGTAATCTGGCTGGCCAGGGCTACAACTTAAACCTCTTGGTCCTGTGTCCATTGCACCTCATAGATTAAGCTTTCTATAGGGAGACGCTTCATGTGAAGAAGCAGTGGCCTGATGGTTAGTGCTCGACGGACTAGCTTCCCACCCAGAGAGAAGTAGAAATACTCCTAGTCACTTCATGCTACAGAAACCGGGATAAGCTTGGCTGTATGGGCAACTGGCCTGGTGCAGACTTTTAAGGAACAAAAATTACAGATCTTTGTAATGATTCAGCAAAATCTAATACCAAAATGAATGTTGTCCATTTCATAAAATATGTTTAAGACCATTTTTCCATTTTTCTTAAGTACTCATTCAGTGACAAAGTCACTCAGTTATAATTAGTTGTCATGCCATGCAGGAGCTCAGTAATCCACGTCTGAGGGACAGGCTTTTATCAGCAATGATGACTCTGAAGAAGTCTATAGGATTATTGTCAACATCCATGCAGACATATCTGAATAACCCAGCCAATCTCCAAGCAAAGGTACATGTATGCAGTATTAACCATGTACATGTACTCCATAATAAGAAAATGTGTGTCTGATAAATTTCAACAAAATTGTACTGTGAAGCACAGAAGAAACAAGCCCATCTGTTGACAGTTTCCTTAAAACCTAGTTACCTAACTCAGTCTAACTGAGTTAGATGTAGTTCAGAGTTGATGCATCTCTCTGTCAGAAGAAAGTGAAAACAAAATTCAGTACAATTAGCTCAAGGTGTTAGCTTAAGGTAACTCTGGGTAATTCTGTTTTCCTGACAGGCTAGTCGTGACTATGTGGTCGGTCAAATCATGTTGGCTTCTACTGAAATTATCAAAATAGTAGAAGCCCGGGAAGATCTGGATCAGAGTCTTGATCAGCCTGGTTACATGGCTGCTACATTGGAAAAGGTACATTTTACAGCATGTAATAAACCAGGGTTTGAGCCAGTTTCAATGGATTAGGGTCAATTGATATTGTCTCCTCATCAAAAGTTTGGAGGGCGTTTTTTTTTTCCATTTCCAATTGATCAGTGGATCAATGAAGAGTCGACACAAGTTTATTTGTGTTGACTGATAATATCATGATTTGATATTATCCATTTTTTTAAATTTTTTAGTAGTTAATTGTATTTGTTAATTATTTGTAATGGAGTCTTAGCATTAGCTAATATTATTTTATTTTAGGGAGGTTGTTACATAGGGTCCACCTCCTTTAATAAACTCTCTTTCAGGGTGTCTTTTTTTTTATTTTTTAACCCCTGAACAAAGTCTTGTATATGTACAAGTTCTCCTCTTACATGGATTTTTATGTTGAAAAGTACGGAAAGAACAAATCAAAACATAAATTGAGCTACGTTTAACAGGAAATTTGTTAACTAAAGGTAATTTAAGCATTCTAAATGTCAGTCTGTCATTGTTTTATGCACAAAGATATACAATAGAGTTCAGGATATCTTGCTGCTGATTGAAGAACCTTTCACTTCCTCACTCTTGTTGATTGTTTGTCCATAACACTGCAACATATCTTCCTTGCCAGTCTGAAGGATGCAATAGTGAACTTATGGGTCTTGTACCTCCTGGGTAATCATAGCCTGCGTAGCAAGCGTTCCTGTGCGTTTTTAGCAATTTGAAAAGCCAGGATCGGCGAGTGAACGAGTTTTGGCCGCGCGAAAAGTGGGGAGAGCGAATGAAGTGAGGGGGAGGGGGAGAGGAGAGAAGGGAACGCTTGCATCCAACCATTGTGAATCTCAAATACTCCGTTCACCAGCCAATGGAGCCTCTGATTGGTTCAAAATTGGACAGATGATTGAAACCCGACTCTTGCTGGTCATTGACTATGTCAAGATGGTGAATGATGAGGAAGATTTACAGAGAGCTCTCGATTTCTTGGCCCAGAAGGGTTTGATAGAGAACTGAAGGAAGAACAGAAATGTGCAATATTACAGTTAATGCGCAGAGCAGATCTACTAGGAGTTTTGCCAACAGGCTTTGGTAAGAGCCTGATATTTCAACTTCTTGCAGTCGTCAAGAAAGGCTCGATTGTTGTTGTGATTTGCCCCCTCATAAGTATCATGAAAGATCAAGTCCTAGAGGCAACGTCCATGATGGCAGAAGCCAAACAGGAGGACATTGACAGTGGAAAGTACCAGCTTGTTTTCGCCTCAGCAGAAGACGCTTTACAAAGAAAATAATTCCTTGCTTCCCTGAAGCTCCTTGTGCTGTAACATTGTGTTTGAAGCAGATTTCAAGTTCTTCAACGCGAGTTGCTTTACTAGCAATTTGCTTGGCATGTTGCACAGAATTCTTGCGATCAAATCGCTGTTCGTGACAAAGGCAACTTTTACTTGCAAATCCCCTTCATCCGGCAAATTTTCCACATGTAGAGCGGCATTTAGTCATTCTTCATCGGTTATCTCCCGTCTAGCAAAAGACAATGATTTGCGCAATGAAAGTTTGCTTGCGGGGGAATTAACGCGAACAGCCTTATGACATGGGCTATTTCCCTGCGGCGTGTTGAGAAGGCGCTTTGTAGGAGCAATGTTTTCTTTGCTCGGGGTCGACAAATTATTATTTTGCTCTTTTAGTGATGACTTGACTTCGCCATATACGTGTATGTGCCCAAGGTTTCTTATTTTGCAGGCGCATTTATTGCAAACCCTACTTGAATATCTAGAAGGTTCATTCGGAACGTGAAGGCCGACTGACTTGACAATTTCTGCAAGAATTGTCCCAAAACATTCTCGTCTCTTTGAAGGCAAAAACAAATTCTCAGAGGACCTGTGCTGATCCTTCCCTGCAGTCGTTCCGAACTGGATCTTAAAGTCACAGCTGCAAATTCTACATTTTGCAGGTGGCGGCGCCATGAATTTTCGCTCGCCGATCCTGGGTTTTCCTTTCGCTAAAAACGCACAGAAACGCTTGCTACGCAGGCTAGGGTAATCAGGTCTGTCAATGCCTTTTTCAACATTTAAAGTGTCACTCCTTGCATAATTATTGTGCCCCTTGTGACAAGAATACAGGAACACCTCTCCTGTTGACGATCTTAGCTGCCTTGACTCTATTCACCTGGTCATTCAATAAATTACTACCACAAGGTTGCAACTGCTCATACCTCGACCCTATCCCCTATCTTACTTATTGTTCTCACTGGCAGTTCATGTTCCAATCTTTAAGTTTGCTGTAGCAGGCAGAATGATAGCCGGTGTTCAGTCTAACTTCCTTTTGACTTTCCCTACAACTTGAAGGCCCCTTTTATTCCAGGACTTAGGAAGTTTGTTGATTAATTCTTGGTTTCTCTCAAGCATATTTGACTTTACTTGGTTGGATTGCTGGTCCATTCACAAGGACCAGGCTGTTTCTTTTGTTTGTAACTTCACTGTGCAGAGCAATCATGCAAAGTATAACCTTCCAGAGGCTCCGACTGGCATATCCCTTGGAAATGAAAGGCTACACAATGTCCCCCCCATTAGTGTGTACCCTGGTCTGGCACGGGGACTTACCTGATGACTTGTTCATTTTTGGCTTTCCATAAAGCTCTCCAACTTATTTGTCAAGAAACGCTAATATTGCATTGGAGATTTACCAGCATTCTGGCTTTAAAGTCACTTTTCTTATGACTGAAGACATGCTCACACTACTGAAAAGGTCTCATTAAACTTGATAATCATGTCCTATTGCTTTACTTTCACGCTTCCGTCAATAAGTTAGGGATTTTTATATGTTAATCAAGTAGAACTTGCTTCAAATTGAAACATAGCTTGGATCCTCTGGAAAAAAGAGAATCAGCATTCATTTGGTTAAAACAGAAATTGTTTTGCTGTGGATTTTCTATGCAGGCCCACAAGCAACTGTCTCCTCACAGTAGACTGGGAGCTGGTAATGAGCTTGACTGTTACTTGGATGCTATTGTGCGAAGCAGCATGGGTGTGGCCAACAGCTGTGAAGGTCGAAGAAGGGAATGCATTGTGCAGGCCTGTCAAAGTGTAAGTGATAACACTAGAACTGGTGATAACTAGCATGTTGCATGTTTTCTAAATGCAACTTTTTGAATTGGACCACATGGAACAAAGTTAAACCAATCAGTGGTAATCTTTTTAAAAAGTTTTAATGAACCAATAATGTGGAAGAATACAGGTAATAGCTCTACAAAATTTGAAATCCAGCAAACTTACAGAATGCTGTGGACATCTTAGGAGACTTGAACATTTTTTAATTGGTCAGTTTCCTTCCCACAGTTTGAGCCATTTTCATTGGTTATAGTATACATGTAGCTATCATAAATGAGTTTGCAAGCTAAATCTTTTTGGCAAAATTTATACTGTCTAATAGTTTTTCACCACTCATGCGTCTTGATCTGTACATTGTGGATGGTATAGAAGAGTCTACTCACTAGTGTACTAATTCAAGTAAAAAGACTTTCAAAAGTTCATTATTAATTCTCAATTACTATGCGAGTCAAAAATCGTGAACACCTTGATTTGATTCTGACAGAATCACAATAAAGTTCAGGACTTGTGAGTAAATCTCAAAACCACAAACTAATTAGTACCATTTATGTTTGCGGTTTAATTTTCTCATGCCTAATTGGCTCTTCATGCATGCCATGTTTAAATATTTCTGGTGTTCACAGTTATCTGCGTTTCACAGTAATATTTTGATACTAGGGTTTTGTCCGGTTGGCATAGTTCAAGTAGTTGTACTATAACTATTAAACTAATTATAAATTTTGTTCAATTATATCATATCTTTCAAGGTTCTTCAAATGAGAAATGAGCTTGCTGAGCTGCAGAAAACTTTTTTGGCGAACCCTTTGTCACAAAGATCGAGGTGATGCAGTTTTGCTGTTCTTTTGTTTTGTGTAGGCAAATGGGCCTACAAAACACCTGTCTCAAAGACATTTAGTTAAATTTTATGGGTTTCACCATCTCAAACTTTGCAGCACTTTCTTGGAATCTTGTCATTTGCGAGGCAAGGTTTCTGGCTCACAGAACAAATATTAGTCTTGTCATCCTGCAAAGAGTCTGTTGGTGTTTGATCTATATTTTCTGTGACCTAACTACTTGAAGTGATAAGCAAAATTGTTAAGTCATTCTTATTCCAGTCTGTATATCAACAGGCATGAACTTGATCTGGCATCAGAACGGTTATCAGTTGAGCTGAAGAGACTAGACCGTCATGTTTCCACTGCTGTTATAGACCACATCACCACTGTGTTTGCTGATGCTGAGCTCCCAGTACACAACATGATCCAAGCTGCTACAGCGCCTCTCCTGGTAAGACTGGAAATTCCAAAAGAATATTTGAGTACAGAAGTAACGTCATCTAGTCTGTGCATGAAATGAATAGTTTAAAAACAGAGTCATCCATTTCAGCTATTGCAAAAGACATTGAAATACATGTACTCTGAACAGATACTGCCCTGTAGAGCTTTGAGAATATGGTGTTCAAAGCACTGTACTGAATGTGTTCTATCAGCGCAGGGGGGACTCCCAAAACAGTCCGGAAAATTTGAATCAAGCCCCCAAAGGAGACCAATCTAGACCTGGTTCAAGCTTTATTTGACCCCTAAAATACTGTATTAATAACCACTTTAAATGGAAATGACAGCATTTTTATTTTTAATTCATTCAAGTACACCCTGTTCGTAAAAGATATCTTGATGGCTAAGAATAGTGATGTTTCATCCTGAACACCCTAAGTGAGACAAAAATCCTTGATTTGCGCCACTAAGCAAGACATTTAAAACCTTTTCATATTGGAGATCCCTCTCCTGGGGTCCATTAGTCATATTCAGTACAGTCAAACCTCATTTATCTGTATCTCAATTATCCGGATTTCTCAATTATCTAGACTTTTTCTCTAGTCCCAATTTTGTCATGGATGTTTACTAGTCATGAACAAGGTCCATTGCCATTTTTTTAAAAACTACAGCAGTGAAAAGTGCAGTCAAAAGCGATGTCGTTTTGCTTTCAAAGAGCAAAAGCAGCGCTCGTACGCATCATAACTATAAAGAACATTCGAAATGAAGTTCTGATTGGCTCAGAGTTTCTTTGTTGCTAAGTGAAATTTCATGCTCTATTGGCTCGTTCGGCGAAGTATGCAAAAGCTACTGTCATGCATGCATGAATGTTTAGTCACGATTATCATGTCCTTGGAGTGTAAGTGATCCGTTCTTTCAATTAAAAAATAAACAGTCTATAATTTTGCGATAAGACAAAGGAGAAAAAGGAACCAATTTGCCAGCTGAATATGGCATTAGTATCCAGCAGATATCTGATATCTTCAAGAACATGAAAAGATCATGAAGCTTGACGACAACTGCAGCTAGTGGACAGTGGAGATGTAGATTAGTTCTTCATAAATATTCATATTTTCGATTATCCGGACTCTCAACTATCCGGACTATTCCATCTAGTCCCAATGAGTCCAGATAATCTAGGTTCAACATTAGCTTAATGCTTTTATCAAAATAGCATTGGTGCATATTATGTTTAAAGAACAACATGAGTTTTTTTTACTTCTAATTTATTAATAGTTTTTAGAAAATGCTTCTGTCTTTCAGTATAAAGGTTATTGAAAGTTAATGAAGTCACAAAATTATAATGCACACCCCAATTGGGTTGACCAGTTGCTTTGTGAGGCTAATAAGAAAAGTATATTAATACCTTTGTTGAAACATTCCATTTAGAGTATTATTTTAGTAGTTGTGATGACCTTGGAATTACAATGTATGGTTTTTTCCATTCTTTTTTTTTGCAGTTTCCCTCAAAACAAGACAATGATAAGGAAAAAAATTGAAAACTGTACAGAAATTCCAATGTTCTGTTCCGATTTATCAGTACAGATAATAGGAATTTGTGTACCACTCTAGCTTCTCAAGAAACCCCAAAAAGGAAGTTTCTGAACTAGTTGATTTCAAACGAAAATTTCTAGATATTTTTTGGCATATAATGCATCCCATCTTTTGGTCTTAATTCTATAAAATATTGTGCAATAAAATCTTTTGATTCTACCCTGAGTGAATGTTTTGCTTTACATTCTTGGATCAGACACTGACAGTTTTTTTTTTCATTGCCAATCATCTATTCTTGACTTCAATTTCTGTGGTTTTCTGTTGCTTTATGTGTAGGATATGAGTGTACAAAGTCAAGAACATGCAATGATGAGGTTAAAAGGAAAAGCTGAGGAATTCCAGAAACATGCATCAAGGCTAGCGGAGGTAGCTAGGCAGTCGGCAGCAATTTCAGCTGACGCAAGACGTGAGTGGTGATTATATGTAACTTTTTCAAACACTCCCATAGATCCAATGACCTTGGCCAGAGTCTCTAGATTGATAAACAAGAGGCTGTCAGCTTTTAGTTATGGATAAGATGCACACAGTTCATTTTCATATTAATTAACTGGAGTTGAACTGAGTTAACACTACTGTAATAGTCCTAATTTAAGCCACACCTTCATCTGTTTTCATCTCTACATGTGGTAAAACACAGGAAATCTTAATCATAATGGATTCCTTTGTGAGGCAGCAATGACTTAGTTTTGTAGAAAACAGTACCACAAGCTAACATGTTGAATTGATGTGAGGCCATCCAGCCTTGCACACATCAGCTAGGGTGCATGTAATTCAGTGTTAATTGTTTGCTAACCAGAGTCATTGAGAGCCAACTGTCAGGTGCAGTCAAACTGTGATCCAGCACTCTAACATTTGTAAAACCACCACCACCACTTAGCCCTTTCGTCATTTACAGGAGTACAAGCTATCAACAGTACAGCTAGTGACATAGAGAAGCTTGCTCCACAGCTGGTGTCTGCAGCTGTAATAGTGCGACAGACTCCTAAAGATGCAAGCTGTACAGAGCATCTGGGACAACTGAGAAGAGATTGGACAGCAAAGATTCATGCTCTTACATCAGTGGTTGATGACATCACAGACTTCAATGACTTTGTGTTGATGACTGGTTTGTTTAACCTTTGATTTCTAGCAGTTGAAGTAAGAAGGCAGGTCTTGAAAATGACTGACCTGTCTTGATTTTAATGGTTAATTCTCCCAACTAGAATTATGCAAAATGTATTAAGTGCAGTGAGAAAAATTTGGATGGCATACTTTGTTAAATGTTTCAGTTTTCTTTCTCTTGGTTTGGGCTTGGCTGATGCAGTAATGATGTGTACATGGACTTGATAATCTTTCATCTTTCAGACTTAAACATCCAGGAAGACATTGCTTGTTGTCGTGATGCAGTACAACAGCAAGATATCCAGAAGGTGTCCCAGACGTCCCTCAGAATGCTTGGCCGAGCAAGGAGAGTAGCCATGGTTACTAAGAAGGAGATGAATATGACTGCTGACCCAATGTACAAAGGGAACTTACAGTCAGCATGTGGTCAGCTGGAGTCAGGTGTGTGGGTTATACAGTCAACTCCCTCCTAACCACCCCCTCTCTAAGATGGACCACCAGGGGGCTCCCATATAAAAATGGGGGGGGGGGGTTGCTTGTCATATCTTATAGCGGATAAACAGGATCTTGGACAGGACAATGGTACCTCTTAAGGGTTCTTTTCAAATTTCCAATGAGCACCCCTGGCCTTTTCACATGGGAGTCCCCCCCCAGGAAATAGACATCTGGAGTTGGTCCTTGCTCTAAAGTACTAAAGTAAACAATTGACACTGTCAAAGGATATCTGAGAAGTGATTTCTAGTTTAAAATCGTATAAGAGATGATGATAATAATAGTAATAGTAATAGTAATAATAATAATAATAATAAGAATAAGAAGAAGAAGAAGAAGAAGAAGAAGAAGAAGAAGAAGAAGAAGAAGAAGAAGAAAAAATTAAGAAGATGACGAAGATTAGATTTATATAGTGTTAAATTTATAAAATATTCTAAAGCGCTTTACAATGTAAGATTAACATTACAATAAAAACATAACTGATAACTAAAAGAGTCCGAGTATTGAACACATTGCCAGACGGACAACGGCAATACGATTCAATGCCTAGAATTTGAACAGATGTTGCTAAGAAAATAGAACAGATATGCACCCAATTAAACTTGATGAAGAATGCACATGACTTGGACAATATGCTTTCTTGACATATAAATGAGTGTGAAGTGTTGGGCTCTGGTGCATGCAGTAGTAGCTTGCAATATTAATTTTAGCTGTGGAAACAGTCATTTGCTGCTGATCAACAAAAGTAATAACTGCCCATGGTTTTTCTTGGAATCTTCTTTGAAAGTGACCTTTCATGGTTAGTTTCAGTGAAGGCAACTCTAAAGCTAGGTTGATAATATTATGTTAAAGGCTACAATGGACAAACTAACTATGTTGTTCTTTTTGTTTTTCTTTCTAGTCCTTCCAGCTCTAGTTCAAAGTGTAGAAGGAACATTGGTAAATATGTCAGATGTCGAGCAACACAGCAAGCTTTGTGAGAATTCTGAGCTGCTAGGAGACAAAGTAAAGATGATCAAATCAGCATTGAAACGTCCTGCAGGAATCAACATAGGTTTGTTTTTGTTAATTCCGGGTTAGAGTATTGCTTGATTCCAAAATTGTGCCTAGCTCTGGTTAGATTACATGTACATGTATGTGTTTGAACTGCAGAGAAAGATTAAAAAGATATTCAGGCCTGAACAGGAATTCGAACCCATGACCTCTGCGATAACGGTGCAGTGCTCTACCAACTGGGAGCTGGTCACTTTGGGAGTTCATAACATACCAGATGATTAATGACATCAATTGGTTTCAATCAGTGAGTAATTGATGCGTAATCAGATGATTAGTCATTGATTATTGCCGATTATCAATGAGTAATCAATGAGTAATCAAAACCCAAACATTTTGTGGCCTATTGATTACTCATCGATGACATCAATTTCTCATTGATGTAATTGATTACCTATTGATGTTATTGATAACTCATCGACGACCCATCAGTTACTCATCAACTATTATACTGCGCACGAAAGACACATTTCTTGCTTTCTTGTACCATTTTTTTTCGTTTGTGATTCTGTTATCTGTGTTAGACTATTTTTCTTTAACTCGCGTTCCTGTTGACAAAATAGACCAATTTCGATATGTTAAAATTCAGCCTAAGACAAAATCCCATTCAGGCGTACTTAAGTTGTGGGCATAACTGCAATGATCAATCATGTCTTCATATGTTATTACTATTGTTCTTGTGGCAAAACAGCTTATGAGCCATAAATTTTAAAGATTTCAGTCAATGTTTAAGGGTGCATTCCTTTGGGGTGATCTGGGTCAGGATCAGTGATCCAAAATGCCTCAGATCATGGTGCATCAAAGTCCGTCTTTAGGGAAAAATCTCAATACGACATATGGTATGAGATAAATAATGGTATTTTATTGCAGACTTAACTGATTATGGCAGCGAAGAAACAGGCATCAAAGGGTTCGATACGAAAGACAACATGCTGGATTTGTTTGAGATTTTAAGGGGGCATCACCCTACGGCAGGTAACCACGAAAACGTTCTGTTTCACCTCTCTTACATTAAAAACTGTATGAAATTTGAAAGATTCTTTTGTTTCCTCTAATTTACAGAGTTCCACTCAAGGCTAATTTGTGCATGTTCCAAAAAATCAGTTTCATTTTGTTTCTTGGTGCTGGGCAAAACGATTGCAGCCTCTGTGAAAGTGTTCTGGTACTTCCACAAAGATTAACCCAGACACGACCCTTGTTTCCCTGACTAAAGTGAGTGTTGCATACTCGTCACTTGTTAAGTCTGATTATTATTGTTGTTGTTTTCTGCAGTGTCGGTTGGTGAAGCAGCAGATTTAGCAGAGCTTGGTAGTGAACCTGTTAAAGTAACACCTTTGGAACCTTCTGATCTCAGTGTAGAAGAAGTAAGTGGAACATTCTGGTTTTAGGACTATCAGCAGATTGTCTAAATCAGGGAGACTTGGTTAAGGGTGTGGTTGGCCATCAGTGATAGTCCTTTTCAAGATTTCTCCCATCCATATAAATAATAAATCATCTTTAATGAGGAGGCCTACATAACCTAACCCAACCTAACCCTACCTTACCCTATTATAACCTAGCCTACTAACCCTATTATCACACTATACAACTCGGAGTTTGATTTCTTGTTGGCAAGGTTTTGTCATTTTTTCATTGGGTTTATCTCTTTCTAAGCCGATTCATAATGAGCAACTGCTCATGTCACAGTAGCTTCTCAACTCCAAGCAAGACTGTATTCCATTGCAGCAAGAGAGAAGATCTAAGTCAGAAATTTTTATCGTGGACTGTATTTACACATGTATTTCCAGAACTATCTTTTACTCGAGCAGCTCTTTGTTGTTCTTTGTTTTTGTTGTTTAGCTTCTGTAATGTTACCTAGAGCTCAAACATTCTGAAGAATATTAAGAATGTATTCTATACAAATATAATTAAAAGCAGCAAACTTGAGAGCTTTGCTATACTTTAACTGTCGATGAGCAGTTCCTACAATCTGTAACTGAATTCGAAGATGTACTTTTCTTCTGACACTGGGTATTCTTCTAGAAGCCTACACGTTATGTTAAATTGTGTATTTTTGCTATTTTTTCCTTCTCTCGATTTATTACAAAGTAGTAGTTTAAGCAGACCTTATGTACTACTACAAAAGTTCTCTATTAACTTGAAACAATGGTTGAGGTCCTTTGAGTTTCACTTGACGGCTGGTTAGCTAACAGAGTGGTCGTTTTGAAATGAATCACTTCAGATCGAACCAGAACCTCAACGTCTTCGTAAGAAGTTGCCAAGGGACGCAAAGAAACGGGACGCTTCACGGGACAGATCCCAACTCACCCGCAGCATTGATTCCGAAGACCTGCTCTTTAACTTCTCAGAAGACGATGAAATGGATAAGATCAACAGGAAAGCTCTACTAGGTACAATGTTAAAAATACATGTTTTCGACTGTAGGAGGGGTCTCCACGAAAAGTAGTTTGGAAAGTTCAGAAACTTGTTTAAGTTTTTTAAACTGTATTTTGTGAGAATTTGTTTATACATAGTTGAATGTTATCTTCTTATGAGCCTCTTTTTCTTTCAGTGAAGAAAAAGTATATTAAGACGGATTCCGCTCAAGGTTCGAGCAATAAGTGCAAAAATTATCTACTAAAAATGTACACATGGCACGGTAACTTTTTTAATACTGTTTAACGCATCTCACTGTAATTCATTTCTCTAGGTGACCCCGCAATTAAATCTCCAAGCATTCTCGAGAAAATTAATGTAAAACCTTGTAAGAATGCTTAATGCGAGTGTAATTCTGTTTTCAACTAATGCGAAATGTCCGTTTTAACTGAACTATAGATAACTTGAAGTTCATTTTTCCCTCGCGGGGTCAGCTTGAGAACTTAAATCTCAACAAGACCTTCTTACCTTTATCCAAAATATTACCATGCTAAGAGAGTTTTTTGGAAACTTAATTTTTGCCATTATTGCTCGAATGTTGTGCTGAAATCGTCTTAATTTCTTTCATTTTCAACTTAATGTGAGTGCAAAAGTTGTAGAATATTTTGTCAGTTTGCCTTGTTCAGCGTCACCCGTGAGAACAAAATGTATATTTTGAGTTTGGAGTCAAATGTAGTCAAGTGTTTTTCATTGAACTATTTTCAGGAATAACTGAGAGGCACTGGGACGAGGCACCATTGTCAGCGGCCATTGTTCGCCCCATTAAACCGTCCCAGACCTCTCGTGCGCCAGTCTCCAGACTCCTGAATGCCGTGAAGACCAGAGACTTCGACTTGGCTGAGTTGGAACTACGAAAAGTGGAGTCAAGAGCTTCTGCATCGAGAACACTTGCAAGTTCCTCTGCAGACAAATCAAGGAATTTGGAAGGAGTAAGGTAAGAAAATATATTGCAAAATAAAAACAGCTGACCATCATGTCACTTGCGTGGTAGAGCACCAAGCTCACACAAAACGAGTTTTGTTAGGAGTCAATTTTTTTTTTTCAAGTTTGTTTTTCATCATGCTGCAGGCTTGTTCGAGTGTCAGCAGGGGAAATTGAACAACTCACGCCACTTATCATACAAGCAACACGTGATTTCAGAGCCAACCCACGTGATTTAGTTGCTGTTGAACGCTTGCAGACCATTGGTCGAGAATGGGCCTCTAAAGTGCACGTGCTCTCTGGAGCTGTTGATGAAATTGTGGCTCCGTGGTCAGCTGCCGCTTCTAAACTGGCTTTAGCTGCGTCTTCTGGTGACGCAGAAGAGTTAAAAAAGCAGGTATAATATTTTGTGACGCAATCTATAGATAGATGTTGTATCAGACAACGCCAATTTCCTTCTTAGACTGGAATCCTGGGGAAGAACTGTCTCTCTGAGCCCGCAGTGGTCGACAAGATTATCGCTGAGTAACCAGTATTCCATATAACAGAAAGGCCTCAGGTGAAAAACACGCCAAGGTTGTCTTGATGAGGCTTAAGTCTAGTCACCCATTGGAATTCGTTACTGACACCCTGCCCTTAAAACTTATCTGGAGCCCCAAGTAACCTTATGGCGACATACTGATGCCACCCCTTTCGTAGTGTTTGTGCGATGAGCTCGTAACAATGTACATATACTAAATCAGGCATGACAATTCTAACAAGCTAGAGCAAGTCTTACTAGATTACCTACCAACGTAAAGCTTAGTGAATGCAAGACAAACACCATGTTGTTCTCGTCAGGTGGACAACATAAACAAGCATGTTCTTCGCCTCAGGCAGCTAGCTGTGGCCGCAAAAGCCGCAGGTGATGCAGAAGACTACGCTATGGATGCTGGGAATGAAGGTGAAGCGCCTGCGCGTGACCCAGCCTCTCTTCAGCGGGTAGAGCAAGTTCATATGACTTCGGGAGAAATCGAGCGAATGACACCTCAGCTAATCACAGCTGCTCAGGTGATAACGCCATTTGATAAACGTCTGAGTTATTTGCATCCATTCAATCCTGTGCATGTTGTCATTACAGATCTGTGTCGGACTAGACGGGAAAACCTTCTGTGCCACACGTGGGGTGATTTTCTTATTAGTTCCCAGTCTTGTTTAGTGGGCATTTAGTTTAGTTCTCTTAATTCCCTCCCTCCCTCCTTAGAAACTAACATTTCAGAATTCGAATTTGATCTACATAGAGGACCCGCACAAAACCCATCCACAGTTTATGTGGATTTCGTCTTTCAATGTGGTAATCTGTTTATCTGCTCGTTTATTTACCAAATTATTTGTCCCTGCAGGCGCTGTCAAGAGATCCAACAGACATCGCAAATGTTGAAAGACTGGAACTTCGCCGAAGGGACTGGGCCTCAAAGGTTCACAGTCTGGTATACGCAGTTGATGACGTCACTGTAGGGACATCCGCGCCTGTCGAGCAATTGGCAGCTGTTGCCTTGGCAGGAGACCAGCATGCCTTGCAAGAAAACTCCCGGATGTTAACGTCATACGCGCGAACTCTAAAAGGAATGGTTGATGCGGCAATAGCAGGGTGAGTAGCCTCGTGTGCTTGGTTACTTCCTAAATAAAACGTATTTCCATTCATGTTTTAATCTTGATGTATCGACGTGAGTGTGTTTTTCGTGTTTTGATTTAGTTGCAATGATCCCAAGAAAGTCAGCTTAGCCAAGGCAACTGTAAACTCCGTTGAGAAGTTGACCGCTGACCTTCAAGACACGGCTCGCTCGGTGTCGGAGATGGCATTGCGAGAACGAAGAACACTGGAGCAGAGCTTGTCATACATGGGGGTGGTGGAGAGGATGAATATGCTACAGAGGGAATGGGCTACAAAGGTAATTTAACATCAGATTGTAGTTTTCCAAAAACAAATGGCATATGCTATGTCGTAGATAATATCTTAAATAAGTCAAGGCTAATTTGAGCTGTATCGTACTTTATTGGGTTCGTGAACGCTTTACCGGATATCTTCCTGATTTACCACACGATTTTCCGAACTAAGGTTATAACAAATCCATTGCGTTCAGTGAAAGGATTTGACATTTTGATCTTTGCACTGGAAGGTTAATTCCGGCCTTATGTTGTGGAAAAGCTCATTTTTTGCCATGACAACATGTTTTGGTAAAACTGCCTGTGGATTGCAGGTGTTGCGAATTTCAAATAGGTAATGGCAATGCATTTTCTTTAATAAATAACTCATGTTGCAGTCCAACTGGTTTGCTACACCTTTATGCTTGACTCTTCCATAAATCGAAAAGTTGAGCTGCAGTTGGGGACACTTGAAAAATGCTCGGCTGTAGAAGGCAAACTTGAAAATGTTCTAATTCGTACTTTCTCCCAACTGCAGGTTCATTTGCTGACAGCTCTCGTGGACGACCTGACCGCTGAAGCATCTGCACCAGTGGATCGCCTCGCCGGCGCAGCGCTTGCTGTTAGTAAAGCTGACCTTGGTGAACGAATACAACAACAAAGCAGATTCGAGATGCAAGCGGACGAACTGAAAGCACGCGTGGCACGTGTCCGAACGCACGCCAGTAAAGCTGTGGAGAATTCTCGGCACGCGAGTAAAGTCAGGACTGTTCGTGTGACTGGTGACTTCATTGATAGGCTGACACCGCAAGTTATTGCTGCGGCACGTGCTCTGGCCGGTGAGATAACTTCGAGTCTCTTTGTGCAAGGCGTAGCTCGGTTATAGTGTTAAGCGTCACGAATTTAAACATTTTGAAAGACACGAAAAGAACTTCTGTATTTTTTTACATAGTCTTTAAGTACAAAAGATGCATTTTAAAAATCTATTAATCCCATAGATTGTAGATTCATTCATTATCATTATGAACTTATTTGCAGTTTTGGCAAACACAGACCTCACAGATGATAAAGCAACAGTTTTCCTGTTCATAAAAATGAAACGAACTTTTAAAACGCCTGAATGTTAAAATTTTTGGAGCATTATTATTGTTATGGACCAAACCACGCTTGATAACGAGATCCACTCGTAAAACTACCAATCCACACAGCGTGAGACAAATCTCTGAAAATTAGATTGCCTAAGGTCCTCTAAATTAATTGTACTAAAGACCAGCGATGAGAAACTGTTCATTGCTAGCATGGCTTGAAGAGTAAAAGTATCAAACTCTTGCTTTCGCGTATTTGTGGCCATGTGGAGAACAGTCTTTGTCTTTCTCCAGTCATTACTCATGTCTTTCTGAACGAAATTTCAGACAATCCAGATCAGCCGACTGTGGAACATTTCCAGATGTTGAGGCGTCAGTGGGCGTCTAAAGCACAGCTGTTAATGGCTACCCTTGATGAGCTGCCTGATGCTGACGCTGCAGCAGTACAAGGTAATGAGCATCACGTGCAACACACGTGAATAACCAGGGCGTGTCCGCTTTGGATAAACACGCACCGCCCTGCTTGCGTGGAAAATGAATACAGAGTGAGGAAAAAAGATTTTTTTAAAACGGTCTAGAGTAGTTCATCCAAACCGATACTAATGTTGCTCTCAAACTGTGGACCACAAATAAAGAGGCCATTAATTGAGAGGTTGATAACTTAGAGTTCGACGTTTTTATCAAACCTTGCCCGCCACGGCTTTCCAATAATGATGGCAAATTTTGTATTTAGCATTTCTCCTTCCAGGTGTATTCACCCCCCCCCCCCACTTCTAACAAGGAGAAATAATTTTATTTTTCCTCCACGTTTTAGAACGTTTTTTTTGTTGTTGCTCCGTGGTTGAAATTAAACTTTACAGAAGTAAGATATTATTTTGGAACAATATTGTGTCTATTTTTGCTTTTTTTAGTCCTTTTTGTGTAGCTTTTTTCGCCAGGTTTTTCCCTTGTTTTCCTCGCCTTTTTTAAAGGGGTGCAGGTTCATTCTTGTGTTGGGATACATTAGTTCAATCTTTTAGGCAACAAACGTGACGCAGCTTGCTTGCTAAATCCTTTGTTTCATGTCACGACGCGTGAAACAGCAACCTCCTACCCAGGCTCTCTCTCCTCTGCCAGCGACAGGGAAGTCAGAGGAGAGAGAGCCTGGGAACGAGGTTGGTGAAGCAGCAGCGTCAAAAGGTTTGCATCTGCACGCGGGCTAAAGTTTGCTTTATAATTTGAGTCAATATTTATCTTTTTTCGTTAGATGTGTTCCAGGATTTATTAGGAATCTCACAGTTAGACCCCTCACAGAGCTTTGAGTCCCTAAACGAAGAGGAAAAAGAAGCTATCGCGGGCTCAACCCGTGGGCCGCCGTCAGTAACACCCCTCCCCTCTCAGGAAGACAGTTTGCAACGATCCTCCACCCCGCCGAGAAGTTTGCTACCTGGAGTGGGTCGATCGCCGGAGATGAGCTCGTATTTTGATGACATGGCATCGACTGATGTAAGCTTTTTGTTCTTCTTTAAGGCTCAAAACAGTTTCCAACACTTAGATTTTGATGGGTAGTTATAACCACTCTTTATCACTTCATCAATCATGGTATTAAAAAACTGCCCAATCATTGGTGAACACGTTGTTGTCATTTTCGTGCCACACAATAGGTTACCATAGCAACAGTATGACCTACTAAAAACACCCTTAATTCCAGCTTTAGGGGCTTATAATTCAAAAACGGCATGGCGAAATTTTACAGGAAGCAAAGTAAGGTTCCATATGTTTATTTTATATTTTGGCTCAGCTTTAATTGCCTGCGGAAAACCTAACCCTTTGAAGGTGTCTGTAAATCAAAGTAAAGTTTAGTGAGAAAGCAGTGCTAACAGGCTCACACAGGCTTTCTTACATGATGCTGTTTTCTTCCTTCAAAGAGGACGGATTCTTTGGAGAGATCGTATTCATTTTCCGACACCGAGGGTGCTCCAGAGGTCCGTCGGCTGAGAGGGCCTTGGGGATCAGCTAGTGAAACGGACCTCGTGAGAAAGGCCCTGGTTGATGAGCTCCATCAACGCTTTTCCTCAGCCGAGTCTCTCAACCGAGCTGGAATTGCTCCTGTTTCTCGTCATCATCTGAGAGGTGCAAGTATCTCTGGACTTACGCGCGGTGAACCCGAGTGGAAATCGACCTCTATTGAAGAACTGAGGGCGAGAAAAAGCTCCAAGTCAATTGAGGTATATTGAAGTTACCAGTTGCTTTGTTTTTTAAGCATGCTAAGCTTGAAGAAACTTGTGAAAAATGTTTACACTATTGAGAGTGGTTTTCTACTGCCTTCCACCTGTCTACAACTTTTATTTACCCCTTTCAAGCTCAAGAGACAAGATAAGATACGACAAGATAAGAAGGTTTTTCCATCAGTTACTTAAGTTATTGGACTATCTACCTAACTACAATAAAATTAATAACAACAAATCGAATTAAATTAAAAACTTCTTTTCATGGAGGCCGGATCTAAAAATTTACTTAAAATTAAGATATTTCTTAAAACTGTGGCGACTTAATTTAGATTTGAAATTGGTCAGTGAAGATGCTTGTCTTAGGTCTATAGGTAAGTTGTTCCACAAATGAGCTCCGCTGTATGAAAAACTTCTCTTAAGATAATCAGTTCGAGGCTGTGGAAGAACTAACTGGTTTTCGGTATTCGATAAGCACTTACATTGTCACGATATACGAATCTATGTAATGTTTTATTCATTAGGATAGACTTCTGTTCCAATCTTTGATAGTATATTATTCGCTACCCCAGTGCCCGGAACAAGTCATTCAAATAACTATCATAGTTCGCAAATTTTGAAGTCTTTGGAGTTTTTCAGAAAGGCCCCACACTACACTGCAATAATCAAAATGTGGTTGAACCAGGCTGTTGTAAACTTTAATTAAAATATTAAGTGTAGTGAGATGCCGAATTCGCTTAATTGCACCAATGGCCCAAGCTATCTTCTTAGAGGTATTTCCAATATGACACTCCCAGCTTATATTTGATCGATATGTACTCCCAGGGATTAAGCGGAGGTTACTTGTTCTGAAGCGTTCTCTTTTATAGTAATAGAGGGACTTTCTATAAATTGTGATAACTTCTGCCTTGATGCAATAAGCATAAACTCAGTTTTTGTCATATTTAGGTTAAGCTTGTTAGCTGACAGCCATTCGTACATATTGCTCAGGTCGTGATTAAGGCAATAATTTATACGCTCAACGTCAGTGCTGGTAAGCGTCAGGTTCATATCATTCGCGTACATTCTGTGTTCCGAATATATCAAACCAGAAGAGGTGCAAAAATTGTTCCCTGGGGAACACCACCTCTTAGACATTTCGGGGTTGACTTACAACAATTAATATGACAAATCTAAGCTCGATTATCTAAATAAGGAGCAAACCACTGATTGCTGGACCAACGAATTCCGTAGTATTTCAATTTTCGTAACAAAATATCGTGATCTACTGTATCAAATGCCTTTCTGAGATCTAAAAAGACTACGACATTAATAAGACCACGGTCAATATCCATGGCCCAGCTATCTGTGGCTTCGATAAGTGCCGTGAGTTTGGAATGCAGAGAACGAAAACCAGGTTGATGGTTTGAGAGAAAGTTATTATTAGTTACATAATGATATAGCTGATCGTAGATTATTCGTTCAAAGACTTCGTCGGATCAGAGCACTTTCATTCTCTTAGTTGGAGAAAAGCGCGGGAAGCGTGTAGTTTCTGCCTCAAGAACGCGACCTCCCCCGGAGCTCGAACCTCTCGATGAATTACACGAAATTAGGCCGCCGCCCTTCACAGTTCTGAACTATTTCATCACAGTTATTGTTAGATCTCATGAACGACAATTTGTTTCAGCTCGCCGCTCAACTCCTGCAAGAAGAAACGGACAAATGGGAAGAAGAGAACAATTCAATCGTGATGGTGGCTAAGGAAATGGCTCAACAAATGCTACAGATCGCCAAGTTCGCTCGAGGAAGAAACCGACTCCAGGTACCAGGGCTGGGGTGGATAATTAATGCATCCCAACCGGGTCGTTGTATGGTCTTGTAACGAAAACCGTGCTTTGTGGTGGAATGGAAAGCGGGTTACCATATTAAGCTAAGTTAATTGTGCAGTGAAGAAAAGGTTTCATTAAAAGGTCTTTTCTCGTCTTTGACAGAATAAAATGGAAATGATTAACACAGCAAAAGCTATCGCGTCCAATGCCAAGTTTATTCTCAAGTTTGCTCACGTCATTGCTGAACAGAGCGTCGACGAAAGGTAAAGAAAAGATCTGGCCGTCTTAATTTTCAAATTTGAGTGGGATGCATTCTGCAGTAGGATAATGTTCTGTTGCTTTTTCCAGGAGTAAAAGTGATTTGCTGTACTATGCAGAATACCTTCCAACCATCAGTACACAGCTGAAAATCATATCGTCTGTTAAGGCAGCCACTCCCTCGGACATATCGGTAGGTTCACATGTATTAAATGATTTGTTTCACTTTCATTAAACCCTCCTCATACGAATGCGCAAAAACAACGCTTGACAAAATAAATTTTGTCACAGCGCATGCGTTCCTGTTCACACACTGTTCCCCAGTTTCCGCTCGGTGTTACCTGATCTGTTCTTTGCTATCTCTTGCAGGCAGACGCGATGCTGGTAAAAAATGCACAAAATCTTATGCAAGCTGTTGTGAAAACTCTAAAAGCAGCTGAGGCCGCTTGTGTAAAGGTACCGTTGACTAACGCGTTATGAGTTGTTTCCCTGAGAAGAGAATCATAGTTAATCCAAAATTCTTGTTTGCTTTTAGGGTCTCCGCCCACCTGGGCAAGATGCCTCGTCTGATCACACGGAAGCCGCTGACCTCGCTTTTCAGTGGAAAAAGAAACTAAGAAGACAGCGTGCAATCGAGGCTCTGACCGCGTCACGTGACCAACTAGGCCTGCGCAGACGAGAGAAAAACAGCTCCACCCCTTCTTTGGTGGATATTGTTCACGTGTAACACAAAGTTATAGGTAAACTTCTACCAGAGCCGAATTATCCGTCCGGGAGAAAAGTCGTTCCCAAAAGTGTAAATAAGTTTGTCAGGAGTGAGTTTACAATAAAACCAGTTCCTTCCACGGCTGTTTTCATCTTTATGGTTTTGGTGCGGCGTGGAATAGACTTATGTTTTTTCAACATTTCAAGTGGTTTTTGTCCAAAAATTTCTTATATTATTAAAACTAAGTATGGAAATCATGGCTAAATTTTTCTGTTGTGGTTTCTACTTGAGATGATGCCATTTCATCATCTTTGCTACGAACTCGACGGCCAAATGTCGGTCAAAGTTGTGCATACTTCGAACTACGTTTTCCCTCTTGAAATTCTAAAACTCTTCAGCGATGGTTAGAGAGCTAGAGTCCAATCAGAATGGTCATTGTCACTTACGTTTGTAACGGTTGTTGTTTGAATAAAAAAAACGCAATGGTTTACGTAAGAATCTCGCCTTA
Source organism: Micromussa lordhowensis (assembly GCA_964020085.1). Lineage (NCBI taxonomy): Eukaryota > Metazoa > Cnidaria > Anthozoa > Scleractinia > Lobophylliidae > Micromussa > Micromussa lordhowensis. The sequence continues at coordinate 9,726,639 of OZ026595.1, forward strand.
AAAATATAACCCATCATAGCATTTATTATATCGGCCACAAACACAAGCCATATAAGAAACAGCCAACATGAACGACCGAATGACCCTGCCTCAAAATTTCAGGAATTAAAGATAAGCTGTGATTAACTATTCACGCAAAACAAAATAAAATCTGGTAAACTAAGAAATTGGAAAAAAAACGTACTTGGAATCTGTCTTGTGTATCTGTCTTGTGTTTTATTCCAGTAGTATACTGACGGGCTATAAAGTACTGGGGCTGTCGGGGCTGCCTGTGGAAATTTGGTTTCCTCTGGTTGCTCTGACCGCGGGCGCCATCTTACTTCATCCCCAAACCTGTTTCAGAAACTCCAATGGCCGAAGCCATGGAGAGGAAAATGCCGGTATTTTCCATCAGTTTGAACGGCGAATTGAGTGTCTGTATTTTCTTGCTAGCAGAAGTTTGCCGTCTTTTAACTTTTGATGAGCTCCGTTCCACGAATAGTCTCCAGCGAAGTCAACACAGTACTTACTAGGCGACATCTTGCACTGATGATACATCATTCATCCACTCGTAAACCTTCTTGGCTAGGTATTCATCGTATTCCGCGCGCTTCTTGTTCTCCATCCAGTTCGCAGGTCAATCCAAATCCTTTTGGGCGAGACATTTTTAAAACACGGAGTGGCGTCTTTTCAAAGCGTGCTCAAAGTGAAATGCTTGCTGGTCTGTTAGTAGATATCTTATGCAGCTGGCCTTCAAACGCACTCACCAAATACAAGCCCTTATATCCCAATAAAAAGTCTCCTGTGTAGGACAAAGGACTGGGTGGAATAAGGACAAGTGAGCAACTCGCTATAGTCTCCGATGTTCGATTTCTGAATACTTTACATTTTTTTCATTTTTTTTTTACTTACAATGATAGAATTATAATAACTACACTTACACTAATTACGATACAGTTACACTCATTGTATTATGGTACTTATCTAGTATTCTGCACTTTAGCCGAAAACTGTACTTTTACACCACATTTTGATGATATCCTTTCTCTAGCTGTTAGTATTGTTTATATTCTTATTATGGGTAACACAAAAAAGAACAAAACATTGCAAAAGAAAGGAGGATGCATTAGTTTGTTTACCGCATACCATAACCCTTCTGTGTAGATTTCAAGGGGGACAGGGGTGGGGTCAAGGGAGGGCCATAGAGCAGATTTTACTAACTTTTCAATTTGAAGCTTAGAAGTGAGCTTTCTAATGAATTCTTTCAAGCCTATTTCCTTTTTAAGTAGTTTTTGTGTATATAAATACTGAGAATACTCTATATATCATTTTAACGATGAGAACCGTGCAACTATACAGTGTTTAGGACAGATTCTAACCCAGTTTTGTCAAACCTTAACATACAAACTTTTAGAGATAAAACCTTGTGTAATATATTGAATTTATTATAGTGTATTTCTACGGTGAAGGTGTTACATAGAATTTCAGTTGTGTTAAGAAACGCGACAGGTGAATGAAGATTGACTCGGATCGCTAATTTAAGGTATCAGTGTACCCCAAATTTGATCATTTTTCCAAAAAAAATTTTTTCGCTTTTTCAGATAGATCGTATTGCAATCTTTCATTTAAAAAAAATTCTATGAAAAAAAATTGATCCTAAGCAAAGTTATTAACAGAAAACGTTTCTTCCCATTAATTATCTCTAATTGATAGCTGTCAACACGTTGTCACGAGAAGTAAACTTGCATCACGTGACAGACACGATGTTCGCGAGTTTCACACGTTTGTGTTTGTATTTCTAAAATTGGTCGTCGACGTGCTGCTTCGAGTGTTTTGCTTTTGTGTATTTTAGATTGAAAAGTTTATTGTATTTCTATTGCATGTCGAAGAAAAAACGTCCGTGTCCTTTTGCAAGCGCGAAGAAACCTTCAAAGAGGAAAAAGGTTTCGAAATCATTCGATAAGGATCGAGCTGATGTTTTAGCTGCTAGCGACCGAGGTTCCTACTTTGAGCAGGAGAAGTTTATTTCACAAGACGAGGAAGAACAAAGTCGATGGGTTAACGAGTTTATGAATTGCATTTTATCCTTAGCCCTATTCTCGCATTTCTCTAATCATGAGTTGTTTGGCGCTTTCGTCGTTCGAAGTTGTAACTTCTTGATCTGCACGCGTACGTGCCCGTTCGTTGTTTATGAGAAAGCTTTTTACTTGCAATTGTCTTCGGCATCATTCAACCTGTTTCGTTAGATGGATGGTGAATCTGCATTAGCAAAGACATTTAAAACATGGAAAATGAAAAATTAAACGAAAATTATTTCCTTACTAACCTTATACGCGAGCGGCGGAATCCAGATCTCCCGCCAGGAGCAACCTTTGAGCCCGCTTTGTTATTGATATGAGCTCTATTGTTAAAGTAAACTGAGCCTTTACTTGGTCTATCAACGGGTAACTAACTTTCACACGTTTTGTGTAATTATCTCATTACACCGGAAGAACGCCCAAAAGAATATTTTTCTTCGTATCTCGAAACGAAAATTTCAGCTAGTGAGGCGCACATTTTGAGTTCGTTTCCGGCGAGTTTTCAACGTTTTTCGCTGAAATTTGGAGAGAACGTTGCCCGATAATCAGGCAAAAAAACGGTGTCGGGGAATTTTCATTTTTGGCTTCTTTCAAAAGTTATGACCTTTTTAGTGAAGAGAATGCATGTTTTATGAATTCTCAAAGTTTAACTGCGTGTCAGAAACAAACCAGACAAGTAATCAAAATTTCCCGACACCGTTTTTTAGAGAAAGGTGTCAAGAAGACATAGCGATGTTGATCGTGTTCTCCCGATCAAATTTAACCGGAAACGAACTTGATTAGTGAACCTCTGTACTTTGGGAAATAGCGCGCTATATTCGGAAAACCGTACATTTTTTTATGTCGATGAATATACCTTCGTAATCTACAATTATTAAGCTCTCAGAAAATATATACTTTATTGGAGTTTGCGTCAAACGTCCGACTGTAAAGCGGGGCCAAAGAATGATGGTCATTTGGGGTACACTGATACCTTAAATGAGAATGGTTCAGGAGTGCCCAACGGGAACATTTTCAAAATTGACTCGTAGTTGCTCGAAACTATTAATTGACATCTAATAAGAGATAAATAGTTAATATTTAACAACCGTGGGAAATAAATATCCGCTCCGCACAGCCAGCTAGTGGACGATAGCTAAATAAAGTAGCCAGCCAGGAGCAGTTTGGGGGTTGCTTTTACCCAGCCAGCACAAGTTATGAAAGGCTGGTTTTCCCAGCAATTTTTACATTACGTTTTTGCCAGCCAGGAAGAAGTAAAAATAACCGTATTTTTTAATCAATTTTAATTTAATTAATTAAATTAAAATTGCTTTTCAAATAATTAATTAATTAATTAATTTCTCTTAGTTTAAATTAATTAATTAATTAATTAATTAGGGAGGTATTTAAACAATTAAATAACTAATTTAATAAAGTAAACGTTAGGCTTTTGTACATTATGCTAGCATTTTTTCAAGCATTTAGTGAGGCAAAAGCATTGAGCATTATTCGAGCATTTCAGTGGCATTTTCCCGGAATTTTTTTTTCGAGAAACTAAAAAAGAAATTATTTTTCTTAGAGAAAATGAAGACTAAAACTCAAAATTCACAAAAACAGCAAATGCCACCCTGAAAAGCTGAGTAGAGACTGAGGACAAGTCAGCGGTATTACGTTTGAAGAGCTAGTCTCGGCTTAACCTCAGATGATTTCGTGGATTATGTTTTTTTGGCTGTATTTATGAACTTGTTATAAGTTGTTGCTGCTTGCAACACTTGTACGTTTCTGTAAGTGTTGACAGTCACATGATGTTAAAAATGTTGAAATTAATTAAAAAACCGTTTGTATAATGACCGTTATCCGAGCATTTTAGTGACTTTTTTCGGGGAAACCGAGCATTTTAGTGGGAGAATTGGAGCATTAAGGTGGAGCATTTTAGTGGGGAAACAAAAGCATCATGTACAAAAGCCTAGTAAACGTAAAAAAATTTACTCACCACACAAAGTAAACATTATAATCATCAGTGAATGGCAGTAAGATCAGGACAGATCTCAATCGAAGCAAAAATTCAACTGGCACTGAGTAATTAAATAGTTCAGCACAATCAGTTGTCGCTGAATGTATCATAATTGAACTGAGTCCATGATGGCCATAGACAAAATGAACTCGTTGTTCCATTCAGCTTTTAATAAAAAATGCAAAATATATCGCATTTTTTTGAAAAATTATATTTATAGCCTGCAATAGAAATAGCATGGACAAAAATTGAATCAACATGAGTAAGACCTAGAAAAGGAAAATTTGCGATAAATTTATTACTTTATTGCTGTTACTGTTCACTGTTGATGTTTTCTTGCTAGTTCAACTGTCAGAGTATTGACAGAACCACAATGACAGCAAGGGCCAAAGCTATGATGTATTCTACTTTTTACTCTAGAACCTGTGGAAAAACTAATATCATAATGAACGTATAAAATTAATACAATGGCGAAGAGCAGTCGTAAATAAAAACACTTCACGCAAATGGATATAATTGTTTAAAATAATCCATATAGTATATTTAACTGCATTTCTTCTAACTGAAGTCAATTTAAACAGCTTCAATGATTTGGAAGCTTTCAAAACCTACGAAGTTTTGGAATCCCTTGCAAGATCACAAACACTTCTCTAAAGTAAGTCAGTTGAGATGTTACGAAGTTTCGGAATCCCTTGCGAGATCACAAACGCTTCTCTAAAGTAAGTCAGTTGAGATGTTCAAAAGAAGTTTCGGCAGTGAATCCCTTGTGAGATCATAAACACTTCTCTAAAGTAAGTCAGTTGAGATGTTACGAAGTTTCGGAATCCCTTGTGAGATCACAAACACTTCCCTAAAGTAAGTCAGTTGAGATGTTCAAAAGAAGTTTCGGAATCCCTTGTGAGATCACAAACACTTCTCTAAAGTAAGTCAGTTGAGATGTTCAAAAGAAGTTTCGGAATCCCTTGTGAGATCACAAACACTTCTCTAAAGTAAGTCAGTTGAGATGTTACGAAGTTTCGGAATCCCTTGTGAGATCACAAACACTTCTCTAAAGTAAGTCAGTTGAGATGTTCAAAAGAAGTTTCGGAATCCCTTGTGAGATCACAAACACTTCTCTAAAGTAAGTCAGTTGAGATGTTCAAAAGAAGTTTCGGAATCCCTTGTGAGATCACAAACACTTCTCTAAAGTAAGTCAGTTGAGATGTTACGAAGTTTCGGAATCCCTTGTGAGATCACAAACACTTCTCTAAAGTAAGTCAGTTGAGATGTTACGAAGTTTCGGAATCCCTTGCGAGATCACAAACACTTCTCTAAAGTAAGTCAGTTGAGATGTTCAAAAGAAGTTTCGGAATCCCTTGTGAGATCACAAACACTTCTCTAAAGTAAGTCAGTTGAGATGTTACGAAGTTTCGGAATTCCTTGTGAGATCACAAACACTTCTCTAAAGTAAGTCAGTTGAGATGTTACGAAGTTTCGGAAACCCTTGCGAGATCACAAACACTTCCCTAAAGTAAGTCAGTTGAGATGTTCAAAAGAAGTTTCGGAATCCCTTGTGAGATCACAAACACTTCTCTAAAGTAAGTCAGTTGAGATGTTCAAAAGAAGTTTCGGAATCCCTTGTGAGATCACAAACACTTCTCTAAAGTAAGTCAGTTGAGATGTTACGAAGTTTCGGAATCCCTGCTTGTGAGATCACAAACACTTCTCTAAAGTAAGTCAGTTGAGATGTTACGAAGTTTCGGAATTCCTTGTGAGATCACAAACACTTCTCTAAAGTAAGTCAGTTGAGATGTTACGAAGTTTCGGAATCTCTCGGGAGATCACACTTTTTTGTCTATTACTATTACTCAAAACGGAAACGTGAAAAGAAGTGAATTTGTCGAGTTCGACGGGAGAAAGTCGAACAAATGTTCGAGATATCGCGGTATCTTTTGCAGGAGCTCAGTGATCTTAATATCACTGAGTCCTAACATAGTAGCTGTCTCCCTTTTCAACGCCTTTTCTGCAAAGAATGCAAGTTTCTTTCTGATCATGAATATTCGTGTACTCGGGAAAAAACCGCAAATGTTAATTTATGCCTATTTTGCAGATTGAGGCAAGATTACAAAGTTCACACTTACGTCATCAGTATGGAATTTTCGGCAGTAAATCACAGACGTCCTTCTCGCGAAACGCCACTCGGGCTGGGAGCGACGAAGGACGGCTGTTTTCGCAGGCTATACGCAGACCCCAGCTCAGTTGGTGAACCTAAAATTACCCAAAAATGAGCCAAAACAAACGGTGTTAAAGGTGTCAAATTCCATCAGGCCAAATAAACACCGGAATCCAAGCAGACCTGTAAGCTGTTAAACATTTGCCAGACCACAACAGCTACCCTGATTCAAATTTAAGCGCTTATAAAAGTGCTTGTCTCCCTGCTTGGGACACATTCAAACCGAACTCATGCTAACAAAATATATGTATTTGGGCGCGCTTCTACCCTTAAGACTTCAAGAAGCTCATGGCAAATCCAATGTATGACCAGGGGCACCCAACAGAACATGTCGGTTTTATCCTTTCGAAAGGAATGCAGCCTGCAAACAGGCTCCCGGCGAGGACGGAAAAAAATTCGGCGAGCGAAGCGAGTAGACTCTGTAGACTAGCGCGAAACTGAAGAATTCGATCGCCGGGAGCCTGTACGCAGGCTAGAAGAAGAGTAACCAAATTAAAGGCAGGACAACAGCTCGCAACTCCAGATAATAAGATTTCGTTCTCTTGATGTTTCTGCCACATTAGCATTCAGCTAAAAAAATCCGAACAGACTAAACTGCTTTTCCAAAAATTTCCTTTTAAAAGGCCCCGAACGATATAGCGGGAATAAAACGACCTTCCGAGACTTTTGCATAAATGCCCTGGTCTGTCCGTGGATGTTTATTGTATGGTAAACACACACTCAGACGACCTAAGTTGAACTGTTCATGATATGATGAGATAATAACTGTGTATAGAATTTGAGTTAAATTCTTTAAATTTAACTACTAAACGTATATTTATAAGCTTACCGGCTTTACAGTAAACATCTTGCATCTAAATGAGATGGCGCGCATATTTTGTCAAGGCGATACTATTTCCGGTACTATTGCAGTGACATATTCGAACATACCTTAAATGATCTTTAGCTGCCCTCCAGGTAGTGTAACACGTTATGATTTCTGAAACAAAATTGTAAATATCTCAATAAGTAAATCAGGAATTTACCAAGTGTTTTCAACGACAAAGAAGATCTGGTTATCTAAACTCTAAACGGAAAGCACACCAAGGAGATAATGCACAATTACATAGAATCTATTGTTATCTAACTTGGTAAAACAATAACGGAAAACCCACAATAGTTAGGTCCAGGGATGAGTAGGTTTGAAACTACACAGATAACAGACATGAGAAAGCACAGGAAACTTACCTTGCTGAAATAAAATCAACCCTCTTATCAAGAAACTAGTCCCGACTCTGTGGCCAAAACGCTGGACGTGACCGCGCCTGCAATATAACCGTTTTGTCTTTCCAAGTTGACAGCTCAGCTGTCACGGGGCACAAACTGCTGTGTGATACGACGCAGCAACTGTTCTCCCCGCGAAATGCGTCCGGAATTGACGCGTGTAAGCTAATTTCCGGGCGTTAATTTTCGAGAGCGGCGGCTGGTAATCGAGTCTACCATGGACAACCTCGCATTAAAATTTACCAGCCAGGTTCATCCCGAAAATGAGCATTTTCCAGCTAGGAAATGCATCTGAGTAAAAACCAGTCAGCAAGCAATTGTTTTGAAGCGGGCTTTCCAGCAAGTTTCATGCCAGTGCAATTGAATGCCAGCCAGCACACTATGCCCTGCGGAGCGGATATTTTGTATATCGGCTCCGGTGAGCACGGTTACTATTCAAGAACGAGGCATAAAGGTTGGTTTTCACTAGCACATAAGCGACATGCGCAGACTTGTTGAGTCTGCCGTTTAGACGTTAATAGTTAGCGCCTGTTGTAAGGAAAATCCCTAACAAAATGCGCTACTAAACAGCACCTTACTGCGTGCGTTATGCTGCTTATATGAGTACAATGCTTATACTTGAGTGCAGTGAAAACCACACTTAAACAATAGTTGCATTCTCATTAAAATCGGTGATCGTAGTTATTTCCTGATCAATAAACTTTGACATTTGATTGATGGTTGTAGTATGGTCATTATAAAGAACGCGAGCAAGATCTGAGTGTCAGAGCTATTCTGGAGAAATTCTTGAGATTTTGTTGAATTGTTACCCAGAGTCATAAGGGTGTAACAGAAGCTAAGCCAAATTAGCGCAGTTAAAACCACTGATGGACTGGAGTGACACTCATTCCTTTGTAAACGGACGCATAGCTAATCTCCGTTATGAAGTTTTCCTTTTACATTTGTATATTTTTCTAAGAAAAAAACTTGTCACTAGTGGAGGGCGAGACTTCTCACTCCTTTGCTTTCGTGTTCGTTCAGTCATCTGCGGTGTATTTTGTTTTGTTCGCGCTCTCGACGATTTTAGAGCAAACTGATAGAAGGTATGTGAACAAAATTGACCTGTTTAAGGCCGAATCAAGTAAAATTATGTACCCAGTGTTCAGGGCAGCGACGTAAGAATCACACTCTGTCCAGCAATACGTCCTAGCTCAGGCCATATATGTTTGCACAAGGTTATGAAACCATTAAATGGCCTTCAAACAAACACCGAAGTTGTATCATCATTATCGTTATCAACGGGTGTGCAGAAATGAAATGAGAAATCAATTATCAAACCCGCAAAACAAGACTTATCAAGAGAAACTTCTTCCAAAAACACCTTGTTTGGTCTATTACCTTTCTCTGTTTTCTACCTTCCTCGTATAATACTGCATTTACTAGGTGACCATAAAGCACTTTTATAATAATAATAATAATGATGATGATGATGATGATGATGATGATAATAATAATGATAATACCAATAATAACTTTATTTAAGTGTCAAATGTATTTAGCACTGTTGTACTAGTTGGTGACACTGTAAATCATGATAAATAAACAAATATTTCAAATAGAACATAAACTTTTCACTTGAAAGTCGAATGTATTTTGTATTTGCTTTGCTTTTGCAGTATTTCGTGAGCCCTGCGATGTTCTATCAGGCTGCTCTTCCTCTAAAACCTTCACGAAAGCAATAGAGCGGTTTTCACTTGAGTTTCAAAAATAGTAGTTTACGATTGGCTTCAAAAAAACTCGCGCCTCTTTCTTATCCAGTTCCAAAACAATGGTGACTCGCTCTTACACGTTTTCCCCCGTTTTGGGTCGGCTTCAGACATCTATTTCAATGCTTTGAGTTTTAATTGGTTCACTGGATTGTCTATTTCTCTTGTGATTGGCCAGAGTAATAACATTGGGTTTGGTTTTACGACAGTCGATTAAAAACCGCTCTTTTAGAGCCACAGCCCCCCCCCCCCCCCCCATGTCAAATTGGTCCTTTCATTCATTTATTTGTCGTATTGCAACCAGCGATGAGATAGTCGGTTTGTTCTCGATGTAAAAGTGAACTCTAGGAATTCTTTCTAGTTATCCAAAAGGTGCGTCAATGCTGGCATCACATGTTATTTTCCGGAGTCGTTATTACTGAGATCTACAATCTTTATCTTTATCTTTAATCATTATTTATACACGGTAAAAAATTCATCAGGTACAATAAATTACAATAAAAATGCCTTAAATCCTAAAAATGGGCTGAGTGAGACGCAAGAGAATCCGTTCTATTTAGAGCCGATGGTTAGATTTTTAAATGATTTCTGACTGAAAGATGATGTTCCAATCGTTTTCGTTTTAACTCTGACAGCCCTGGCAAATACCTTGGCGGCTCGCAGCTCCATCGCTCGTCTCGCGATAATCAGTCCACAGTTCGGTTTCTTCTTGTGCAACAGTGAAAATAAGTAAAAGCAATGGGAAGCAACATGCTGCCCGTAGTATAGTTTGCTGAGATATTCTTAGCATTTTAATCTGTCGTGGTCACAAAAAGTAATATCTGCACCTCAGTGACTTACTTCAATGTGGATTTCTCGCGAACGTTGCGGAGAAAAATGGACTAAATCCAAAATATTGAGACGCTATCGATCAGTTTGATTTTGAACACGATTTCTTCAAGTCTAATAATAATAATAATAGTAATAACTTTATTTAAATAAAAAAATAATAATTTATCCCTATGCATCGTATGCATCGTATCCCATTTAGTACAGTGATCTTCAGTTAATCTATCATCTTTTTTATACGCAATTTGTGCAATAAGTAGACAGTGGCTCCTAATGTGAAAGCAATAAGGCAACGTTATCAGCAGTGTTATGGCTCTTTGGACTGCACTACTTTTAATTAAGTAATCTGAGAGCAACGCATTTCTCTCAGATCTCCAACGAAATGTGTAAATAATTTTTCATATTTTAACAAACATCTGAAAACCAAACCGCGCATAAACATGCTCTGACACAGCCATACTTGTGTTTCGTTTTCCGTCAAGTCAGACTGTGTTTAGCTTATAGCCGTTGCACAACTTTGCATGAATATTCCCTTCTCAATAGACAACATGTATAGCATAATCAGATATGTCTTTTTTTGGTCATCATCGTCGTCGCATTTTTAAACCAAGAATAGACAGACCTATTGTTCAAATACTTGTCTCATGAATTATGAAAAGTTAAAATTCCAACTGAGAGATGTCAGAAAGGTGCATGATTCACTTATACTTGGAGTGTTTTTGGTTTATTCATATTACTTGATTTAGTTATGTTGCTTTCACTCAGGAAATTTGGTTGTATTAAAGCAACTTGTGTGACCGAAAATAGCAGGCATATACAGACATAAAAAAGAGAAATCGAGGTTTCATTGTGACAATTCTTCTTGAGCATTTCCGCTTTGACATTTATTCATTCCCACTCTGAGCAAAAGGAACAAAACTACGCTAATTTTTTAAAGAAAGTAAAAATGAGAGCTGAAAAGTTAACGCTGCTCGAGATATCAGGTGTCAACAGCAAAGTGAGAACAACACCTGTGAACACAAACAAGAGAGAAGCCAGGAAAACTCAATAACAATGGTTTGTTGATGGTACATGTGCCTGTAGTTGAACATCTGTGGCATGCATCTGACTTGTTTGAGCAGCTTGTCGCGCTGTGTGTAGCAAAGATGCTAAGAATACTCAGTAAGAACCCTTTTGTGACAGCAGTTGTCGAGCACATCTGAAGTATTGAAACAACTAATTCAACAACAGTGGGCAAACAAGTGACTGAACAAGACCAGTATAGCTAGAGCAACAACCGGAGGGAAATGGTACTCCTAAAAATCTGCTGACACTGAGTCAATTAGGAAACGATCTGTACCCTTTACGTAGCTTCTGCTGAAAGTGTACTTAACAATACACCAGACTTTCTGCAATCCGGCTCAACGAAACGAAAAGGGTTATCTTGGCCTTAAATAAACAACTATAGATAACAATGCATACCCGGAAATTGGTTACCAATAGATATTACAAAACATTTTATCTGTATATAGAGGCTATAGTAGGAGATTTTCAACTCCACTTGGTAGTAATTTTCAGCTCTAACACGGAAGAGCAAGTTATCTTCATTAATAGAATATTTTACCCTTGATATTCCTTCAATAAATGAACAATCTTTCAATACCCAATTTTGTTTCGAGATAACATGCATACATACTCTTTGATAAGACAGGTCTGAGTATTGCAACCTTAGGGCTAGTGTGGACCTGCCATAAACCGTTATTGCATGTTACAACTTGGCAGTAGAACACACTGCAATAAAGCTAATTTCATTGCGCAAGTTCTAACTCCAAAACGACGTATTTGTATGGTTAAACAAGAGCACAAAAAGTGGCACATACTTGACAGAAGTGTCACGTGTTGCGTGGTACTTTATAGACGTGTAACGCAAACGTGACATGTTTAAACAACTGCGTTGCTTGTCGACAGACGGACATCACCAACCTATCACGTGATAACAGATTAAACACACGGGGTTTGGTATTAAAGTTCACTGTTAAACTGCTTGATTTTAGTTTGCTGCGAATGCAAAGGCAACCTGACCATGAAATCGCTACTCTTTCTTCTATTCCTTGGGTGTGTGCTGCATTTCCAACCGACGGCATCAGAGTATGTCCGTGGATGTTACTACACCAACTGGTCTCAGTATCGACCAAAAGGTGGAACCTTCTGGCCTGAAGACATCGATCCATTCCTCTGTACTCACGTGCTCTTTTCCTTTGCGCAAGTGAGCCGAACCACTCACACACTGGAGATCTACGAAGAAAACGACCACGACTTGTACTCAAGAATCAACGCACTAAAGAAAGTCAACCCCAAGCTCAAGACACAAATTGCTGTTGGCGGATGGACTCACGAAGAAAAAGACAGCCCGTTCTCCAAGATGGTGGCAACGAAAGAGAAACGTGCGATCTTCATCAAGTCATCCATTGACACCTTGAGGAAGTTTGGATTCGATGGTTTGGATCTAGACTGGGAATACCCAGGCATGCGTGGTGGCTCTCCGAAGAGCGACAAAGGACGATTCACTCTCCTGTGCAATGAGCTGAGAGCTGCGTTCGAGGCAGAAGCCTTGGCTTCTGGAAAGGATCGCCTGTTGTTAACAGCAGCAGTAGCAGCAGGACTCTGGACTATCAAAGGAGCGTACGATATTGCTGACATCGCCGAGCCCCTTGACTGGATCAATTTAATGACTTACGATCTCCACGGCACTTGGGAATACAAGACCGGACATCACACCGCTATGGGACCTGACGGTGACAAGCTAACCCTTCCTTTTGCCGTGTGGTACTGGATGAACAACAGAGACACCTGGGAAAAGCCGGGTATCAGGAAAGGAATGCCCGCCAACAAGATCGTCCTCGGTCTGGCCACGTACGGACGCGCGTTTGGTCTAGCGAGCCCATCGACGAACGGTCTAGACGCAGCACGTGATTACCAGTACACCCCCAAAGGGCAGTTCACAGGTGCTGAGGGCTTCCTAGCATATTATGAGATCTGCAAACGGGGACTAACGGTTGTTGAAGAGAACAAAGCCATGGCTCCATACGGTTACAAGGATAAGGACTGGGTAGGATTCGACAACCCGAACAGTTTGATTTACAAGATCGATAACGTGGTAAAGAAAAATTCCCTCCGCGGTGTTATGTTCTGGGCCATTGACCTGGACGACTTCTCAGGACAGCATTGCGGACAAGGCAAGTACCCACTGATGAATGCCGTTAAAGAATACCTCACATCCGGAGTACAGCCTCCTCCCGTCACCACCCCACCACAGCCACCTCCTGTGACCACACAAGCCCCACCTCCACCCCCAGATACTACACAAGCACCACCTCCTCCCCCGGCTACCACTACTCAAGCTCCACCAGTTCCTCCAACCACAGGGGGAGGGAGCACGGGAGGTAACTGTGTTGCTACTGGTGCGTGGGCCGGTAATGCTGGAATGGACGCCTGGTGTGCGTCAAACTGCGCCATTGGAAACTGCCCGTCTTCACATTGCATGTGTACTTAAGGACGCAATTAGACACTGCAAGTATACGTATACTCAGGCTTAATACTCATCAAAATGTGTATTAATCGATTAAATGACCATTAAATGTGACCATCATTAAGAAGGATGTGGATATTTTTCCAAAGTAGGCATTGTGTTATTACTCGAAAGGGGGATCGTTACCTAGCAAATAATGAAAATCAATGATATTTGCACGCAAAGACTTAACTTTAACTCGTTACTAACTCATGCATCGAGAAAATGTGACGACTTCCAGTATTAAGCGTGCCGCGAAAATAGGCAGAACTTGTATAAATGTGTTGACCTTTGCCTCAATCCGATTCTTAGCTCACGAGACAAGGAAGTGTAACTATCAATTTTGATGATTTTTCCCCTTTCGGTATTTGCTTGTTGGTATCAGATTGTCGTTGTCACCAAGAGGTCGCCTCTTATTTAAAAAAAAACACTTAGTTGTTGTTGTTTTACCGTGACTAAAACTATTGACCAATCAGAATACCGGAATTGTTGCGCTGTTTTCAGTCCTTTAGTGTCGAACAACAAAAATGCAACTTCTGACAAAAAGAAATTATATCGCTTGACGTTGAAATAATGACTACTGGCTAAACCTCTGTCAGAACATTGAACTCTCAGCTGACTGCGGCAATTTTCGCAGAAGGGCGCATATATAATACAGGGCATTTGTATGCGAGGTACCTATTGAGATAACCACAAAAGGCTGACTGATGATCTTGAACACTCGTCCCAAAACTCAAATTTTTCCTCCGGTCTGTTTCCTTACTACCAAAGCTTCAAAGAAACAAACTCTACATGGAGAAGAGTCTTACATCGGATTAACAAAATGAAAAGTAATTCCAAACTGAAATCTCACTGAACTACTGAAACAAATCATCACAAGCTGGTGATGCTGCAATGAATTCTGGAAAACTTCTTTAATTGAGTGTGAGTACTAGAAAGCGACATCTCTCTAAGGTCACTGAGTTATCTACTATTGAGCACTAACCAAGCCAACATGACGAGCAATGGACTCGTAAGATGCTCCATGAGAGAAGAGGGTTGCCAATAATTAGTAGGTTTCTTTTTCAGAAGATATCAGTAATCAATTTTCTTTGTAAAGTTGCCTTAAACCTTGAGTAAACAGTTACGAACGGAATAAATATCTGCGCTAACTTCGACGCTTAAGGATAATTTCGAGAAGTACTTACTACCGGCCGTTTACTTTTATTGCACCTCTGTAGTTGTCATATGACATATAAAAACAAGTGTACATCAGTGTTTGGCATGTGACTGTACAGGACTGTAGCTGCAGGAGGGGGCCGGGAAGCCCTGTCCCTCTTTAATTTTGCTGGCTTGCTCAAACAGTCAGTCAGGAAAAGATTTGTCGCCTTAACGGTACGGGTAACCTCTGACGAAGAGTACTATAATAGAATATAACACAGTGCAATGCGATGCAATGCAATACAATACAATACAATACAGTACAATATAATATAGAACCCGCCAGACATCACTTTAACTTACGGAAGGATTATTGCCTTTTTTATCTTAAACATACATTCTGGCAATCAATAGCAACGAAAGTCCATTGTAAATGTTACTTATGCCTGCACTCTTGTATATGTTTCATACCCTCCTGGATGTGCTTACGTTTCTACCGAGTTGAGGCTAAAAATGTGGCATAGTGCTATGTACGTGCCTTAGTGAAATAAAATGGATATGACTTGAACTATCAAATGAAATTAGCTTTCCATCATCTACCCCCTGTATCGTGTTACTTTGTGCACGAGCTTTATCGCTTTACCTTATATTTTTAGTTTTATCATTAGCTAGTTTTGTTAGAAACAAAGAAAGAATCAATCGTACTTCTCAATGGTAAATATAGTTCATTTAAACGTTATGTGATAAAAATGCTGTTCTGAACAAAATCTTAGCCTTGAGTGTATTCTTAACCAAGAGTAGATCAAGGTAAGTACCTTGATATTCTCTTAATATATATCACGGTGGGCACAAGACCACCCAAAATCGCTCAGGTTCGCCATTTATTGTGATCAGCGGTCTCCCGCGCTAGTGGCACACATTTGTAAAACAATATGGCGGCCTCGTTGAGTGCCGCGGAAGCTCGTGAAAAAGTTCTGGAGGACGATGATGAGTTGGAGAACAAAGATACGGATATTGAGAGTGAAGAAATAGAAGAAGATGCATTCGAGAACAACAATTTCTTAGCAGAAACGCTCAAACAATCCCTACAAAGACTTGGAAGTGACCAGGTAAATGGCGAATATTTTATCAATGCAAGTGTGGAAATGTTGGTTCCACTTTACCACTTGATTCGAAACAATGTTCCAGGGATAACACAGGCCGCCAAAATTTTGAATAGCTACCCCGTGTACGCTGGAACCATTTTTTATACTGAATCGAGGCTTTGGCTGGAGTCAATTTACCGACGCCTAGCAGGGAGACGCAGAGTGAGAAACCCTTTTTACGCGGAAATCACTCGTGACATTCCCTATGGGATTTTTAGCAGCCTGCTGAGGATGATAAAAGGTATAGATGGATTTTGCGAACCGTTTGTAAACTTTGGGAGGAACAAGAAGGCAGAAGTTGTTTCCTTTACTACCCTACGCCCTGTCAAGCAGCTCTTGTCGATACTTTCCGGGAAGAGCGAGGCAGAGGTGGTGTCCTATTTCAAACGAACCTTGACTGGGAAAAAGTGTGGCAGCAAAGTTTCAGTCCTCGCCTCCGAAGAAAAGGACATGGCCTTTATCTACAAGATAACTAAAGGCCAATTTGTCATTTCTTATTACTTTGGGGAATGGAACACTCATGGTTTCCCTCAGCACAATTGATATTGCAAAAATGGAGTCAGTTTATTTGTCTTTTTTTTGTCAAGGAATGGACAATATCTAGCATGCGTCCATCCAATTCGGGATGCACATGGATAGTTGGGAGAGCACGGAGGTAGCGTAAGAGATGCTCGAGGTGCAGCCAAGAGCATCTTTAGCTACTCAAGTGCTCTTCCAACTATCCAAGTGCATCCCGAGTTGGATGGATGCATGCTAAACATTGTCCGTTGCTTTTACAACATAGCAAGACATTTTTCACGCTGAAAAGTCGAAATATTTATCGACTATGACATCAGCCTGAACCACTGGCTCTATGAACCATCCATTTCTTCTTCATAAAATAGCCAATCTGAGCGCATGCTAGCATGTGCAGCTATGTTATAATTTTTTTTTTTTTTGATCCAGCGTTGAATATGTCAAGCTGCAGTGGGGAAGGGAGTAAGGCAAACATAGGTTGGGGATTTGCCAAAACTTTTCAGCCCATAGCGGGGACTGTTCGAACAACTTACTGTCTGTTCTAACCATCCACAAATGCAGCTGATACCCCCCATCCCTGGCACAATGTGCTTAACATTGATAGGTATGTGTATTGTCTTTATATTTATAATATAGATAAGACCCTGCGAGCGCTCTGATTGGTTGAAAACATGTGTTTTATCAGAGTATAAAACATAGAAAAAGTGTGTTTTGTTCTTTGCCACATTACCTCTATATCTCAAAGCAAATGAAGAAGCCTAAGCCATGTATTACACTGTGATTAAACACTCTGGACATTTGAAAACACTCAAGAAATGTAGAAATCTCTGGCCTACGTGTAGTGTTTTTTACATTTCCCTTGTTTTCTCAAATGCCCGTTGTGTTTTATCACAGTGTAATGCATTCCTTAGGCTTCTTTATTTGTTAAGTAAAATTGATGGATGTGATCATCAAACCTTTTGAATGAGACTGCCCCCTAAATGGCACGGAATGTTGTTTCGTGACCAACATCAGATCTATTCACTCCTTAGAGGTACCTAGTATTTTTTCAGCTCAAAACCAAAAGAGTTGACTCTTAGTAGGAGCCATTTATAGACTAAAACATGATGTCACATGCATTAATTAAGTGCAACATTTTTACGCATTCTATTTGATATAGCGATATTTTGTGAATTCACAGCATGAGTATTCTGTCATTTACACCTTTATTTAATGCATCTTACTGAAACAGCTCAAAACAGCTCTTACTCAGACTTAGCATGGTTGTTTTAATAATTCTATGTACATGTAGACATGTCAGTCAAAATCACTGATCTTTATTCTTTTAATTAAAGCTATCATTCTACATCAGCACAGAAAATCTAACAGTGCTGTTGTTTATAAATACTTTGTACAATGTCAGTTAAAATCGCTGATCCTTAATCTTGTCAAGGCATTATACTGCATCAGTACAGAAAATCTAATAGTGCCATGGTTTATAAATACTTTGTACAATGTAAGCAGAAATCATTAATCTTGTTTTGTCAAGGCATTACTTATACTACATTACCACAGAAAATTTAATAGTGCCATGGTTTATAAATACTTTGTACAATGTAAGCAGAAATCATTAATCTTGTTTTGTCAAGGCATTACTTATACTACATTACCAAAGAAAATTTAATAGTGCCATGGTTTATAAATACTTTGTACAATGTAAGTTGAAAATTATCATTGATCCTTATTTGTCAAGGATTACATATACTGCATTAGCACAGAAAATATTAACATGCTGTTTGTTTCAAGACTTCAACAATAAAGCATGAGTAAAAACAGCCAGATCTTCATGCATAGAAAACATTCTGGTTGAGAGAAAACCTCCTTTGCAGACTGTACTTGTATGTAAGAGAAGAAAGCACATCATGTGCAACATGAAACACTCAATGACTGGTCCCGAGAGCAGCAATTAATTATGTTTCCCGAGAATCTCAATGTTTCACAAGGTGGAGCTGAGGAAATCCCTGTATGCATTGTGTATACATACAGCATCAACATGTAAATTCTTATCTGCATACATTTCCTTATAGCATTTGTTGAAAGATCAAATCAATTTTCTTTGGTGTCCACTTCATCATGCATTGCTAATGTGGGGAGAATTTTGAGGTTGGTCACTCTTGGGACTCAATGGATTAAAAATTGCTGGAATTAAAATTATATACTATAATGTGACATTAAAATGAGTCACAATCAGAGAAAAGCAGGAAAATAGCAGCAATGCATAACTTTAAAACCTACTGTTCAATTTACGTATACAAGATACACTGCAGCTGTGATATAAATCTACATACTACAATGTGACATTCAAATTAGCCACGGCCACTTCACACCCTAAGAGTTAACTGATCAAAAAAGGAGCAATGCTAAACCTCTTAATTCTGTATAATTAAAAATTAACCACTTGTTAAAAGATGAAATCATACATACATAACTAGTGACCTATCTTTGCTCCTTCAAAGAGCTTGAATTTGTACACCATATTATTGTGCTCTGTACAACCATAATTAATTTGTACTAGTACTCTTTTCACTCTGGTTTATGCCTGCATTAATTTAGTCCCAATATTTACACATGCACTGTACATGCCCTGGTATATAAATGCATTAAAAACTGCTGTTATTACAATTTATGTGCACTAATGTGAAGTTTAAGTTAAGTAATCCTTAAGAATAACAGCTAAAAAAGCAACAATGCTTAATAAGATTATTTATCAATACTGTACATTTAAGAAGATGGGCATTTCCCGCATGGTAAAAACATGCACTCCATATAAAGCTACTGACCCTTAGCTCATTCAGCAGCACCCACTATACACTCAGGTATTTACATACATTGATATGCAGGTGGAATTTGGGAAGGGACCGTTTCTGCTAAGAAATTGCTGTTCTCGAATGCATCTTCTTCTATTTCTTCACTCTCAATATATCAATCTTTACTCTCCAACTCATCATCGTCTTCCAGAACTTTTTCATGACCCAAATGTGGTGAGAAAAAAAAAAGAATCTGCAGTGAGTGCGATCATGCAAACGTGCGATTCAGTAGTACTACAACAATAACATTTTATTGTCAATTGGAAAATTACAGTAAGATTTATGAAGAAAAATAACCGCGCGAAATTGTTTTTCGAAAAACAAAAAACATACGACGAAACCTTGACATTCTGTGAAAGCTACAAAAGCAAAACTATAAAATTATAATGACAACAAAAGAAATTGAATGAAGGCAAAGAATGCACCTTTAAACAACTGTGAAAGGTAGCCTTAACTAAATGGCTAAGATGTCCACAACAAGCATAACTACTTACCGGTGTTTGGTACCAAAAGAAAGAGCAGAAATTGATCTTTCAAGATGGCTTCTCCGATCTCAACTACCACACATAGGGGGACTTCTGGGAAGGTCTAAAAATACCCTTTTAATTCATACCCAGGTCTCCGAAAAAAATCACCCGGTCCAATATGGCGACCAGTCACTCGCGCCAAGAGCGATTTTGAGTGGACTTGTGCCCACCGTTTGTTCTTAACGATCCTAATAATTTCGCCAATTTCAGCCTATCTCAGCCAAAAAACTGCATTCCTTTGCTTTTGTTTCAGTGACCGAGAGCATCGGCAAAAACGTGACAGTTGCTACCAAAGGTCAATCACATTTCAGTTTGGGAGATTATATTTCAGTTTCGTAGATTGTTCGACGTGCTGCGAATGCGAAGGAAACGAAACAATGAAGTCAATGCTCTTTCTTCTGTTCCTTGGCTGTGTGCTGTATTTCCAGCCGACGGCATCAGAGTATGTCCGTGGATGTTACTACACCGAGTGGTCGCAGCATCGATCCAAAGGTGCAACTTTCTTTCCTGAAGACATCGATCCTTTCCTCTGTACTCATGTGATGTTTGCCTTTGCGGAAATCAACCGAACCACTCACACACTGGAGATCAAAGGAAAGAATGATCACGACTTGTACAGAAGGATCAACGCACTGAAAAAAGTCAATCCAAAGCTGAAGACACAACTTTCTGTCGGTGGATGGGGTCAAGATTTAAAAGACAGCCCGTTTTCCAAGATGGTGGCCACGAAAGAGAAACGTGCGATCTTCATTGAGTCATCCATTGATACCTTGAGTAAGTTTGGTTTCGATGGTTTAGATCTCGATTGGGAGTATCCCGGCGTGGGTGGAGGCTCTCCCAAGAGTGACGTAGAACGATTCACTCTCCTGTGCAATGAGCTAAGAGCTGCGTTCGAAGCTGAAGCCAAGATTTCTGGAAAGGAGCGTTTACTTTTGACAGCAGCAGTAGCATCAAAATTCTCGGTTGTCGAAGAAGCGTACGACATTGCGGGAATTGCTAAGCCTCTTGACTGGATCAACCTAATGACTTACGATTTTCACGGTTTGGGCGACAACAAGACTGGACATCACACTGCTATGGGACCAGACGGTGACAAGCTAACCGTTCCTTTCGCTGTCCGGTACTGGATGGACAACAGAGACATCTGGGAGAAGTCGGGCATCATGGACGGAATGCCAGCCAACAAGATCGTCCTCGGTATGGCCACATATGGACGCTCATTTGGCTTAGCGAACCCATCGATGCACGGTCTGGGAGCGCCACGTGATATCCAGTACACCCCTAAAGGCCAGTACTTGGGCGCTGTGGGCGTTCTAGCATATTTCGAGATTTGCAAACGGGGACTAACGGTTGTTGAAGAGAACAAAGCCATGGCTCCATACGGTTACAAGGATAAGGACTGGGTAGGATTCGACAACCCGAAGAGTTTGATTTACAAGATCGATAACGTGTTAAAAAAGAATTCCCTCCGCGGTGTTATGTTCTGGGCGCTTGACCTGGACGACTTCTCAGGACAGCATTGCGGACAAGGCAAGTACCCACTGATGAATGCTGTAAAGAAGTATCTCACATCCAGAGTGCAGCCAACATTTGCCCCAGAGACCCTACCCTCGCTGTCAGACAGCTTAGTCTGACTACTATGGCTCCTTCCTAACCTACTAGGAGCGGTAGAGGTGGTAGCCCCAGGGTCTGCGAGAAAGGCGAATATGGATTAACTGTGCAGATGGTAACTACCCATCTAACATGTGCGTCTGCTACAGGACTGATCCGCAAGCCTGACTGAATGCATACACCTTATTCCAAAGTGGCCGCCATTTTAGTGTTCTTTTGTTTGCTTGCAAATTAGCCCTTGTTGCCTCGTTTAAGGGAAAATATTCTTTTGAATTTCGAGTTTAAGAACGAGGCAGCAAGGGCTAATTTGAAGGCAAACAAAAGACCACTAAATGGTGGCCATTTTGGAATAAGGTTTATATACTTTAGTTAACACGTTGTCGTTTGTCTGTTCAGTAATAGATCACGGATGACGTCAAATGACGAAAACGTGGTAGACGGGGCGATTGTGTCACTGATGTTCTTGCCACATTTAATGATTTGTGTGATCAACTACTGAACAGACGCATCTATTTGTTTTGTATAATATAGAAAAAGTGTTAAAGACGTCATGTATGCGTCTATCCTTCAATTGATCATAAGTAAGGACCAATCAAAAGCGAGAATGATTCGTTAGATTATATAATGTCTTAAATTGTAGAGGATCGGAAGAACTGAAGCATCCAGTCATAATAAAATGGAAGTGTCGAAATTTTTATTATAATATTTTAATTATTTTCATACTGATATGATATTTTTATATGTGTAATTAAATACCTGTAAACTAGCCTATAAGCTGTCGCAGTCCTTGAACCCTTAAACCTGGCTTGCGGCGGCTCACTCTTTCTGCTAAGCGTATTTACACAACACACTTGAGCGAAATAATTTTCCGTAATACTCATCTGATGAAGTCTTTCTTTCCTTACAAGAACAGCTATAAGGCAAGCTGTTGGGACTGTGATTATTTTTACTTCGAACCTCGAATGCATGATAAGAACACTAAGAATTTCAAACCGCTTTCGGAATTTTCAATTTCAACAGGTCACAGTATTAAACGCGATCATTACTGGACGATCAGATATATATATGTATATTGTGAAATAGAGAAGACTGTTGATTTGTGATTTACAACCTACCTTGAATGAGAACGTTGGCGGCGGTGGGAAACGTTTTCTACACAAGCTTGGATTTTTCCTGATTATTCTAAACGGTCACTTCAAAGCGGCTGTATGTAGATTAAAGCTTCATACCACAAGTTCCCACGACATGGCTGTTGGGTTATGTTTGCCACCTCAGTGTGCCTTTTCACTGCAGTGGCAAGCAACTTAAAAGTCAGCCTTGGCCATGGGGGGTAGTGGTATACCAACAGACCTGAAACGAAAAACCGATTATACCCAAACTTTCACCTCAAGAGTCGTGCGAAATACGGAAATTTGGAAAAACAATGTATACTGTATATCTATAAAATGCCCGATTTTTGGCTTCAAAATACCATATACTCGATTTAAAATCCCCTGATATACTGTATACTGGCCGACCCTGGAAAGTTGTATGAAATGGCCTAAGAATAAGAGTCTTCGTTTTGTTTTGCCTATGTATACCTCTTCCTAACCCTAAATCGAAGGGGGAAAACGAGGATCCGTAACTTACAGTACACAGACCGAGAAGACGAGGTTAGTAAGATATATATCATATCTCTACTGTGTCTCTGCCGGGTTCGGGAACGATTTCTATTCACGCGGAACGGCTTTAAATTTCTGACGCACCTCGAAAGCAAAGCGAGTCAATTTGAAATCGTTGTTAAGTGACTCTTGTGTCGTTAGCAGGTTTTAACACACAATTTTAGAAGTAAAATAAAGTTTTAAACTTTTATTTGCTATAAAAGTTAAGAACACTTGGCGATAAATCACGAAACATTTTGGCAACAAAAACAGCTTTGTAGAGAATACAGCCCGCAAAATTAACCAATCACAGCGCGTATTAACTGAGAGATATAATAAATTTTGCAATCCAGCAACCAGCTTTGCAGATACCTTACGACATTTGAGAGCGTCGTAGACGGTCCTTGTATAGAACAATGCGGCGAAGGAACAATTCGGAAGCGACGATAGCTCAAGCTGAGCACCGGGTGAGATTAATCGTTTTGGATAGAGTTTATTACGGTTTTCGAAGCCATTTTGACGGGCAGGTAACACGCGACAGAAATGGCAAATAATTTTCTTCACCGTCACTGAAATTCTCAACAATTTATGAATAGCAAAGTTAAGATACTAGACAAAGGACTCAAATAGGCCCTTTGCAGCTAAGCCATCACGTGACCTACTTTTCATAAAATTATGGGCAATAACTTAAAAATTACAGAAATGGGAAAAGCATGTCGAAAATAGAAAAATGGCCTAAAAGCTCCTGGCATTAAAGGATGAGATTTTATGACGGTCAAGTGTGTTGTGTAAATGAGCGAAATTTCAAGGCTTTCGCTAAAAGTGACTATTCGTCAGCCATTGCCGTTTCAATATAAAATGCGCCGTCATTTTGACATTTCCGGCAAAAATAGTGTGCGCGTAGACTTAGGGTCTACTATTTCCCGACTAGACGTAGACGTCTCGCGCTGGGAAGGCCAAACCGTCTTTCATTGTAAAATTAAGGAAAATGTGCTCATCCAAGACCTAAAGCCTTCTCAGTAGAAAGCTACGGAATACTTTTAATTAAACATTGCCACTTGTACAAATAATGCCTTTATTTCGATATATTTCAAATGGACTCTTGTAATACGTCCTTGAATTATTTTCTGTTCTGAAAAGTGTGCAAAAACTTTATTCATTTATGGAAAGATACGTAACTAAACTGCACACCTTCTTGTCAAGATGTTTCACCTCACTGTAATTGCTGTACGTATAATGTATTACGTAATATTCTTTAGTTTTAACTTTTTCGCGAGTTTTTCTATTCTGCCATTCTTGCTACTTAAGTTTAATATTATTTGGTTTAAAGGTCCCCTTGAAATGATCGTTGTAATTTCTATATCGCTCTTTTTGCTGAGGGAACAAGTGCAAACGACAGTGATACGCGAGCGTACTTTCACAAAGGGAACTGCACAAAGCCGATTATACAAACATACAAATTCACAGAGAACCTACTTTGGTCGTCAAGAACTGAGATACAGAGATATTGTAAAGATGTTGCAAAGATGTTATTGACCTAAGTTAAAGTTGTTATCATTTATCATAAAGATGTAACAACAGAGTTTAAACAGTAGATTAAAGCAGTTGAAACCTTAGCAGTTCCAGAGTGATAATCCTCAGGGTAAAGGGAAATTGAGCTACCCCGGACACAGAGGTTCATTTTTTAATACACGGGTATCCATGAAGTCATTATTAAGATAATTTCCTGAGTGAGCAAGTTAAGTTTTCACTCTTATTGTTCTTAAGACTATAAACACGATAGCGTTTTGTTAAAAAAAAAAACATTGAAAAGATATGTAAATTACCGTTGATAAGAAGTTTCAGGAAGCTTTTGCATGCCCTTTAAATTTCCTATGCCGATTTACACATTTTTCGCAAACTGACATTCCATATCCATCCACTAACACTGTCATTTTTTTGTTTGAAACATCTGTGTTTTATTTACCTAGAAAACCGACATCAGAAGGCAGCAGAACGCCCCCCATGTTTGAACTATTCCAAGTCTTCTCAGCTGTTGTGCAGATGAGCAAAGACATCACTGCTAGTATGCGCAGATCCCTAACACGTACCTAGTCATTTGACAATCCTATCACGTTTGTTGTCGACAAATGTAAACACCCTTGTTCTTTAAGAAACAGTTTGTGGCTTATGCTAGTCATACACGCGTCTCTTGTACCTGAGTCAAAATGAACCAAGTTTTACTCCTTCTTCTCCTGGGTTGTACTCATCTGGTGGCTTCTGAGTATGTCAGAGTGTGTTACTACACCAACTGGTCTCAGTATCGACCCAAAGGTGCAACCTTCTGGCCTGAAGACATCGATCCATTCCTCTGTACGCACGTGATTCACTCGTTTGCAAAAGTCAGTCGCACCACACATAAAATGGAGATTTACGAAGAAAACGACCACGATCTTTACAACAGAATCAACGCGCTAAAGAAAATCAACCCGAAGCTCAAGACACAAATTGCTGTTGGCGGATGGACTCACGAAGAAAAAGACAGCCCGTTTTCCAAGATGGTAGCAACGAAAGAGAAACGTGCAATCTTCATCAAGTCATCCATTGACACCCTGAGGAAGTTTGGATTCGATGGTTTGGATCTAGACTGGGAATACCCAGGCATGCGTGGCGGCTCTCCCAAGAGCGACAAAGGACGATTCACTCGCCTGTGCAATGAGCTGAGAGCTGCGTTCGAAGCTGAAGCCAAGGCTTCTGGGAAGGAACGCCTGTTGTTAACGGCAGCAGTAGCAGCAGGACTGTGGACCATCAAAGGAGCGTACGATATCGAGGGGATATCGAAGCCACTAGACTGGATCAACATCATGACCTACGACCTTCACGGTACTTGGGAACCTAAGACTGGCCACCACACTGCTATGGGACCTGAGGGCGATAAACTCACGCTTCCGTTTGCAGTCTGGTACTGGATGAATAACAGAGATACCTGGGAGAAGCCGGGTATCCGGAATGGCATGCCCGCCAACAAGATTGTGCTGGGCTTAGGAACATACGGACGCGCGTTTGGTCTCGCAAACCCAGGAAACAATGGCCTAGGAGTCGGCCGAGACTATACGTACACACCAAAGGGGAAGTACACTGGTGCTGAAGGGTTCCTGGCATACTTTGAGATCTGTAAGATGGGTCTTACCGTGGTGGAAAACAATGCAGCAAAGGCCCCATATGGCTATAAAGGAAAGGACTGGGTGGGATTCGATAATCCAAAGAGTTTGATTTACAAGATCGATAACGTGGTGAAGAAGAATTCTCTCCGCGGTGTTATGTTCTGGGCCATTGACCTGGACGACTTCTCAGGACAGCATTGCGGACAAGGCAAGTACCCACTGATGAATGCCGTTAAGGATTACCTCACATCCGGAGTACAGCCGACATTTCCCCCAGGAACCGAACCCCCGGTGACAGACAGCCCAGTCACAAAACCCCCTAAACCGGGGACAACCGTGGCTCCTCCTAAACCTACTACCAGCGGTGGAGGTGGCGGCTCCGGGGCATGCAAGGCGACAGGTGCATGGGCGGGAAATGCTAACATGGATGCGTGGTGCGTTGCTAACTGTGCGCTTGGTAACTGCCCATCAAGCATGTGCGTCTGTTAGGAGGACTCAACATGCCTGATTCAATGCGTGTAGTATAGTATCTTATGCTGTAATGCTATAGAAAACCTGGAGACTCAGGCATGAAGTCGTAATAAAACGAAAGTGTGAAGGAAATGAAGTTTATATTACTCTGTCTTTGTCCTTCCTACATGCTCGAATTCCAGATAATTAGATATGAACTCACTTTTGTTCAAAAGTATTTTTTTGGTCGGTTTTTGTTTGAATTTTTTTGGTAGGTGCTGATTATTCGGAAGGAGTTTTGCGTCAAAAAATGATGAACTAAGGCGGGAAGAGACCTATCATCTCAAAACTATCAGTGCCTATTAAAGCACTGCATGGTAAGACTCTCTAGACATGACAAGTTTTATCATCGTTAGATACTGGACCATCAAGTCTCTAAATAACTGTAAATACGTAAAATACAAAAGAACCCAACAACCAGGAGAGAGAGTTATTACTGGAAGTATTTTTGAGGCTAAGATTTGGATAGGTTATTTTCGCATGGGCGTATTATTGCTACTTTATTTTCACTAGAGCATTCCACCAATAGGCCATTTCTAAAGTTCCGTTTTACCTCCCTGTCAAAAAGAGTCTAAGTGCGAAACCATTCATATGAAAATGAGTTCCGCCTACAGGATCGTTTTCATGCAAATTAAACTCATTTCCCTTTAAATGGTTTCGTACTTAGACTTGTTTTGTAATAGAGGCACAAGGGAATTTTCTTTATGACTTCTTTAGAGTTGTAAGCCGGCCGTATGGTGTACCGAAGATCATCTTTGTATATTTCATCAGTTCAGTGCAAAGCGTACAAACATATCACAAAGTCATATTCTCTTGATATCATCAGTGATAAAAAGTAGTCCACGCTATGGCAAATCTGAACGGGATCGGGAATCAAAACTTTTAAGAGCTTCTACGGTTCACACTGTCCGCTCATTAAGCCACTCTCATACAAAACACGAACTTTCCGTGGCCACGATCTTCAAAATCAACTCTGGTCTCTTTGTCTCAGATAAAATAGCTACTGTGTAAATATACAGTCAAACCTTTCCTTACGGACTTTAATTTAATGCTTTAATCAGATACTCCTAAAAACAGTAAAAACTATACTAGGAGGTTTAAAGTTACTGATGATATGTACACCATACGAACACCCCTATAATACGAACAACCCCTTGTAATGTACAATCGGCTCTACGCCTATACCTCCCTACGGTCACCTCCACGGACACTCAGTATGCCAGTATGGGGTCCGTATTACTTTTTTTCTATGAATCATTTGAGATTGATCACTGAGCCAATGATTTTGATCTCCTGACTGGAGAGACTTGACGAGCGTTTGTCTTATGTGGGCCGTCGACTTACAGGCAAAAAACAATCTGGTGGTTTTCATGGTGGAACTTTGATCCCTTTTTGTGAATATTCAAAGAGGTTCCCAGTGGCCGGTACGACTGTTTTTCTTGTGAACAAACACGTGACGTACATGTGTGATTGGTTACTTCAAATTTCAGGTGGTTACCCCCGTAGCAAGCTACAATACTCTTGGACAGAATAAAATAAGAAATAAAACCACCCCTCCCTCCGAATCAATGATGAACTGGCGCTAAACCTAAAACGCGCCTCATTGAAATGCAGGGGAGGGGTGGTCTTAATTATTGCCCCAGTCTGACGATCCGCTGACGATGCTAAGAGACTGGGAAAGGCTCTTCCGACACTTGGGTCCAGTCTTCTATGAAAAATTTCCAAAATGGCGGCCAGTGCTTCCCAAACACGTGTGAAAGAAGAAGTGGAGAGATCGATAGAAAAACTTGAAAGAGAACAACTAAGAGGGCTTCAGGTCAGTTGGTACAGTTGCTACATAAAAATTTCTGTGAAAAATCAGCTCCTGTGTGGGGTATGAGGCACATCGTTAAGCTAAATGATGATTGCAAAGACGCCAGACTAAGATTTTTACCGAGACAATATCTGAAAACATTTCTTTGCATAACCCCTTAGGAGATCTTGAAACAGGTAATAAATGCAAAATTTTTAGCAAGAAAAAGGTCTTGGTTTGCCCGTTACTTACTCTGGCCTTCGTTGTCTAATCACTCTGCAGTGAAACGAAAAACAAAATTATTTCTAACTTAGTATAAGTAAGAAAACACCAGTCATATAGGAGGGGGCATCTCGTTTATTGATCAGACATAAATAGCCCTAGGATAGTTACTACAAACAATAAATGTAATAAACAAAAACACGGAAGTTTACTGAAACAAAATTTCCAAAGTGAAGTGATCTAAAGCGGAGATGCCGTCGAATTGACAACTCCTAACGGACAAACTCCTTAAATATTCAATTCTTAGCATAATTACGTAGCCTGCATACCAACCAATCTACATACCAGCTCAAAACTATCTTACAGTAACAATGAGCCAGAGCCTGAACCAGAGGTGGATCTAGGGGGAGGGTGCAGGGGGTGTGCTGCTCACCCTCCCCCCCTTTGAGATGAAGCCTTCTTCTTTGTATTTACTTTTAAAATTTGTTTACCCCACCAGTCAGTTACGCTATTCCTTAGTGGTGCACCCCCTCCTAAGAAAAATCCTGGCTTCACCCCTGTGAACATGTACATATGTTTGACAATTAAGGAGACTCTAAACAGTTTCCAGCACTTTCCAAGAAGTAGATTTTGATGGGTCATTATAACGATTCTATATCGGTTGATGTCAGAATCGTGGCATCAAAAAACTGCCCGATCATTGGTGAACAAGTTGCTGTCAATTTTGGGGCGTAATAGGTTATGATAGCGACAATATGACCCGATAAAAACACCCTTGATTTTAACTTTAAGCGCTTATCAAATTGTGATAAGCATAATGAAGTGCAACATTCTGTAGTGTGGGTTCAGAGCCACCTTAAATTTTTGACAATTTAAGGTGGCTCTGTCTTTCATTGCTTCTAATCAACTCGGATTTGCCACAAGCCACATATGCTTTCTGGGCCAGCTAATTTTCTACTCTACAGTTCTAATGCGCAATTCAAAAGTGATATATTTCATGATACAGGGTTTCCTTTTGAAAGCTAATCAGTCCTTGGTCTAAACTGTTCTGAATCTTTGGTGTCTTTTCATTAGGCCAAGTCTCACTTGTGTGCTGCCCAATGTTGTGAGAATTTAACTGCTAGTAAAGATGAAGTTCAACAGTGCATGAACAAGTGTTTTGTACCAATCCAGCAAATTCAAGAGTACCTTGGTAAAGAGCTAACTGGATTTCAGGTAGATCTTCACTTTACCAGTACAGGCATATGGTTTGGGATTGCATATTGAGAGTAAACAACACTGCTTAGTTTCTAAAGTGGCTAGATAAATGTCCAATTCCAGACCATTGGACCATCAAGTTTTGTTTCATTTGGTGACTTACCAGGATTGCTACTTCATGTATTCAGTAACTCATTCTACTGATTACCCAACACACAGACTAAACCTGTTTGTCATTATTCTAAAACAATACATTTACGCTTGTAAATGTTCTGACAAGAAATCAATCATGCGGGAATTTCAAAGAAAAACTGTATTACAATGGCAAATAGAGAATTAGGCTTTTCCTTCAGCCTTAGATCTTCCCGCGAAGCCTTTTTGCTTTTAATTATTCAACTAGCCAACTGATATAGACATACTAAATCAAAACCCAAAATTTTATCTTTTCTCCTCTAGCATGGTAGCGTTGTAAGTAGGCCAACTGTAATATTAGCGGAAATATTGTATTGTAAAAAACAAACATGGCAGAGTCGCGCAAGATGGCAGCCACACTCCATCTAATAGGTTGACAGAAACATGCAGCCTTAGTTTATAACGTTCTTTGATATTGGACATCCATGTTATGGCCAATTGACACCTGTCGAAACAAGGTACCCACTGACCAGTATCACATGACCATATCGCAGATTCATGTGTAGAACTCAAGTTCAAGTGCTGGTTTTCAGTTGGCTCAAGGGCTTATGTCAAGTTAATGTGATGTAATCAGGGCTAGGTTGTTCGGAGCTGGTTAACACCAACCCAGAATTAAAAGTTAACCGCACTATAAATTTTTCTTGTATACAAGTGTTTTTCACTGCTTTTGTTTTGTGTAGTTTGAGATTATTCAAACTCAAAACAGAAAGCCAAACAACATACAGAAAACCTCACTACAAAAGTTACAAAACTCTAATCAAAATCCTTGCTTAAAATTCTGGGTTAGCTTAATCGGGCTTTGAACAACCCGGCTCAGGAGCTCCGTTTTTAGGCTTGGCTAAATCTATATATTGTAGTTATATGGAGTACCCCTAGGGCTTAGGTTTTTATGATAATATCAGTTTGCTTATTGCAAAAACATTTGTTTATTATTTGTTCATTTGTTTATGTTTAGGACCGACTTGGTCGCTGCGCTCAACAATGCCAGGACAAAATTCAAGACAATGTGGACCCAAATACAACTCAATCAGAGCTCACAAAGTATCAAGCTCAGCTGGACTCTTGTGTTGATCAGTGTTGTAAAACACACTTGGAGCTTGTTCCTAAAATGTTTGAGAGAATGAGGAAGGTCTTGTCACAAGTGCAGGAGCCCAGCCCAAGATAGTGCACAATGATGCTTAGGATGGAAGAATTATTAAATTAATACTTGAATGGAGCTGTGCCACAGGTGGTGCATGTTGAAAAATTTAGCCTCAAGTTTTCAATGTTGTCATTTTAATTTTGTAATCCATGTCAGTGATAACAATCTTTGTTCTTTTTGTTTTCTAAATACCTCTCTAATGTTTTTTTTTACCTTTTTGTTTTTCACGAGGTTATTCTCAAAGATGGCGTTGCGCATTACAAATATTGCTTGACATAGCTTGTTCAATCTCCAGCTCTCCTTTAAAGTTGGTTTATAACACAACCGTGTGAATGTTTCAACAATCTTAAAAAGGTCACAGTAGTAAATGAACTGATGAACTGATCATCTGAGAAGAACTATCCTGAGTAAAACCTTTTTTCTTTAAAGAGAAAATTGGAAAAATGTGTGAAGAATTAAAGTAAGTGGTGTTCCAATGCTGGCCATGGGATGTAAATGTTGGTACAGACGTGAGATTTCGGAGGAAGCCAATAGTCTACAAGGAATATTTTTTCAAGGTCAGGGAAGTTTTTAGTTTATTTTTTAAGTCATACTTTATCAGAACAGTCAAGTCAGGAAATTCGATTTGAATGTTGCTGCTGGTTTTACTAACAAGCAGTTGATAAAGACATCTTGTTAATGTCAATAAAATGAGTATGGATTTTATGAAATAATTTGAAGTAAATTAAGTTTGTCAGGATGCTTTCCATTTGATGGGGCCTCTTATGATTAGTAAGTGAAAATTGTTTTTATTAGTTAAAAGCCAGGGGATTATTGTGTAGAACTGACTGAATCAGTGCTACTGTAATGTCTCATCCCACAGTGATGTATTTCAGTATCCTGAAATCCGCGGTTTAGAGTTCCATAGAGTTCCTAATCCTATTGTATCTATAGCATGCACTATTTCTTTCTCATATGTGCATCTCGACAAAAAGTAGTGCAGGTAACGACGATATCTTAATATAAGTCTATAAAGTGAAACTTATAACCAGAGAATTCTTTCACAGCGGAATATATAAAAAATCAGTCATCATTCTAATAATCGTCAGCGTATGATGAGGTTGACAAAGTTCCTTCTCCCAGAAGCTTGAACAAGAGCTCTGGTATCTGGCACTTGTCGTCTTCATCGCCTGAATCTTCAAAGAACTTGAAATCAACGCCCTCGCAAGTGATCTCACTTATCGGGCCTTCTCCATAGCGCTCCAACACCTCCCCTGAAGTGGCAGTGACAGAATACATGACGTCACTTTGCAGCGTGGTCCCACTTGGAAAGAAAATGTCGTGGATGTCACTGTCGTGACGTTTGACGAGATCTGCGTGATGTGTTGTTAAGACAGAGTCATTGTTGTCACGCAACTCAACTTTACAAAGATGAGCTGTTGATTGTGTCACGGCTGAGAAAAGCGCCACGCCTTTAATGTTGATTGGATGTTTAACCTTGAATTTTACAGTGGATTGTTGGGGCTCGACTACTTTCCACTTTGGGCGCAGTGCTGTGGATTCAAAACGCGGGCACCGGAAGGCTGTGTCTTTCGCAGGCTCGGCGCGTTGCTCCGTTGGAAATCTGATGTTACATGACTGGAAACTGGAGTTGTACCCTATGTACATGTTAGCAACTTCTTCATGACTCAGAAAAGATGATTGTGCCACGTCTTCAGTAAATTCTTTCATACTCATCAACGGGAAACGAATAGAGTAGAATGCATCCCCAAGTACCCTACGCTTGTTTTCAACTGTCAGCGGAATTGACAGGCGCTGACACTCTCGTCCCGCCCATTTCACGGCCGCATGGAAAAGTACCGTCTCCTTGGCAACCAGCGTGTCACGTGCTAAAAAGGCAGTCAGCGTAGCGTGATCGACTTCAGGAAATTGATTATCCTGAGCTATTTCCGAAGCGTGTTGATCGATGATTACCCAACATTGTTTCTCAAGGCCTTTGCTCACGCCTAGCAGATAACAGTGATTCAACACAGACAGAGCGTTCTCCACGCTTAAGTTGTTTAGAACGAACTCTGAGCAGATCTCAGCCAGGCTTGGAATGAGGTATTTTCGAGCCAAGAATAAGACCTCGGGGGCGTTGTTTGTGGTCAGCTGTACTTCATCGTAGTACATGAACCGGAGCATCTCCATAAATGATTCAGGCTCACACTCGGACAGTTCAATCTAAAAAAGAGAGGGTAGCCATTGTCTAGATGAACAGTTGCACTATTCAGTATTGGAATTTAATTGTTCTGTGAAATAAAGCCAACTACCAAAATTTGTCTTTATTAAAAAACGCTTGGCATTGTTTTAAGCCGAGCCTTGTATAAATTCATAATTGACGTTTTATCTGAATTTTGATTTGCTTATTAAGTATTGAAGTAGGCCTCATATAAAAATTGAGCAAACAATAAAGAAAAGAAACATATGTTTTTTTTCTTCGAGTTTCCTTAACTAGACTTGGGTTAACTGTTTATTAGGTTTAGCTGGCAAATGTTAGCTTCCTTGATTGGTGCGCGGGGGTTGTGGGAACTGGAAAAACTGCCTGGTGGTTTCCCGTGTAACCATCAAGCCGGCTCCTTTTCCAGCTTTCAGCTTTCCGCCTTTCAACGGCGGCGGGGAACGAATCAGCGTATTATAGCCTTTTTTAACTCGTGAACCGAATTGCGCGACGCAAGTATGTCCTACGCATAAACATATCACGTGATGCATGTGCAATCATCGTGACGAAGGTGAAAAAAAATGGGAGTCACGGTTCACTGGAATGAATAATAAGCGGGGTATTTTAAGTTTTCTAACCTGCTCTCTGGTGGAAAGCTCCGTCTGAAGTGCTCCAAATGCATAGAAAAGCGATGAAAAGACTGGACTACTAATGGCCAGTATATAACGATGTGCGGGAATGGACGTCTTCTCTCTCCTGCCCACAAGGAAGCGCACATCGCTGAATAGTTCACGATTAAACATGTACTTGTTTCTGTCGCGAAGCGAGCGGCAATTAGTCTGCCACTGGTCATCCTCTCCCGTGTAGCGCAGGCTCGCGCGGAGAGCCAACTTGCTTTCGAACGAATCGATCCCGGTACCTAGTCGAGAACTGACCAGACAATCCAGTTTTGAATCCTGTCTGAAATCCAGTTTGTTCGGCAAATGCACTTCCACGCCAATGTCGCCCATCTATGATGAATGCTATTAAAATGAATGTACAAACATTATGCAATTTAGAAAAGATTTTTGGAGCTTTCTGCGATTAGAATATTAAAGTTAGTTATATAATTCCAGTTTGTATTGAAAATAAAATACAATTCAATCCAGCTGCCTCGTGGATCTCCACAGCTCAAGTGCGGAACAATAAATGTCCAATTACTATGCAAAAAAACCCGAACGTCTATTTTACTCAATAATACCTCGTGCTATGTGCTATGTCAGCCTGTACGCTAGGCTCGATTTCCGCGGGCTCCTTTCGCGAGCCCCGGCCGGTAATCGAGCCTACCTGTATGCATGCAACTGAGATTGGATGCTAATTACACAGTGTATAAAAAGAGTTAGGCGTTGTTAGGGAGATTTCAGCGAAAAAAACCCTTGTTTTGTCTCAAGTCAAAACTAAATTATGAATTAATCTTCATTTTTAAAGTAGCAGACCATGCTATAAAAAAAATACTCCTCTTGGGCTTAATAAATGCTCGTTCTGTTGTAAAAAAGCTATTTAATTTAATGTAAAAAGAAGTAAAAGAATTCTGTCCAGTAAAAATTTATCATATAGAAAATCATATAAAACGCGAAAGCTTATTACAGTATAATTGCTCTGTTATGATAACGCATGAAACGTGCATGGTTTTTTTTATTTTCAATCACATGGAAGCTTTGTTCCGAGACATTATAAACACCGATTCAACCCTTAATTGCCGTGCACGCCAAGTTAAAAAAAGCTAACAAGTTTCGCCTACTACTCGACACTACGGTTAAATGAAGGATAGATAAGTTAGAAAAGAAAAGTCTTATTCAAATCTGGCTTCTACAGGTGCGGAATGGATTTTTCTTAATGACTAGGTTATTCTTGTTAATAACGTGGATATTTTATTTCACAGGAAGCGGTAAAAGATTTATTTTCAAACTGTGCTACGCATGGTTTGTTTTGTCTTGATTCGTAAACACCTGCTCAGATTTTTTTGCAAAGATCTTTATTTTTAAATATAATTAAAAAACACATATTTGAGATTTTTTATAAATCTTACCAAAATATCTCAGCAGTACTATATCAATTTGTTTTGCCTCAGGGACCGTTCATTTTTTATGGTGTATAGGGGGGGCTGGTGGGATTTGGTAGATAGTCTCTGTAGCATATGATGGTCCCCCCTCTTAAGGCGGGGGTACACGTGAATTTAAGTGAAATTTTGGTAAGTTTAAAGAGAGGTTGAAAGGGGAAAAAAAGGGTTATGGAACACCACCAGACAGTTGCCTGACCGCACAATGGCACCCCAGGTTGTTGGGCAACTGTTTGGAGTGTATGAACCAATTTTTAATTTCAAACTCTAATTTTAAAACAACACCAAATCTTCAAAATTTCCTATTTCCATCAATTTTACTAATCCTTTAAGAAAAACTATTTCTCTCCAAATATACCTAAAAATCACCAAAAAATTTACAAAACAACCCAAAACATAGATATGTGAAATGAGCATAGAGATTCTTGATTGCTTGAAACGTCAACGAGATATTTGCATAAAAAACATACTACCCAGCCAAAATACGGCTTTCATGTGTACCCCCACCTTAAGAGGAAGTTTTTAAGGTCATTCAAGCTGTAGCTACTGTCAAGCTAATAGGTGTGAAGAAAATCACAAGTTTAACACGTCTGTCAAGATAACAAATGAAAACAGCAATTGCATGGCGTTATAGGATGAAAACAAGCTTAGCGCCAAAACGAGGCTACGCCTCGTGCGAGTCTAAGAAATGCCTCCCAAAAGGGAGGCAAAGAGCTTTTCACCTCCTACTTAAAGTTAGTTGCATCGAAGAGATGTTGGAGGCTCCTCGTGCGGGTGGACCGGTGAGGGTGGGACTCTGCAGAGACTCTGCTCCCGTTAACCCTACCCCCATGAGGGGGGTAGGGGGGAGCAGAGAACGAGGAGCATTTTGCTTGAATTATTTTTCGTTTTTTCCCTTTAAATAAACATGTTTAAAACACGCGTTTTAACCTGTATCCATATCAGATGAATATATCTGGCATTAAAAACTTGATTTAAACGTCAAGAATATTCGAAATTGTCCGCCTTTAAGGCGGGGGTACACGTGAATTTAAGTGAAATTTTGGTAAGTTTAAAGAGAGGTTGAAAGGGGAAAAAAAGGGTTATGGAACACCACCAGACAGTTGCCTGACCGCACAATGGCACCCCAGGTTGTTGGGCAACTGTTTGGAGTGTATGAACCAATTTTTAATTTCAAACTCTAATTTTAAAACAACACCAAATCTTCAAAATTTCCTATTTCCATCAATTTTACTAATCCTTTAAGAAAAACTATTTCTCTCCAAATATACCTAAAAATCACCAAAAAATTTACAAAACAACCCAAAACATAGATATGTGAAATGAGCATAGAGATTCTTGATTGCTTGAAACGTCAACGAGATATTTGCATAAAAAACATACTACCCAGCCAAAATACGGCTTTCATGTGTACCCCCACCTTAAGAGGAAGTTTTTAAGGTCATTCAAGCTGTAGCTACTGTCAAGCTAATAGGTGTGAAGAAAATCACAAGTTTAACACGTCTGTCAAGATAACAAATGAAAACAGCAATTGCATGGCGTTATAGGATGAAAACAAGCTTAGCGCCAAAACGAGGCTACGCCTCGTGCGAGTCTAAGAAATGCCTCCCAAAAGGGAGGCAAAGAGCTTTTCACCTCCTACTTAAAGTTAGTTGCATCGAAGAGATGTTGGAGGCTCCTCGTGCGGGTGGACCGGTGAGGGTGGGACTCTGCAGAGACTCTGCTCCCGTTAACCCTACCCCCATGAGGGGGGTAGGGGGGAGCAGAGAACGAGGAGCATTTTGCTTGAATTATTTTTCGTTTTTTCCCTTTAAATAAACATGTTTAAAACACGCGTTTTAACCTGTATCCATATCAGATGAATATATCTGGCATTAAAAACTTGATTTAAACGTCAAGAATATTCGAAATTGTCCGCCTTTAAGGCGGGGGTACACGTGAATTTAAGTGAAATTTTGGTAAGTTTAAAGAGAGGTTGAAAGGGGAAAAAAAGGGTTATGGAACACCACCAGACAGTTGCCTGACCGCACAATGGCACCCCAGGTTGTTGGGCAACTGTTTGGAGTGTATGAACCAATTTTTAATTTCAAACTCTAATTTTAAAACAACACCAAATCTTCAAAATTTCCTATTTCCATCAATTTTACTAATCCTTTAAGAAAAACTATTTCTCTCCAAATATACCTAAAAATCACCAAAAAATTTACAAAACAACCCAAAACATAGATATGTGAAATGAGCATAGAGATTCTTGATTGCTTGAAACGTCAACGAGATATTTGCATAAAAAACATACTACCCAGCCAAAATACGGCTTTCATGTGTACCCCCACCTTAAGAGGAAGTTTTTAAGGTCATTCAAGCTGTAGCTACTGTCAAGCTAATAGGTGTGAAGAAAATCACAAGTTTAACACGTCTGTCAAGATAACAAATGAAAACAGCAA
This sequence comes from Micromussa lordhowensis, assembly GCA_964020085.1. NCBI lineage: Eukaryota > Metazoa > Cnidaria > Anthozoa > Scleractinia > Lobophylliidae > Micromussa > Micromussa lordhowensis. The sequence goes on from OZ026595.1 coordinate 9,764,627, forward strand.
TTGCATGGCGTTATAGGATGAAAACAAGCTTAGCGCCAAAACGAGGCTACGCCTCGTGCGAGTCTAAGAAATGCCTCCCAAAAGGGAGGCAAAGAGCTTTTCACCTCCTACTTAAAGTTAGTTGCATCGAAGAGATGTTGGAGGCTCCTCGTGCGGGTGGACCGGTGAGGGTGGGACTCTGCAGAGACTCTGCTCCCGTTAACCCTACCCCCATGAGGGGGGTAGGGGGGAGCAGAGAACGAGGAGCATTTTGCTTGAATTATTTTTCGTTTTTTCCCTTTAAATAAACATGTTTAAAACACGCGTTTTAACCTGTATCCATATCAGATGAATATATCTGGCATTAAAAACTTGATTTAAACGTCAAGAATATTCGAAATTGTCCGCCTTTAAGGCGGGGGTACACGTGAATTTAAGTGAAATTTTGGTAAGTTTAAAGAGAGGTTGAAAGGGGAAAAAAAGGGTTATGGAACACCACCAGACAGTTGCCTGACCGCACAATGGCACCCCAGGTTGTTGGGCAACTGTTTGGAGTGTATGAACCAATTTTTCATTTCAAACTCTAATTTTAAAACAACACCAAATCTTCAAAATTTCCTATTTCCATCAATTTTACTAATCCTTTAAGAAAAACTATTTCTCTCCAAATATACCTAAAAATCACCAAAAAATTTACAAAACAACCCAAAACATAGATATGTGAAATGAGCATAGAGATTCTTGATTGCTTGAAACGTCAACGAGATATTTGCATAAAAAACATACTACCCAGCCAAAATACGGCTTTCATGTGTACCCCCACCTTAACCGGATTTTTTTCCCTGCCCCCCCCCCTCATAAGCCTAAATTTTTTTGATGACCCCCCCCCAAAAAAAAAAAAGAAGTCAAAAGCAAAGCAAAAAGAATGATCAAGTTAACTCTACCTTATAAGTTAAACACAAAAACTGCAGTTTCAAAAAGGTCTTTCTGAATCACCGTTTTCGCCTATGGGATATGTCCTTTGTGTAATCTGACTATTTTTAACCCAACAAGTGCCCTAACTAGGGGGGTTCGGGGGCATTCTCCCCCGAGAAAATTTAGAATTTCAGAACTTCAGAAACGCTATTTTACGCCATTCTGGCAAACTTTTTGTAACATTTGTAGATTTACTGCAGTTTAAATTACAAATAGTAGAAATAATTTTTAAATATTTACATGTGCACTGGCCATGGTAATCTGTCTTTTCCTTTGATAAACAAGGTACTGTTTGTTGTTGGGAGTGAACATTCTCAAGTAGTTTTGAATTGATATTGTTCCATCCACTACAAACTAGGGGGGTCCAGGGGGCATGCTCCCCCGGGAAAGTTTAGATTTTTAGAACCTCAGAAATGCAATTTTAGGGCATTTTGG
>OZ026595.1:9771015-9781015 GCA_964020085.1 Micromussa lordhowensis
CTTTGGCACGGCCGTTATATTTGCTGGTGCTGGCGTATAAACGCTTAACTAGGTGAGGTGAATTGGCATCATAACTATGGCTTCTCAACTTCTCTTTATCTCCCATCCTGGCCAATAACAGGCATCTTGTATGATTCATTTGAGTCCAAATTTTCCCACACTTGTTAGGTTGACGTTTTTAAAATAGAATTCTTTGGTGTGGGACTTTAATGTGGTGTACATCTTTGGAATGGAAGTCTTGCGGAATGTACCCTGGAGACTTCTGAATTCCAACCAACAGTGCAACTTATGTTATTTCCTATCTAGGTTCACACACAACAAGCTTCCCATGTTAAGGAGGTTGTGCTTGTGCTTGCAAAATGCACAAGGGGTCACAAAATGGATTAGATTTTTCAAGGTTGCATGTATATGCAATAAACCAGAAATGCAAATGAACCCAGACATTTAGTCCTGTATTGAAATTCTATTTGTTTGATTAGTCCTGGCAGTATTTTCTTGCAAGCAGGATTTAGCATGACCAATGTAGTATGTGTTTAGAACAAAATTACAATGAAAAATCGCTATTTAGCTCTGATCTTGTAAAACCATTTTATTTGACCAGATGGCAAAGCATGTGGGCTTAATCCCATCGTTAGATGGTGGATTGTATCAAGTCAATGGAGACAAAGTTGAGGTAAGCTGAAAGAAAGCTTAAGATGAGAATGGACTGTATGATATTATGATCAATGGACATGGTAAATATGAGACACAGATTAAATTTATGTAAATTTAAGTAGTAGATGATATATTTTTTGCATGTCTTTTTCCATCAGCCAGGAAATGATAAGTGCAAATAATGTCACTATTATTAATAATAATGTCCTGCTAGCAATGGTCAGAGGTTGTGCTGGGAAAATATTACCCCAAGGACTGGGCAAATGCAAACATTTTTTACATGTAATATGCAAAGCTAGTATAAAAAGAAAGCAACATCAGACTGTGTGAGAATAAGGTTAGTGCTACCCAAGCAGAAGAAAAAAATCCATATGACCCAGCCAACAAAAGCTATGTTTCCAGGCTATGGGTGTGAACATAAATAGGTTAGATATATTTTACACGTCAGATGCAAACAAAAATCACAATCTACAAGTGTCAAGGAAGGTGTAACTAACTGCAACTCACTTGACAAAAACAACTATCTGCACCAAAATGCACATGTTACCCCTTAGATACATGTAAGTCATATAAAAGAGTGACAAAATATAAATTATGTTCTAGATTCTTGGAGATGATATGATTTCAAAGTTATGCCTTGTACCAGTACTCACTGGCATACTTGATAATAGAGAAAGGGAAAAGTAAACAAAAGAACATTAATTAACTGACCAATTTTGTTTAATAGCAGTTTTAGAGAGATTAATGTGTTGTTGTCAATACCTTTAGCCTATCCCCTTTACTGCTGATACACTTCTTGGATCATTCTACAAGCTGCCTGATGGTTCAACTTTAGTTGGTGGCAAGCAAGCCACTACTTGTGGTCTTAATCCATATTCTGGAAAGGTCAGTTACTTTTGCGGTATCCAAATTTACTGTCTGATTATGAAAAATTGTTGGCTTACAGTCATGGTGGTTGCATCTGGAGATATATAATATTTAGTTTCACATGTTATACAGATGTGTTAGTCTGGGTAGTTGAAGTAAATGTAGTTTATGTGCATTTCTTAAACAATTTCTTAAAAATGTAGCTACTTTAAATCAATCATGCAAATAATAATGAAATGTTTGGTCAATTACCATGCTAAGTGCAAAATTTGTGTGAAAAACAGACCTTAAATTTCATGTTCACCTTGGGCTTTTCTTTTCGTTACATGGACATCCATCTGTTATGTCAGTCATTTTTAGTGCAGATTGCACTATTGGGATGGTTTTGGGGGCTGCCTGCTGCTAAGGAACTATGGCGCTAAGGTGTAAACTTTAATGTGTGTTTAATTAATTGATTTCAATTAATTAATAACCATTACAGCAAGAGGGTAGGGTGAGTTAGGTACCTGTGTGCACTATGTAAAACATGTTACACCTACCTCAAATTATTAATCACATCAAAGCTATTCAGGAAACCCCTTGCTCTCCTTGTGGTACTATTCTCTAAACAAAACCAATTTGCTCCAAACCCATCCACAGATTAGTTACCGTTCATGTCGACTATACATTAGGTGGAAGATACATTTTATACAGGACCACTCATTAACGTTACAGTAGGTGCTTTTCCTTGTGGTAGAACCCGACATGTAAAACGCATGCGTTCTAGCATCATTAGGGTTATACACTCTGTTTTCATCCCCAAAGCCGCGCAGTTTTTTAGGTTTTGTGTGATGTTGCCGAGGACTGCAGTTATTTTTCGGTTAAGTTAGTGGCACTTAGTCCCTTGTAAGTGCAAAAGCACTACTGTGGCTTTGTGTATTTTGGAATTACCCCAACGTCGGGAATGATGGGCTCCTGCCCTACGTCCGTTCAACAAATATCGTCTGCTGTTTTCAAGCTACAATAGTGTGTTTGCGAGGGTCAGATAAACAGGGAAACATGTTCCTTCTCCTTTATTTGTCTCTATAAGAGAGACCACAAATTTCCCGAGTGAGTGGCATTACAACTTGTTAAATTATAAATTTGTGACACAAGAAACCAAGAAAGTGCTTAAATGTTGCTGTACACTCTAATGAAAGCACAAATTAATTAAATCAAGCTTTAAAGGGGACGCGTTCACCGATGTAGGATATACCGGTAATCTCGTCTAATTAGTGCTGTTTACGTTCAGTACTTCTCATTGAATCCATCTCAGTTGTATTAATCAAATATCATGGTGTATTAATTTTGAATGGTTTTATTGTTAACCACAACAGTGGCAACAGAATAAGAAAGTGGCATTCCGTGACTTATTGATAATTAAATTATTTAGGTCCTGTGTATCGGCGTAAAGAAAACTTGCGTTTTGAGTAAAACAAAATTGTTTCTTTTCCACTTCTTCATCAGATATTTAACTTTCTTCCATTTATCTCCAGCAGTGAAAAAAAAGAGAAAAAAAAGAACATCTTCCATGTGTTTTAGAGAAAATGAGGGATTCATTTTATATACCTTCATCAGGAAAACAAAAGTATCAAGTTACAAAGTTCGTGTGAAAAGTGAAATTGTTACGTTTGTTGTTTCCAGGTATTATTGAATTTGAAAATTATGAACAGAAATGACGTAAAACACCAGAGTAAACAGTAATTGTAAGATATTTTTGGACCTTGAATTAAAATACTGTACACACTCATGAAACAAGCACACTTCTAAGATTATGTCTTACCAATGTTTCTGTCCGTTCATATTCTGCAAGGGAGTGGAGTGAACCGGGCAGGGGTTCCAAGGCCTTCTTTCCCAGAGCTATCAATTGCATTTTGCACTATCTGAGATTGTCTCCATTGTTTAAAGATACTCTGTCTAGATTAACAACTGGATATGGATTTGGTTTTTTACAGGTACATTACATCTGTTCTACCGATGGTTGTAAACTGACAGAGCCTGATGAGCATCATGTCCAAGATGGTGATGTCCTTGTACTCAAAAGAATACAGCAAACCATCCGGGCTGTTGATCAGAGATCAGGAGTAGAAAGGTACAATCATGCCTAGTCTTTGTTGCGTTTTGTGATTGTATCATGTTGATGGATTCAGTTATTTCTGAAAAAGTGTAAAATTGCACATGGTTGAAAAGCAGAATAAAATAATATCTTATTTTTTACATTTTGTTGGCAAATACCAGAAAATCTACCTATAAGTTTAGCAACTTAATTAAATTCTCCTTTTGCATAAATTTATGTTCACGAGCTCGAGGTGGTTAAAGAATTAATTATAATATAATTGATCAAAGAACTCCCTTTGATTGCCTATGCACATGAATGCTTTACATATTCTCTCAGATGGAATTTCTCTGTTGGACAACATGACGTGAGTTTCTTAGAAGCTGTTTTGGAGAAGAATGGCAAGGGTCACTGCTCTGTTGAAGATGACACCGTATTTACAGACTGGAGTCTTCAGGTGTCCATTCCCAATGGTCTTGTGGCTGCTGTCAGCACTCCGGGTTCAACAGAAACGGAAGTTGTGTTATGGAGCCACCAGTTTGATTCCCCCGTAGCAGCTGTTTGGAGGTTGAATGAAGGTCTTATTCAGCCAGTGACACTACTTACTAAAGATGTGATGCCTGAGTTAGCTCGTTCTTCTACCCAAGGAGCATTTCCACAGGGGCCAGTAATGTACATTGGTGAGAAATTGTTTTTAACTTTGAATTAGTTATTTGTTGTTTTAAGAATCAGTTTTTGATGTTACATCTACTATTTTACATGTAGGCCTGTGTATTTAGTTTGGTGGTTGACTCATTTTAGATTTTTTTCAAACTGGAACAGCTATAGTTTACACGTAATTCTTTAGAGAATCTGACACACCTTGGAAATGGTCTTGAGATGTTGATGACTTCATTAACCCAATGATGCTTGTGCCCCCCATATCCACCTGTGCGCACAGAAACAAAGTTTATTATTGAATAATTTTTATTTGGTTTTATGTAAATTAAAACAATTACATTTGTTTGGCTGCATTCCAGGGAAACATGAAGGTCAGGTTTACATTCAAACCTCGGAACCATTTAATCCTGGTCAGGAAAACTTTGCAGCTAGAATTGATGATGTGAGCAGTAATGCTGTGGCAAAGAGGCAAGGGCAGATAACCTGGAGACCATACTTAACAAGTTCACCATCGCGAACACCCACCGTAGTCACAAAAGACTTGGCTGTGTGGAATCCTATGGAATATCCATTTGGTAAGCAAAAACAAATTGTGGGCTTGAAGCTATCTGAATTTGATGACATTTCCTTTTTTGTGGAAAGAGCAACAATAAACAACAATTTTGCAGAACTGACTATGGCAAGTCTGTTTTTTTTTTTTGCACAATTCACCTGATCTCCAGAATAATTTAAGGTGGCTCTTCATGCTCTTACAGTCTTTCCTGTAAAATTGCGAACACCAGAGAAAATTTCTGTGTATTGTTTCGCGACCACTCAGATGCGAGATGAAACCACTCAAAGTAACTGCCAAACCACATCATGGATTAGTACGACTTGACACAAAAGAACAAGCTGGCTTTTTCTTGAATTTACATGTATGTGAATTAATGTATAATGTTTATGACAGTATGACAACTATGAATTGTGTTTAGAATTATTTCCTGAGTACATTGTTAGATGCATTGTATAAATCATGATTGACTATCATAAAGAATGGCTTGTTGATTTGTAGACAATGGTTATTACCTGTATGGTGAGGTGATACCAGTGATTCCACCACACAACAAAAATAATCTGCTTCTTCCCGTGGATTCTGAAGATGTTTTGATTAAAGATAAGAATAATGGTTCAGGAACAACTATGGATGATCAGGCTGAGTCTTCAATATGGTGGTAAGAAGGATCTGTAAATTATTGGTTTACTTAATTTTTAGGAATAGAGAAAAACTGAAAGTCAATTGCAACACAAGAAACTGATTAAGGTGGCTTGATCGGATTGGTGTGTAACAATACAGTTCGACTTTGACTGATTAGAGCACCACCATTATCAATCCAACTGATGAAAGTACTAAATACATGTAGGGTACATTTCACCATAGCAACGAAATAACACCATACCTCATTTTACATAAGCCCAAATGACTTGCCTTCAGGGATAATTTTGGAAATATGACATCGGGATCTCGGACTTGACATAGTTGTCTTTTCTATGGCAAAATTTTAAAAGAATCTATCAGAGCATTTTCGAGAACATTACGAGTGAAGTTTCAAGGTGTCAAAATTCAACAAAAGCAAAGCTGTTTTAAATGTTATTGCAAATTATGTCCACAAGACTTGACTGTGGTGTTTTCCACCGGATGACTTGTCATCTGTTTTATATGTCGAACGTTGTATCAAAAAATATAGAAATATTATTTATTACTGGTAATTGAAAAGAGCATGACAGAGGTTGGGCATGAAAAATGCATATAAATACATGGACCTAAATGTATGCTAGCACATGTTAGAAAATACACTGATACATTTCCTGACATTTAAATTGTGTAAGGTACAGTAGTGCGACGTTTTCTTATATCTGAGCTGTACTGTCAGTGATATTTTCATTTTTATTTTGTTCAGCTCTGAGCGGCACTGAAATATTAAACAGTACAATAAATACAGCCTCTAGTTTTATTACATGTAGTACTTACCAATGCACGGAAAATATTACCAATGTAAAGCATGTAGAACTCTGTTAGTACGTGTAAGAACTATGTCATGTGCAAGAAGTAGCCATTATTGGATGTTCTTCTTTGTAATTTGCAAGTACATGATTGTATAGTTTAGGACTCTGTAATCACATGGAACTTACCAATGATCAATATTTCTCCTTGAAAGGCATGGTGCTGTTTTTGTGACTGTTGCTGTGGCTGTTGTGGTGCAGTTCATGATTCGTTTCCTCCATGGACAAAACAAGGAAAATGTGAGTTTGGCTCATGTGCTTATAGGCGGATTCATGCTGACGTCATTGTTTACATTTTTGCTCATTTGCATACGGCTTTGCGTATAGAAGGAAACATGTTAGATATGAATTGCCTTCAGGCAGCTAAAGAACTAGTGAAACTTAGTACATGGTGAAATGTTTAGCTCTTTGGGTGTAATAAGAAATTGTCTTTCAAAATGTCTTGGTGGCAAAAGCGCTAATGAGCTCATACATTCTTTGTTAAATTTTGAGTTTTTAAGCCTGTGTTGCAAAAAAAGTATTCAATACATCAGGCCCATATTCACTGGCAGAGTTAATCGTACTATGACCTTTCAATATTCAGAACTGATTTATTTGTAGCTCCATCAGAAACTGAATTGCTTATGCTAATGAGGCAAATATTGTAAACAAGGATTCCCCTATAGCTAGACTAATTCCTGCTTTTACAATTGCATAATCATCAAAAATTAATAAATATTTTATTGATCCACTCTCTATTTTGTTAGTGTCTTCAGTTTTTTTATAACAAGACTAGTGTAATTGGTAGACTGATATGCTTCATTTGCTTCGGGTTTAGCAGAAGAGTTTAGTGTTGAGATCTACACCTCATAGCATACAGTTCTAGTACATTTAAGTGGCTGTAAAGTGAATGAGTCTGTATACCAATACATAGCACTTTGAAAAAGCTGATGAAAAATGAAAACGTATGTAATAACAGTTTATTAGTTGCTTAATACATGTATCTTTTTTCTTTAACATGTTTGAGGGTAGAACTTATTTTTTTGCACCATTTTGTTTAAGTGTTCATTCAGAGCCTTGTTTCTTTGTCGCTGTAAGTTGTTAGTATTTTACATGACTTGTATTAACTGACTCAGGAGCAGTTTTCATTTTTTTTTCTTATTATGCTGGTACTTGCCTTTGGACAAATTGTTCCTCTGATGGTATAATTTGTGAACATACAATCTGAATCTTACTATGTTCATTGCAGCATGAAGCAACGATGCAATACCAGAGGATGCCTTCAAACACGTTAACAGCATCTGCGTCTACGGCATCAATAGAAACACTCAAGGTATTAATAGCAATTTAAATTTCTACATTGACACCCTATTAAACAGAAAAACAAAAGTTAAGATTGGCATGGGTGGTTCAACTTTATTTCGATTCTGTAACATTGGAAGTTCACGAATAGTTCAGTTTTAACAGATCATTAGCTTTTCATTTAGCTGGGCATTTAGGACTGCAATTTTAGCTGACACAAGTTAGGTACCCTCTCTAAGGATCACACCAGGAACACAATGCCAAAACGCGCAAAAAGAACCTCAAAATCCCTACCCTATCCCATCGCACATACCTACAGGTATATAGTCCATATATATTGAGTACCCCCTGGAATGACAACCTTTCATTTCAACTCAAACTTTGGTGTGACAATGGGGATCACCCAACATTAAAACATAATTTTATAGTCCTTGAAATGCTGTTAAGCTTTTTTATCAAGTGTTTTGTCAAGTGTTTTTTTTTTGGTAAAAAACATGGGGTTTTTGACAAGGCGGTGTTTTGCTTTTACAGGAACCCTCTACACCAAGCTCCCCTGATTTAACACTATCAAATTCTTTTGTCTCAAGGTAAATATCTGTAATAACTTTGAATCTTCGTTCCATGGAAGTGAGTTGTAAACAGGAATTTTGCCAGCAGAACGATGGCCTCATTGAATTAACTGGTGTTGGTGTGCCAAACTCAGGTTGTTGTGTATATTGCTAAGTTCCTCTTGTCATGTGCCATTAATTAATAAAAAATTATAATTATAATGAGAGAAGCATAAGAGCTCCTTGAGGCAACTCTTGCTTCACAATTGTACACCAGCTTCATGAGTGCATTCAGCTACCTGTAAATTCCATAAAATAAATACTACTCTAAGGCATGGGCCACTACCATAAAATAAATCAAATATGTTGGATAGCATCAAACTTGATGGTGATGAGCTACGAGAACTCATGGAGAGCTAGGTGATTTAACTGAGGTCACAGGTCATATGGTCATATGTCGTAGGTCATATCTGACAGGCGTCCTGTATACTGCTAGGATCAGCACTGTTGAAGTCATCATAAGTAGTGATAAGTGAATAAAGATGGTGAATTTTAGCAGTATGCAGGATGCCTGTCACATTTGAACTCAGTTAAATGACCTTGCTCTCCATGACTTCTCGTAGCTCAGTGGATAGAGCGTCTGCCCAATGTTCGGAAGGTCATGGGTTCGATTCCTGTCAGGGACACAGATTTTTTTCTTTGTCCCACACTCATGTCATGTTGATCAATTCGCCTTGTAAATTACAGTATGTTGCACTTGACAGATATTTAACTGACTTTGAACATGAACTGTGCCTTGGCAAAGGTGGCTTTGGTCTGGTGTTTCAAGCTAAGAACAAGGTGGATGACTGTAAATATGCCATCAAGAGAATCCGCTTACCAAACTGGTAAGAGCTGTTGATAAATCTGTACTGAGATGTTATTAAACTAGACTGGTATCCATATTGCATGTGGGAAATATTGGTTGTTGAGTTCCGTTTTGGCAAGCTTAATGGACTGAGAGAAAGGGAATAAATTAAAATTGATGTCCCAGTAATGCACAGCTGATTCACAGTGTAATGAGGGTAGTTTTGCATTCATGATTATGTCCTGTGCATCGCATCATGTACAGTTATTGCGGGCGACCAGCGGAGCCCGCAATCCTAATCTCAACATTGGTTTCAAACGCATGCACGGCAGTTATATAGCCTTGCAGTGACTCGAATTTAGCAAAAAAAGTCGTCCTTCCAAATATTTGTCCTTAGGGACACTAAGAACCAATGAAATGAAAGGACGTAATTTTAGCACAGGCGCTTTGACCACGCGAGACAAACACGAAGCAGCAGTAATTTGAGCACAGGCGTTCTGACCGCTAGAAACCAACACCAAGCAGAAGACAATACTTACCAAAGCATAGCTGTTTCACCTTCCATAGTCGATTATCTTTAATGTAGTTGAAGGGTCAAATAATATGTAAATTTCGCCTTCTTGAAGCTAAGGATGTCAAGAATCACGTGCAGTTCATGCAGAAGTGGCGGTCCATAAATTGGAATGCACACAACACAATTTTATCACGTGGACGATGTCTATTTCGTCGAAGAATCACGTGCAGCTCATGCATAGCTGGCGCGCCGTCCAATCAAAATCGAGCGCGTGTGATTGTGATCGGAACGTTTCCTGTCCGTGTCTGTTGTTGTCGGGTTACATCAAATGACCTTGACTAAATCAATATGTCCATTTTATAATCAACAGTGTTTTTATTTACAACGTGAAAAAATAACCATTTTGTCAAACCCAACACAAAATAGAACTAGTGTATAATCAAACTGGTGTTACTGTTTCACAAGGTCAGTAAAACCACTCTTAGGTCCCTTTGTCTCGTTTTAGGGAAAACAAT
>OZ026595.1:9783515-9793515 GCA_964020085.1 Micromussa lordhowensis
GCTAGGACTTTTAAAAATACGCACCTTGTAGAATTTGAGTTTGAATAATTTCATGGATCTTGTGGTGTCCTGTTTTTTCACAATGCAGATTCTAAGAATTTCTTTCGCAAGACTAGTGTTCCCTTGTTGCAAAGTCTCAAGTTTACCAATGATTACTTACTAAAGGCCCGTTTACACAGGCAATTTTTGTCGAGGCAACTCGATGCAATTTTTGTCATGCTGAAGTTGCATCAAGTTTCAAACATGTTCGAAACCCCTGCAATATTGCAGCGACAAATCGCACTGAAAATCGCACCTGGTTTACTTGTGCAATTTTGAAGTTGCAACTTTACTGGTAAATTTCCTCCCAGTAGATTACAACCTAATTGAAAAGTTTAGTCTGCAATAAACAGGTTCGGAACAGGAAAACAGTGTCAGAAGAAGGAGGAAGAAATCAAGTACCAGCAGCCGATCCAGGCATTCGTCACGTACCTCTAATCTGGATGAGGACTGCGAGAGAATTAATGGAGATGTAATTGAAGACATGATTGATATCCATCAGTTAGAGAATGAAGCCTTATTAGATGAAATCAGTGACTCATTCAGTGTAGAATTTGCTTCATCAAGCAACAAAGGGTTGACACTTCCCAAAAATGGATCTCACTTCAATGTTGTGGAAGACAGTGCATCTAATAGTATCGTCTTTAGACATTCAGACTCAAGTGAAAACAAGGTAGGCGTGAGATTTAATCTGCCATGATGTCTAAAAGTTGATTGAGTGTTTCAGTTAAAGACGCTGAATGGATAGTAATGCAGTCTTTGGCTAGGCTTATTTGTTGGGGGGATTAAACTTTATTTACCAAGGTGGCAGTATTGTACAAGTGAACATGAGGCAAGATTTTGAGGTTAGTGCTTTGTGCCAATGCTTTAGACTTCCAGGAAATGTACCAGTAGCCAAGATTTTCTCCCTGACTGGTTAGAGCTTTAAGCAACACTGCCACAACTCTATAATATTAACTAACAAGGTCTCTGCAACATGAAACAAAACATTATTATGCTCTTATTTAAGTCAATAAATACCACTGTTATAAAGCTGAAGTTTAGCTGAACATATTATGCATGCCCTTAATTTTTGGTCAGGTGGCAATGGCTAAATCTAAATGTCACCTGGCAGGCAAGCACTTTCAACTTGGCCCAATTTTAAAATCACATAGTGACACACTATTACTCCTGAATTGGACTCCACTCAAACTAATTGCTGGTTTCCTGGGAAAAAGTTTTGTTTTCCCTCAAATCTCAGAGATTTTCTGGGAAACAAAGCTGTCTCCCTCGGAACCAGTAATTAACTGTGTATAGCATTGACTAAATAATATGGCACTATTAAAATAACAATATTTTATGAAGTGTACTCTCAGATTGTTCGTTTGTCTTGACTACATGTGTGAAAGTGGTTCACTTTCAAACAGGCTGGACATGCATATGTTCAAGTCACCCATAATTTAGTTTGGTTTGAGAAACTTCAGTAAGTGGTGTTAATGTTCTTTTGTTTGTTATTAGGATGCCAACGTCAACAATGTTGGATCATCATTGTCATCTACAAACACGGAAGACTCTGACATGTCTAGGGAAACTGGCTCATCAGAGGAACTGTGTCTCAACTCTTCACATCACTCTTTATTATCGAGTATGTATTGAACATATTTGCCAATCTGTACTTAAAGCTGATTTCCAGTCCTTACTGCGCACTCTTAAGAGTTTGTTTCCTTTTGTTGTTTTTGTTTCATGTAAGACATCACAAAATGTAGACATTTTGCAACTACTTACATGAAGTAAATTCAAAGTTTCAAAACCACCTCCATTATGGATGCAAAGCGGCTGAAGCTTTATGCTTTGTTCTTTCTCATATCACTTGATGAAACAACTTTGCAGCTGTAAAAATCAATGAAGCTGTTGGAAAAAGAATGGCCTCAAAGATGAGATGTGCGGTTCGTAGCAAATAACATTGATTCGCATTCCATCAAGTAGGAACTCATAGTGTTTATAAACATTAGGGTGCTGGGACAGCGCAGTATGGACTGGAAATCATCTTTAAATGCAAACACTCTTAGCTTACTTCTTTTAGCTGGGGTAGCTGTTGTTATTTATATATTCCCTTCAAATGCAGCAATTTGCAGGAGAAATTAGGGTCGTCAAAATAAGAGTCTGCCAAATGTTTGCTTTGCTTAATTATGCAACATTTTTTTGTAATAAATTTATTCATATTAAGCTTTATGATAGCAGAAAAAAAATTTTGTTGAAGATTAATTCAGAATTTTATTGTTGTAGGAGAAAAACACAAATGCCAGAATAAGTCTTGCAATGCCGATAAGCTGTCAGCTCCATTGTACCTGTTTATTCAGATGCAGCTGTGTCAGCGAGAGAGCTTAAAGGACTGGCTCAAAGCTAATCAAGAAAGAAACCATGTGTTCTGCTTGACAGTCTTTGAACAGGTGAACATAAAACCCACTGATCAGTGTCCTGAGGAAAGATTATCATTGCCAAGTTCTCTTTTAATGTCTTTAATAAGGAAGCAACTTTGATCTCCATGAAAAGAGAATTCATCTTTACTTTTATTTAATTTCTTATTCTAGTCAGTGAAGCATAGTTAACCTCATCTGAATTAGGTTTTAGTAAATTTCAATTTCCTTGTACATGTATATATCATAAGTTAATTGTTTTGCATAATTTGAATATAACAACAGATTCTGTGTGCCGTTGAGTACTTTCATGGCAGAGGACTTATGCACAGAGATCTTAAGGTAAAAAAGTATTTTGAATCAGGTCAATGTCTTGTTTAATGTGCATCATCACTAAGCGCAGTGATAATACCATTTTTCAAAACAGAACAGAAGAACCCTGTTAATCCTTCTTCTGGCAAATCTGAGCTTGTTTGGTTAACATGCCCAAGTTTTAGATCCTTTGGAAATCATTATCTAATCACCAAAATGTCATACATTCTGAAAGTATCTCTGTCTATATTTTCAAAATGTGGATCCTCCCTAATGTTGTGTAGTTTTTGAGGTGTCTGATTAAAGAACTCCTATAATTTAGCTCCTTATTTAGTGAATTCAACAGAACATATTCATCTTGAGATGGTTCTAATGCTATTATCATAAGATAGAAGTAAGAATTTGTGCATGTTTAATACTGACATGCCTTTATGTACAACTCCCTAATGTAAAGCTTTGTAAAGCTTTGTTGTTTACCAATTGTATACATGTAAATCCGAACATCCTTGTACAAACTTGCTTGAGGAAATAAGTCACCTTCCATCCCAAGATAACCATCAAGTCACTTTGATCAAACTTAGTAATATTTAATAGTAGTTTGATAATAATTATATTGAATTGCTTGGTACTTGTATTACGTAATGCATCCATTAAATATGCAAAAGTACTTTTTCAAACAACTGACTTAAATGTGTTGTTTCTTTCCCTCTGATATTACAGCCATCCAATATTTTCTTTTCCTTGGATGGATCAGTTATAGTTGGTGATTTTGGACTGGTAACAGCACATACGTCAGAAAATAACATGGACACACCCGTAAAAGGTGTGTTGGGAAATATATTGTCACAGTGGTTTCCACAGCCCTTTAACCCAAATATCATTTGAATTTGAAATAAGTTTTATACTCCTATATTTATCAGAGAACCACATGTGAGGTTTTTAATCAAGGCAATTGGTAATCATTTAAGACCTGTATTGTAGTGTAGTCATGGGTTTTAATGAGTGCTTTGCTTCCCAGAATTTCTAACATTTCATCCAAAATTCACTGTAGATACCAACATTTAGCCGGTATCTTTTAGTTTACTGTTCAAATATCCAATTTCTGCATGGTTGGTTAATTATTCCATTCTGCTAGTTTGGTATGCCTAGAAGTTATCATGATTATGCATTGTTCAATGTGCAGTAGCTTTGAGGCCTTATATTATGACACTTAGTCACAGAAGAGATAGGTGAAGGTGATACAGTCAGTAGCTTCAGTAGTGGTGTGCTTTACCATGGTACAATGCAGAGATGTAACTCAATTGTAGATGTACAATGCTGCAAGAAGGTTTAAGAAACATTTTTAGGCAAAATAAAAAAAACACTTGTTTTCTGATTCTTTACTTACTGTAACTTAGGTTTCATAATTGTCAGGATAGAGCTGTTTTCAATGGAGTGTTGTAAAACCAAAACCAAACCAATTACTCACGAACTAAACCACTCAGCCGATCTCAAACCATAATAAAAATAAGCCAAAACCAATTGACAGTAGTAATTTTTTGCCTGATTATTTTCGGCACTCAGTTGAAAACTGCTCTTTATAACAAAATAGTAACAAACAACTTATGACTAGTATGAATCACAGCTTTCTTTGATTCCTTTTGTGCGTAGCATTACATAAGTGTTATTATTAAAAACTGGATCATTGGATAATGCAATTCGAGAGTTTTCATTGGCTTAGCCATCATGGTATATGAGCCATTATACCATGATCTACAAAGATGGCGAGCGTATGCGTGATTTTTTGGGCCTTTTGTTTTTATTGTAGCCTAGTTTTCTATTTTTGGGAGGCGTTTTTAATAAAACAATTATTCCACTCGCGCTTGTTGGATATGAGATAATTATAGCCAACTCGGCGCTACGCGCCTCGTTGGCTATCTATCATCTCATATCCAACGCGCGCTCATGGAATAATTGTTAATTAGTGTTTGTGGTATATCACTGGTAGGAGTGCAATAAGCAAGTCTTTTTTAAAATTGCTTTGCTATTATTGTGGTTAGGTTCTTTGCTAGACGACGATCATCACACTAGTCAAGTTGGAACACAATTGTACATGAGCCCAGAACAGGTGATCGTACTATAATACATACGGGTTCATGTATTAATGCGTAGATTATTAAACCTAAAAATCTCATTCTGTATTTGATATAACGGTTAGTGTGCTTTTAGAAGCTTCAAATGGGCATTAACATGATGGTTCTTCACTTGATTTCCAACTTGAGGCAATCAGATACATCCATTAGACAGAAAATGTGTCAGTAGAAGAAACAACTGCCCTTATGCTCACTGGCGCTATGTACATCCTCAATTTTTTAAGTTTCTTCTTTTAAGTTTTTGAAATCATTTTTTTTTGTTAATATCATGATTTGTTATATCTTGTTGATCAGTTATTTGCTTTTTTCCCTTAACTTAAGAGAAAAGTGCTTTTTAAAATTTAAATATTGTATTAGTGTATGTAGTTTATATCAGTGTAAGCAACCCTAGTGTATTTGTGTGTATAAATATAGCATGTGAAGGGAAAAACATTCTCGTTTCTGCAAGACACACGACACAAATTATTTTTATTACCGCACTATGTTTTGCACTACGTAGGGCACGTAGTTCCCGGTGTTGTGGTCTGGCCTTGTCTCATGGGTTGGTGCTTTACATAGGGATAACCTCATTGCACCTTTCCCCCTTGGACAGAGTTGTCCAAGAAAAATTGCTATGACTATGACTATGACTATGACTTCATCTAAATATGTATATATCAGCCTCCTTTTCTCATTAAACTGATCAGCATGGTATTCATTCATTTCTTCTTTTCTCAACAAAACTTTTAGATGGAGGGAAAAGCATATTCACACAAAGTAGACATCTTTTCACTGGGACTCATCTTTTTTGAACTGTTTTGTCCATTTGGTACACAAATGGAGAGGATAAAGGTGATAAGATGAACTAGAGACTTGTAAGAGCACTGCTCTGTGTTGATTGTTTCTTTGGTCATTATAGTGAAATGTGTAGTTTAGACTTGGTATGTTTTTGTTACTTTTAAGGTCATGTGTGATGTTAAACGAAGAATCATCCCAAATTACTTTGAAGCAAAGATGCCACTACAGGTAGGTTCTAAATACATGTAGGCTGTGCAATGAACCATAATGGAAAGATTACAGATATGATTTTGAGTACAATTTATTTGATAGAAATGAAAACAAAAATGAATAAAATAATTGTGCTTTTATTGGATTTTGTTTCTCCTTGAAAGACGGAATTTAAATATAATGCATATAAAATTCTCACCTATCATGGACCATACAAGTAGACTTCACCTCTTTTTGGGCTGCAGGTGCCCAGTTGTTTAATTTAAAAAGGGGTGGGAAACATGCCAATGCACCCAATGACTGAGTTGGCCAGTATTGTGAGTGGTTACCCATCCCAAGTTTGTAGAAAGCAGTGTCATTTTTTACTTAGTACAGTTTATGTAAGGGTTTTTACCTTTTCTGTTTTGAGAAACGTTGTCCCACAAAAGCACAACACTGTCAGAAGGTATTACAGGTAACGGTGGTTTAAGGTGTCCTGATTGAAGTTGCAAGGTGTTGCATCGTGATAGAAGAAAACAGCACAAACATGTGTACTTGTGCTTCCCTTCCTTCTCTCTGAAGCACCATGAACCTAAATCAGGTAACAATAAACTATCACTATCAGTTGGCATTGTGGTGAAGGTTTGTGGGACAACCTTTGTCGAAACAGCTGTATATAAACGGGTAAGGGTGTGGATCTCAGGGGAGGCTTCCTGAGATGGTTGTTGGTACTTACAGAAACCATCACTTTTTATATTTTCTTGCAGTCAGAACTGGTACAATGGCTTTTGTCAGTCACTCCAAAGGCAAGACCAAATGCCACAGAAGTAAAGAACAGTGGCCTTCTAAAACAAATTAGTCAAGAGATATCTGAAAACACCATTCATGAAAGTTAAGCAAAAGAACATGCTCTCGAGAGTGAAGGTGCATCATGAGAGATGTGCAGTGAAACTCTTTTTGAAAGCAGATTCATAGGGGTTATTACTGTGGAGTGTTCAAAGGACTGTGGTTGGGTTCTGCCAGGAGTAATATTTTCATTTTAGAATGAGTTAATGGTATTTCATGTCTTAGTCTTATCTTAGGAGGTATAATTTTCAGATGACAATATTTTATTAAATGACAGTGGCTTCCTGCTAGAGTAATGATGTTTTGGGCTTTACAAGTCAGAATTCAATTTTCGGTATTCGTTGTTCATTTTAGAGGTGGTTTATATGTGAACCATATTTTTCTATTTTAAAACAAGACTGTAGATATTGGTGTATATAAAACGTGTTATTTATTACAAATGGAATAAAAGTGTACAAATCTGATATTTCATTTCATCCATGCATACATTCTAGAAAGTGTTAGAGAATTTTGTAGTAGTTATAGATTTAACAATACAAGCATGCACTAGCTAATTGGTCAAACTGCTTGAAGTCTTTAAATTTAGATAAGGATAGATACTAATTCTTCCTCTTGATTGGAAATAAAATTGGAGTTATGAAATAGCCTCCACTTTAGATTAAAACAGTTCACTGTAAAAACAATTAAACCAATTTTGCTTGTACAAAAGGCTAGCAGTGGGAACATCTACTGGCCTAGTTTATCAAAGATCAAACAATTTTATAAAATAACTTTAAAAATTGCTTTATTCTATTGATAGGAATAAATCAACTTGTTATACTTGTTTGTTCTTTGGACAAAAGCTTCTTTAATATAACTTCTGTAGAACATGATACCCTCAGAACTAAATTAGATTGCTCAATATAATAATAACATTTGTTCAGCTGTGATCCAGTCACAAATCCTCTGGCGATGAAGTTTCCATTGTTTTTATACAGTTTTCACATTGTTCTACTGTGTTGTTGAGGGTGTCCACCATTTCTGGACTGAACATGGTGACTACATCAACATTTAACAGATGGCAACGTACTGTTGAGGAAAATAGAAGAGATCACTACTTAACTTAACTATTTTTTTCATTTAGACTGCTTGGTACTAACCACTTGCTGTTGTTACTGTATCCTTAACGGATGCCAGGGTCTTCTCAATCTCTCCCATCCTAGTTATCATGTTTTCATATGTGTCAGGACACCCTGAAAATATAATAATATCAACTGGAGTAAAGCTATAAATGTTCACAGAGAAATCATGTTAATGCACACCAAGTTCAAACCCATTGAATACCTAGTTTATATGTTTTATAAAATTTCCAGTGGCCAAGCCTAAGAATTCAGGTGAATTCTTGTCACTCGGCAATGACTAAGTTAGTAGTGTGTTCAACACAGTGAGAGTTGACGTCACTTACCACTGCTATCACTTGTGTCACTTCTGCTGTTGTTGTGTAAGGTAATGTCCTAAGTAGGCAAATTTCATATAATTTTCAAATATGTATCACAACAGGGATTTGAATGATTGGTTTCATTCTTTGTGTTGCCGAAATATTCATGTTTCTGGTGAATATTCTGGACTATACAGACTATTATAAATGAAAAAAGATTTGTTTAGAAGGCAAAATGTTTACCTTTCTAGAGTAGAATTTCTAAAAAGTGTATGTTTGGCTTGCTACTTTCCTCCCTTGAAGCAAAATGTCACGGTCTTGCCCTCATTCCCAGCCATTAGGAGAATAAAGAGTTTAGGTGCTTGTAGAAGGTGAGGAAAGTGCTAATAAACTGCTTTGCCAGATTCAACCATTTTCATTCACAGAGCTGCCTGTGGTTTGGCTGACAAGGCCTTGGCCTGAGGTGAAGGTGGCTCTGCAGAGACATGATTTGATTAGCTGGATTCTTGTAACAAGATTTTCAGTAATGCAATTCCTGGTTTCCTACCCAAAAATATCACTGCTTGATATGTACCTAAAAACTTTGATCACAATACCTAAAGACCTTTGGGAAGTTCAAAATTGACTCACATGGAACATTTTCAGTTAAGTCTTCTTTAACAAAACATCTGCCAGTTGTGGTGGAAATTGTGGGTTCATTTAGGAAGCAAACCAGCTTAATGGATTAGTTGGAAATTTTATTTTAAGAATCGTCTGTCTGCAGAGCGACCTTTTCCTTGTGTCAAGGCCATACCAGAAAAAGGAGCTCCCTGGGAACGAGAATGTCATTTAGCTAAAAAACAGAAAACATTTAAAAGTGCTTACATGCCACAGTGCTGGTGGTGATCCGCTGTTATTACTGTAGGTTTGTGTGCTGCTACTAAGGGAATAGAGACATTCTTTCAACTTTAATTGGAAAAAATATATTTTCTCTGAGCTAATTATTTAGTCCACAGTGTACAAACAGAAGCGCTTTTAAACGGCCGGCGACCATATAAAACGAAGTTGAGGAACTTTTTTCAAAGCGTCAATTTTTAACACGACCTTTTTTACATGAATAGATCAATTACAGTATTTCTTTTACGTTTTTCAGTGTATTGTATTTAGTGCAGATGTTTGTTGGAGAAATAAGCTTACCTTGGTCAAAACAAATACTCGAAAAATAATTTCTCTGTTACATTAGCCGAAAAAAACTCGACAATTCCTTAACACCTTTGTTTACGACAGATTAACGTTCAATGGGATTTTTTTTTAATAGTTCATTGAGGTCCCCAACGTCAAATGTTTATCAAGATATTACCACGAATCTTCTTTGGCATCCAGCTGGTTTGGGACAAAGTCTGTCTCGCTTCGTACAGCTTGACAAGAAACCTGACAACAAAACAAGCGACAAATATATTTTGCTCTGCTAAAAATGAAGAGATAAATTGGTGACATCTGTTTCTCGGAGGTAAGTTTAATCTGCTAATCGCACGGCATCAAAATATTCAGAAACAACCTGCTTGAAATGGTGAATATTTAATGAGAAGGTTTAAAAACCTTGCCAAAATTATAGGTTTTCATTTTGAAGTGCTTGTCAATTTATGCATTTTCAAAGAAACGAATATTGATTATTGAAGAAATTTTGAATGACTTAATTATAAAATTGAGAGTTCTGCCTTAGGGTTTCAAGAATACAGCATAAAAATTTTGAAACATGAGTAGAGAAATTTTCTTGGACATTATACTTAAGCCTTAAGTTTTACTCAAAATTTCACAAGATGCAAGCTTATCGCCTCTGGATAATAAAACCGAAGCGTTAATAAGCATTTTCCTTGCCGTATTGTTATAAGCCACGTTATATGCTTTAGAAT
>OZ026595.1:9798515-9816015 GCA_964020085.1 Micromussa lordhowensis
GGTGTTGTGATTGGTAAAACAGGTGTGTCCATTTCAGAATCACAGGCCATGGATCATGTTGGTGGTTACACTCTGGCTTTAGACATGACTGATCTTGATCTTATTCTTGAAAACGTAAGTGAGAAAAGTGATGTGTTTTGGTGGCTAGTGGCTCTCTGATCCAGCCATGGGTATAAACTTAATTCTGGTGATGGACTAGCAACCAGAGATGTTTTGCCCTTCAGGCTTCTTCAGTAAAAAGTGTCCCACATACAGGATTAAAATTACTTGGAACAAAAAAATGTCTCTATGACTAAGTCTTAAATAGGCTAAAAATATAATATAACAATGGAATCAGCAGTGTAAAAAGAAGAAAAGGCCTAGCTTTCTAGGGTATTACTTAATGGTTTGAAGAAAAAGTGGTGTCGAAACAAAATCCCAGATCAAAGCTCTTCAACAAAGGTGTTTTCTAGCTCACAATATCCTTCTTCATAACGCAGCACCACAGTTTCTTTAGAAACTTACCCCTTTAAACTCGTTAGTTGTGGTCCTACGTACTGGAAATTTAACATTTGTGACAAGTGATAAAATAGATTACGTTCCTAGATTTATATCATGTTTTAGGCCAGACTCCATGCTTGGTAACTATTATCCCTTTATAATAATGAAATATGAGATGCATATAACCAGAGACAAAATGTAAAAAGGTAAAAACTATCTAGCAACCTTGCATCAATCAAGAAAAACCAAATTTAATTTCCATTTTGTGCAATGCCAGTATTCTAACTGCAGTTCCATCGTGTTATTAGCTAACTGTGGCTACATCTATTCATTTTCAGGATAAAAACAAGAAACTTACCTATCCTTGGGCTCTTGCCAAAGGTTTTGATACAGCGACGCCTGTTGGTGATTTCATACCCTTATCAGAGATTCCAGACCCTAACAATGTGCGGCTTTGGTCAAAAATTGATGGTGAAGTGAAACAAGACGGAAACACTCAGCATATGATTTATAAGATTCCTCATTTGATAAGTTTTGTTAGTCAGTATATGACCCTAGAGGAGGGTGATTTGATCTTAACGGGAACTCCAGAGGGGAACTCGCCAGTCAAAAGAGGCCAGACAATAGTTTGTGGTCTAGGTGATAAGATACAAATGACATTCCCTGTCTCGTAACAGGGTATATTGTTATTTTAAGGATGGCAAATGGTACCTATAAAATTGTCACTCTTAAAAACTTTTGATCAGATCTAGACAAGTTTTAAAGTCTATTTTTTTTCTGTACTTGGCCAAAAAATAGATAAATGAAATCTATGTGAAACAGACAGCCATAATTTCAATGCCACAGGTTTCAGGCCAACTTTTTTAAGATTTTACCATGGTAGATCTCTGATTTCTATTCAGCTAAACAATCCATTACTGTTCATTTATCATACATTGCTTTGGAAGCAAATATAGTCAAACCTCTTTAATACATATGGACACACCAGGCTGTGTCAGAGTTTTATTTCTTAAATTAAAAAGCCATGTCATAGCAGGACTGATTGATTGAAATGAAATGGTTAATTGCATGATTGATTAAAAAATGAAATAACAGTAAAACTAGTCTGAAGTTAACATAAAGCTTGCATTTTATTTGCTAAAGAGTTTCAATCTTGAAGTTGTACTTCTTTTTTAAGTAATAGCATGTACCATAATCCATAAAGACTGCAAGCAAACCCTTTTCCTCTTTGTTAGCCATTTTTTGCATTAATGTCGGCCTGCTTTCCAACTAACCAAATGACTGAAACATGCTACAATTGGGGACAAAAGTAGTTGAGACACCAAAAACAAACTTTCTCACTTCAAGTGTAGTTTGTCCTACCTACACTCCTCATATTTCGCCCTCCCTCGCCCCTTTCTAATGTTGTAACCACGTGACAGCATCGCCAAAGCCCG
Source organism: Micromussa lordhowensis (assembly GCA_964020085.1). Classification (NCBI taxonomy): domain Eukaryota; kingdom Metazoa; phylum Cnidaria; class Anthozoa; order Scleractinia; family Lobophylliidae; genus Micromussa; species Micromussa lordhowensis. The sequence continues at coordinate 9,800,432 of OZ026595.1, forward strand.
TTCATCATCATCATCATCATCAATCTTTATTTATACACAGGGGTTGGGGGTGGCTATTGATGAAAAAGGTGTTTCGTTTATCAAGGGAAGTACAGATCTTGATTAAAAAACATCCGATTTGCCAAAAAAGTCCATACCTCCCCCACAAGGGTCACAGATATTCCGAGGGGTAGGGGGTCTGAAAGAGGTAAATTTCGGAAGGGAAGGGGTACACAAAGAGTTTTCTTTCCAGAGGGTGTGAAATATGATTCGAATAAACGCTATCATGCTTTCCCAATCGATTGAGGTAGCCAAACCAAATGAAACGTCCCAAGCTCTCTCTGTGAACACAATATGGTATTGAATTATAAGGGTTTATATGGGATTTTCTTCAAGATATCCCTGGAGGTAGTTAAAAGTGCAAATTCTCAATAAAAATGGCTCACCTTATTCCATATGTGACCATATGTGTGTTGCTTTCTCCTGGTGTGGTAATTTACTAATTTCACTTGATTTAAGCGGCTTGTTTGAATTCCGGTTTTCCCTTCATAAAGAGAGAAAGGAATTAAAAAAATGGAAAAAAAAAACGGAATTAAAAAAAGTCGCTTATGGAGGATGGCAGCAGTTTCCAGCACTTTTCTAACAGCTATACTTTGAAGTATGAATACTGCCACTGTTTAACAAGTGATGCTACAATAACAGTATCATACAAATTTTCAATCATTCGTTAAAAAGTTGCAATCATTTATTTTACAGGTTTCCATAGCAACAACATGACCTGCTAGAAACGCCCATAACTTTAGATTTAAGCACTTATAACTCAGAAACGAGCCCAGTGACCCCAATGTTTTATTAATGAATTATGATAAGCCTGATAAGATGCAGCTTTTTGCAAAGTTTAAAAAAATTCTGAGTGGGTTCAGAGCCACCTTAAAATTTTCGAAACTTTTTAAGTTGGCTTTGAACCCACTCTCATCTTATCATGCCTATGACAATTTTTGATAATAAAAAAATTGGGGTCACCGAGCTCATTTTTGAGTTATAAATGCTTAAAGCTAAAATTAAGGGTGTTTTTAGCAAGTCATATTGTTACTATGGTAACTTATTGTGCCACAAATTTGATGGCAACATGTTCACCAATGATTGGACAGTTTTTTGAAACCGCGATTTTGGCATCAACCGATATAATGACCCATCAAAGACTACGTCTGAAAGCGCTGGAAACTGTTTACCCACCCCTAGAGGAAATGCGTTTTTCCTCGGGGAATGGGTACGGGGACAAGTGGGTTACAAAATGGCGACCACGGTTGCTCCTTCACGGGAACTCCGAAGATTTGTGGAGTTTGGGCGGAAAATAGTCGCAGTCGGAAGAAACTACAGGTATGGAAAAAATATATTTGAAATTTAAAACGAAGGACTTCCAAGGTACAAGGAAGTGAGGTGTATCATTTATTTCATTCGTCAGAGAACACGCTGCAGAGCTAGGAAATCCTGTCCCGAAAAGTCCTTTGATCTTTTTTAAACCTTCATCAAGCTACCTGGAGCAAGGAGGAAAAATAAAGGTATCTTGAGATTGTTACATTTTCTCTCAATTTGTCCACCTTTTGGTGTAAAAATAACATTCACATAAACTCGGCCTGATCGAGTGTTCGTGTATGAGGTGGTCGAAATAGAGAGTATAGGGTTTGCCACCCCACTAAGGGCCTGATTACATGAGCCGGGCTGGCCCGGTTAGCCGGGCTGCCTCGGTGTGCCGAGATTACTTTCAGGCCGGTATTACATGAGGCGAGCCAGCCCGGTAAATGGCTGATGCGATGAACCGTGGGAAACCGGAGCAAGCTTGATTTTGTACTCTCATTGGCTTAACGAGCCGGGCTGGCCCGGCAAACGCGATTACATGGAGAAATCTCAGCCCGGTTAGCCGGGATCCCGGCACTGCGATACCGGGATCTCGGCTAACCGGGCTGGCCCGGTTGTCATGTAATCGCGAAGTTGATTTTTGTTGCGTTTAACAAACGTGCCGAGATCCCGGCAAACTGACACCAGCCCGGCTAACCGAGCAAGGAGGAAAAATAAAGGTATCTTGAGATTGTTACATTTTCTCTCAATTTGTCCACCTTTTGGTGTAAAAATAACATTCACATAAACTCGGCCTGATCGAGTGTTCGTGTATGAGGTGGTCGAAATAGAGAGTATAGGGTTTGCCACCCCACTAAGGGCCTGATTACATGAGCCGGGCTGGCCCGGTTAGCCGGGCTGCCTCGGTGTGCCGAGATTACTTTCAGGCCGGTATTACATGAGGCGAGCCAGCCCGGTTGATGGCTGATGCGATGAACCGTGGGAAACCGGAGCAAGCTTGATTTTGTACTCTCATTGGCTTAACGAGCCGGGCTGGCCCGGCAAACGCGATTACATGGAGAAATCTCAGCCCGGTTAGCCGGGATCCCGGCACTGCGATACCGGGATCTCGGCTAACCGGGCTGGCCCGGTTGTCATGTAATCGCGAAGTTGATTTTTGTTGCGTTTAACAAACGTGCCGAGATCCCGGCAAACTGACACCAGCCCGGCTAACCGGGCCAGCCCGGCTCATGTAATCAGGCCCTAACTCGGACGTACCATCCCGATCCCGCAGCTTTGCTTTTACTGGGATGCCTTGAGGGATTTCCCGCAGAGCGGGGGGGGGGGGGGGGGTGAAGTACTCCCTGATATGGGCTATATAGGTATGTGCGGCCCCAAAGGGTATGGTTTTTGCACTCTAGTCTTCGGTATGTTTTTAAGAAGAAGCTACTTTTTCATCATTATCTATAGACCACTTTCATAAATGGCGGCCAAATTATAAATTAAAATTCTACTAACTAACCTCATTTTGAAGTTGGTAATTCAAAAGACCTGAATGATGTTAGTAAGGCGAATTTAATTGCAAATAAAAGAATTTTAAATCGGCAGCCATTCATGAAAAGGGTCTATAAGACCATCAACAAAATCCCTTCACAAATTATGTTTGCATCAATTTAACATTGGTCTGAACTATGGAACTAATAATTAGTAATTATAATTATTATAAGGCAGGTCTGAAAAGGGTATTGACTAAAGGGTCAAATCATAAATAGGGTATCAAATTTTTGGTCTGGTCATATATAACGGGTAGGGAATATCGCAGATTTTGATCATTACTAGGGTAAGAGTTCCCTTAGTTGTGGTCAGTTCTGCATAAGGTGCCATTTCCCCATGACTGTGTCCTTCAGTTTAGGCAACACTAGGTGGTATAGTGTACTGCATTACAAAGGGTAGTATTTTCTTTTTTACGGTTTGTTTTTCTGTTCTAGAGAGGTTTTTCTTTCAGAAAATTGATCCCTATCCTGAAGGCTCTTTGAATTTCTTTTTTTTTCCTCAAAAGTAAGAGTAGTTTCTCTTTGTAAGATTTCAGCAGTGGTTTCTAATTTTGACTGTCTTCCATCCTGTTTTCCACACAAACCTTCTCCTGCCATGAAAATAACCAACTTCCGGCCTCCCGCCGACCTCTTGCAATCTTGCATCCTGACTGCAAATTTCCTTCCATCATGCATCCTGGCAGCCAGAGGCTGATCTTCCTACATCCCGTCAATCCTATGTTAGACCCTCCAAACAGGTACAGTGGAATCCTGATTTCTCGAGCCCTCATTTTTTCGAACCTCTGAATAACTCAAATCAAAAGTCGTTTCCCCTCCTCAGTCAAACACTGTAATTTTACCTCTGATTTCTTGAACTATCTGATTTTTCGAACCAAATTTTTGTTTCCCTTGGAGGTTAGAAAAATCGGGATTTCACTGTGTCAGCAAATTTAATGCTGGGGGGTAACCCTGTGATAGACTATACCCCTAGTCCCTTCATGCCAAGGAAATGGGAGATAACCACCAGCCTGATGCGTTACTAGACATGAATGCAGGTTTTACTTTACTGACGTTCAAATCAATTAGCTCTGTTGATGATTCCCTAGACCGTAACATGTAAATTTCTAAATCACAAAATACAACACAATTCAAGCACCTTTGGGATGCAGAACAGAATTTAGTAATAGTCAATGAAATTAAATGTTCAACGTCCAAATACTTACAGAATGAAACATGTATTTAAATCAATTGTACAAAAACTGCTTAATGTAAAAGAGACAGAATAAACTATTACCAGAATTTCAGAATATAGGCACAACATAGATAGCTTTGCAAGAGAAATAACACTGACAACAACAGCTAAGAGAAATAAGGCCCCACCTAAAATGAAAACCCGCTTTGAACGAATTTTTAAGTTCCTTTAATTCCTTTCTCAAGCCATATAATAGTAAACAATTTAGGTATCACAATATATTGTAGATCAGGTGTATTGTTTATTTATTATATTACTTTTGAAAAACATAATTAGTGCAAATTTCAAGCAAGTGGTATAAGGGCCAATTTCTCATGGACTTGTTGTTCCCTTGTCTCCATGTAGCTTCCTCCAGGCTGTGAACAGCTTCATCATGAAGTCGAACTTGGTGTTGTAATCGGTAAAACTGGAGTGGCTATTTCTGAATCAAATGCGATGGATCATGTTGGGGGATATGCCCTGGCTCTTGACATGACTGCTAGAGATATTCAGAGTAAAGCCAAGAAGCTCGGCCACCCTTGGACTCTTGCTAAAGGTTTCGATACTGCACTGCCTATCAGCAAATTTATCCCCAAGGCAGAGATTCCAGAACCTGATAATGTCCATCTTTGGCTGAAGGTTGACGGTGAATTGAAACAAGATGGGAACACTGAGGATCTGATCTTTAAGATTCCTTATCTATTAAGTTATATTAGTCGGAGTATGACACTTGAGGAAGGGGATTTAGTTTTAACTGGTACACCAGAGGGAGTCTCAGCGGTGAAGCCAGGGCAAACAATAGTTTGTGGTATTGGTAATATAATTGAAATGTCATTTCCTGTTTCAACGTAGAAAGGGAGGACAAAGTCATGTCGGCGTTTTCCAATGCAACATTTATTCTAAAAACATCAAAATACCAGTTTACAATGTTATATAAGTAGCAATTTTTAACTAAATCATTTGAATTTATAGATTAACCTTACCTTTTTTATAAATTGGAGTACAGAGTTTTCCAATTGGAAGAAGTGTGGAAACAGGGAATAAACATTTTTTTTTGTTTCACAATACATCAACAATTTATCTGTTTTGTTAAAACCCTTAAACAGCATGCTAATCAGGTAAACTACATTATTTTCAAATAATGTGAAATCAGACACACAACTCTTAGCAGGAGAAAATTAAAGTTGCAAATAATGTGAGTTTGCCTTGGGATCTTGAAATCTACCAAGAACTGATTTATGTACTCAATAAAGCATGTTTTTTAATTAAGCGTCCTAAAACCAAAACCAAAGTTATCACTCTAGCCAATCAAAAAGGATATTGACAACCCAATGAATCAATCAAAATTCAAAGTAAATAGATGTAGATGGCGGGAAGTACAGGAAAACATAATATGATGCAAATGAGTCACAATTGGTTTTGGTGTTACTTCTGATTGGATGGGAAAGTGGCTTAAGTTTTTTAAGCCAATCATGTAGTGTGGTAATCAGAAACCAATTACTTTTGACATGTGAAAACTGCTCTATCAGTTGACCAAATACAGTTAATATTTAATAACCTAATTAATTGGTATCTACAGCCATGGCTATTAATGTACTAAGCAAATATAGTCATGCAACAAATATTATCTGGATTACATTTGAAACCTTATCAATCATGAATAATTTATTTAATTAGCATTCATAATGTTTCACTGAATGTATATTATGTGATATAATTTCTTCTGATCATTTATTATAATGAAATGTGTACCCTCTGCCATAGACACACCTCTAGCTTTAAAAGAGTAATAACCAATAATGGATTACTTTTTGCAAGACAGTAACAACTAAATGGCGGCATAACTCTTTCTTTCACAAATGTTCTGTAAAACTAATGCCGAGCTTGTTAAAATATATTGTTGAACCTCATTTCAACCTCTGATGATTTCTAAAGCATAAACCCTACACTTGCCAACAGGTCAGGTTAAATAATGAGGTGCCTTGGGCAGGCCTAGTTAAAAATTTATTCAGCTTTTTTTTCTGTGGGTGACACACGCAGTGTCTTCACTTGACCAATATGGTTTGGTTCATTCCTTTAATTTTATGCAATAACGGCTGCTCAATGATAGAAATTTAATTTAAATGAAATTTGATCAAATTTAGGTTATTTACCCTATGGTGTTATAACAAATGTCATTAGAATTGAATGATGAGAAGAAATGACACCAAAGAATGTTTAAAAATCTTATATGTTGATTGATTTCAATATCAGTTCCTAATCTCCATACAAACTCTTATATTATGCTCTGGTCACCTGTGGTACCTCTTAAAGTATATAGCAATCTTAACACATAGAGCATGCATTTAATTGCATTGCACATAGATGCCATGCAAATACAAGAGTGTGTTTTTAACAGCTATCAAGCATTTAATCTAGCTAGTGCAAATAACATCCTTTGGGAGTTTTGGAACAATCATCTGTTCTGTTACTTCTCTCAGTTGAAGTCAATTGTGTTCATCCATCGCTAAGTTAGGGTCATTATACATCGCAACCAAAATATCTGCTATTTTGTTTGTCTCAGTCCCTGAAAGAGGAACTAATTCATACTTTCCTCTGCATTCAGGAGAATTATCCAGGATTTCTTTCAGTTTTTGCATGAAAAGCACCACCTTAAAAACAAGGAAAATATGTTGATCATTATTACAGTCTTTTTTTTTTTTTTTTTTTTTTTTTTAACATTTACAAAAATGTTTAATCAGAAAGACTTGAAATTACAAGTAAATAACGTTTTCACGAAGTAGAAAACTAAGGGAAAAACTAGAAGCTAAGGGTAATATAGAAATAACACAAGATCGAATGACGACTAAACAGGGCAACAATAGTGTAAGCAGTAATAATTATACTTACTGAGCAATTTTTGCATTAAAGCTCATTTGAATTTTGTTTCCATTCTAGAATGGGGCTGACGTTAACTCTTTTTTTTTTTTTTTTTTTTTTTTTCAAATTTATTACTTTTATTTACTTCAGTTATATACTTGAAGTCCACCGTTCTCTTTCGCGGCCATAGTTATAAGTTACAGTAACATAAACTCAGTTTAGTAAACAAATTCCTTCAGGCAGCTGGTATGTCGGCTGATGATACCCGTGGTCGAGAGATTGTCCGAAAAACGAACATCTGGCCGAGAAGCGACGCTTCGAGGGCAAATGTGAAATTTTGAGGACAATGTCTCGGCCAAGGGCATTATCAGCCGACATTTTTTTTTTTTTTTTTTTTTTTTTTTTTTTGTTGACAGTATTTTTTTTTTATTAATTCATTGCAACGACACATGCAGACAATACTACGTTACATGACTATTTGAGCTGCGCTGTTATTACTACATTACATTACACTGCTAAACCTACTTACAGAAATTGTACTTACATTGTTGTTATTCTTTTAAATTAATTACGAAATAAATACACGTGCTACGTTACACTGCATACGGTGCAAAGCTAACACAACACACACACGCGCACCCCGCCCACACATACAAGAGATAATAAAAGATTCCCTTACTCAAACTTTCACACTTAATGTGCTTCACGCATCGAAGTTGCTGAGAGTGGTCCACTTAGCTCTATAGTTTTCGTAATTCGAATTTTTAATGGCCATTTGTCTTTCACATTTGATTTTGCTGTCTAGTAAGGCAAGAAAGACCTCTAAATTCGGGGTCTCAGACCGGTTTCTTGCAAGAAAAACATGATATTTAGCGATAAGAAGATAATGGTTTAACGCGTAGAAGGTGGTAGTTTCAGGTTTGTAACCGTACAGGATTTCAGTATTACTAGGACTGATGCTGTCAGAGCACTTAGTATTCCACCACATCATTATGTCTTTCCAAAAGATTTTAACGTCTGGGCATTCGCAAAGCATGTGAATAAGCGTTTCGTTCGGAAAGAGGCAGCGTTCGCATTCTGGTGAAGCCTTTATATTCATTTTATAAAGAGAGTGATTAGTGGGTATGATGTTATGAATAAGTTTAAATTGGAAGCTCCTCAGTTTGTTTTCGACTGTAACTTTAAAAGGAAGCTCGTATACTGCCTTTACATTCAACACTTGTTTTCTAAGATTGATTTCAACGATGGGGGGAGAAAATGATTTTTCTGCGAGCATCACACGGGCTTTTTTAGTAGAGGAGATGTCAAGGGATGGAACAAGTTCGTTATTGCCATTTGTGAAATTACCTACGATTTCGCTTTTCCAAATTTTAGGGATTGCCGCAAGAACACCAGCATAATCGAGAAAAGTAGAGCGAACGCCATATTTGCGTTTGAAGTTTTCGAACGAAAGGAACTGGCCATGGGTGTTTAGGAGGTCACTTATTTTCAATATGCCTTTATTAGCCCATGATCTATAATAAAATGATTTTCCGTCTATCTTTATGAACCGATTGTTCCAAATGATTTCTTGTTTGTATTCATTTGCATTACGTGGATCTTTAGAATTGAGCTCTTGCCATACTGCTAAAACATCTTTATAAAAAACAGAGAGGTTTTGGAGGTCGAGTAATTTAAGATCGTAGTTACATTGAAATAAGAGCGTTCCACCAACCTTACTTAAAAGCGAATCGAGGAGGGCACACCAGTGGCGGTCATTTGCTCTACAGTAACGATTAACCCACGAAATCTTGAGCGATTTAACAACGTCAGCAAAATTGAGCATATTAAGACCGCCGTGGCTTACTGGGCCGGTCAGAGTTTTTCTTTTGATTTTGTCTGGCTTAAAGTTCCAAATAAAAGAGAAGATATTGCTGTTGACCTCTTTTACAAATTCTTCGGGAACATTTAATACGGAACAACTATAGACAAGTTTGGCGAGGGCTAAGCTTTTGACGATGGCAATTCTGCCTAAGATCGTTAGATGTCTACTTGACCAAGCATTTAGAACTTTTTTGAGTTTGGCGAGCTTCTCGTTGAAATTGATTTTATTCCCAACCTGAACATGATAAGGAAAAGCGATTCCAAGCGCAATGACGTATTGCTTCGGCCATTACAGTCAGGGCAACAATTGAATGGCTTGGTGCAAGACGCATAAGTGACTTTTTCGGGTAAAATTTTTTTTCCTTCAAAAGTGCCTGAATTTTTGCATGTGCTTTTTAATTAAGTAGTAAACATTCCCTTGTATTTTTTTGGCTGGTTTGCACTTTGCTTCTGAGAAAAACAAAGTCAAACTATTGAAGCGTGCACAATGAACGCATTACAAAGTGGAACAAGAGCATTTCAGCCAAAAAAAAACGATACAGGAGAATGTTTTTCTACTAAATTGAAAAGCACATGCAAAAATTCAGGCACTTTTGAAGGAAAAAAAATTTACCCGAAAAAGTCACTTACGCCTGTCTTGCACCAAGCCATTCAATTATAGAGAAGGAAAGCAAAGGAGGGATCAAGATTCTATTTCATTCCCTACACTATGACTAAGGTCTTCACATTATGCTGAATAACTAATAATATTATTCTTACGTTTAGGCCTATTGTACATTCCCACTAATCTGGAACGATGTTCAAAGTGGATAATTTGAAAATTCCAGATTTGAATAATTTAGTGTGGATGGAAAACACTTTGAAAACATACTGACATAATTGTAATCATGATTTCTAAGAGAAACTCAACCTCAAACATAAATGGGTACTGCTGTTTGTGTTGGTTTGGGATTTCTTGGCAAGATTCCTAGTCAACATTTTCCATCGATTTTGAATCTGCAGTCAATTAAATTACTACATTCAACATTAATTCCACCTTGTCACCAGACCATGAAATATAGTCTCTATGAATTTGTTGTTTTCGTCAGATTTTTTCTTTCAGCCAGATTTTGACTTTTTAGGAGCTGTTATTCATATGAGTCTGTTAAAAGAAGCGCAAAGCCAAACTTATTGCTGGCTCGATTAGGTTCTTATCCACATGCTGAAGGGTCACCTTTCAAGCATTTCTGCAACTGAGATCACATTCAAATCACTGGCTAATTAAAGGGCTATGTAATATAAGATGTGTTTTAAAAATGTTTGTACCTCTTGGGGACGAGATTGACTTTTGAGCATTCTGATGCTTAATTTTTAATATGGAATATTCCCTTTTGGGTAACTCGGTTTGTAAAGGGGAAGTCACTTTTAGTTTCATCTATTCAACTTTATTGTCTTGTATTGGGTTTTATCACAACCATGGAAACTTACCTACTGAAAAATTACTTGTTTGCTCTCATTGCAATTAAGCTGAGTCTAGTCTGCTATAAAAGCCATGTGTAGGTGTGTATGTTTGTCCCAGAGGGAGGGGGGGGGGGGGAATTGACCTATTTAGGTGCAAACTTGGATCTGATTTTCCCATCTTGATTTGAGAAAATTATATATAACAAGGTACTTAGGCACAGACAGTTATTTCGGTATTGATCAAACAGAGACAACAAAATCCCTCCAGGCATTAGCTGGCATTCCCTAGGCAATTGACAAGTTGATGCTTCCAGGTAGGGTGTGTGGGAATTTGATGTCATCCCTTGTTACTGGGTAAGAGATTTAACACCATATGGTTGGGATAGGGGGTATTCGAGATTTGCTTATAAAAAAAATTAATGACTACTTTTTAATGATACATACAGCTATACCAGAGGCACAGAGGAAGTGTTCAAGGATGCTTTTTTCCCATGACTCATTTTTACTTGTATGGTCCGGCATTTGATCGCCGAGGATTTGATCACTGAAAGGACCATTTTTCTCCTTGGGAAAACTGAAAGGCACCGAGTTTGCCCAAAGGGAAGGAAGACTTATATTGACTGATATGTTACCTGATGATCCCGCTCGTGGCGACTCAAGGAAGCATCTGTATAATTGGACATGTCATACAGGTTCATTAGTGGGGTGGCATACTCCAACACAATGGGATAGTAGTCAACACCTCCGTCTGGACGGGGCATCTCTATCCGGTGAACGGCATGCTTGTAAGATCGCGCCTTTATACCACCCCTGTTGATTTTACACTCTGGGAGGTTACCGGCCCATTTCACCCTACCATCAGCATGCTCGATGTCATCATACGTGTAGCAGGTTTTTGGCAGCAAAATGAAAAGCTTTTTCTTTGTTACCTCATGACGGAACTCAACCGATTTTCCAATCTGTTCTTCAAGTTTTGGAAGCACCAGCTTCAGGTAACCAAAATAGTAGCCCCAAGCCAGGCCATCGGCAAGATTCTTGTTTTCTCTTTCATTGATCTCTGATGTTTCCACAGGGGACAGTGCGCGAACACCGACCAGGAAAACCAACTGTGGAACCAAGAAACAGTTCAGTGCAAACAATATGGCGTAGTCTGGGTGCGAAAAGGCTTCGTAATGTTCGTACAAAGTATAGCACACGGACAAAGCGAAAGCAACGGCGGCGACTAAAATAGTGGGCCAATTTTCGAAAGCGAAAGTGGAACTGAAAACGTGCTTCCAGTTTCCCTCATATCTCGTCTCCTTGTGACGAATTTCTTCAAAGATCAGGCACATTCTTCGCACGAGCTCCCCAATAACTACACTCAGGGTAAGTAGGGCAGTCGCAAAGACCAGAAAATGAATTCCTTCCTTACTTCCTCTCTCCCTCACCGACAACACAAGAACAGCTACAGAAATGATGATGATAAGTACTGAAACGATCACTGCCGCTCTTCCACGAGGCTTAGAAAGTCGCCCAAATCCATTATTTTCTTGTTGTGCCAAGTCAGCCATGATAGAGCGCGACGAGTAAAGTTTTCGGTCTGACTTGTGCGTGATAGTTCTAGTAATGAGCAAATCTGCACCACCAATGGGTTCTTATTTCTCAGAACAAAAACCCGAATTTTAATACAGTTCATCTGATTGGTCAGATCAGAAGCCACATCATCGATTGATGCTTGAACAGCAATTTTCACTTTCGATTGAAATTCCCTAAAGCAGATCACAGCATAATATGCAACTCTTTCTCGAAGCTTGAAAACTGGCCTAAATCCATTATTTTCTTGTTAAACCACGGTTGTTTCATCAGCCACTGTATAGAAATTGTCAATATCTCTTATGAATGTATCTGGGTTACGAAAAGAGCGAATTTGCGCCTCCCGGAAGTTGCTTCTTCAAAACGGCGAGGCTGACTGGGGAATCCCCTATAGCAACCTCGTTCCCAGGGTACTCTCTCTACCTCGAGAAGAGAGAGTACCCTGGGAACGAGGTTGCCCCTATAGATCGTTTTCACGTGACGTCATCACTTTCTAAAATCTAAAACTAAAGATCCACCAAAGTTTTCATCCCCACCAGGCATGAGAGATGGCACGTTTATATCTGTTTACAACCTTACAACTCAATAGCGTGCTTTGTTTGGAAACCAGAGCATTTTGAATTTCCCGGTTATGGAGGTGCGTGACTCAAGGCTACGATCAAATTTGTTGAAAAATATATACTTATCTCATGATTTTGAGCCCTGTTAGAAGCTAGAGCATTAAGAAAAGTGCTTATGTAAATACTTGTTTTTTCAGTACTGATAATCAGTCGCCTAGAAAGCCAAAGTAAGTTCCAGATGTTTACACTATTTTCCGGCCGCCATATTTGTGTACCACGGAGGTACACCAACATGGCGTTTTCATACTGGGCTCTGTAAATTTCTGCGAAACATTTCGACGAATATCTGAAGTTTGGGGAAACGCACAGGGCTAAAACTTGGAGAAGTGCCTTATTTTTTTATCTTCTATAACATGACAATTTCTTAGCTTTTTCCACTGGATAGTTTTCGATTTATTTTTTTATTGCGTGACAATGAAAACGATCTATTAAATAGCGTCGCGCACAGTTTCTAAAAATAGATTCTAGACCAGAAAATCAGGCAAAACAGGAGAGATTGGTGGTTTAGGTTTTTGACTAGGTTAAATATTGTTAGAAGGTAAACAATGCTGCCGTAGGTAATGTAAAACGGTTTCAAGGTGTCCAGAAAAGAGCATAAATGTCACAAATTGCACGAGGATCTTACAAAGCCGCAGTGACAGTCTGACAGATCCCAAAACCCTCACTTCAGGAATTGAAAGTCGAGAACATTTTGAGCGGCGGTTGTGACTAGCCGATCAGAATTCTTCACAGGGAAATGTTTTACGAAGAAACTTATCTGCTGTTTCTCCTGGTCTGGAAAAAAGGACTTATCAGTTGACCTATCGCCAGAAATTCCCAAATTTGACAACCCGAGCCGTCCACACAAACGAATACGATAGAATTGGAGGGCATAATTATCATCTCTGAGGCAATTCCAAAGGCATAGCAGAATTAGGTGTCCTGTGCAATTTGGAGGACCTAGATTTTAATAGAGTCGTTTCTCCGACCAAATAAACGAATGCGAGCAGACCTCAACTGCATGTGTTTCATAGATTGATATGTTATATGTTTGGCGCGATACGTGTAACATAAATAGCGCGTGCTAAAGCTTATTTTATATGCGAAGATAGAGCGGGTCAATCTCACTTAAACGGCAAGGCAAGGCAACTGATCGGTTCGGATCTACGGTATTTCTTTGAGGTTTTTCTTTAGTGGCTTGCTGGCTTTCTTGTCAGTGATACACCTGAATGTCGGGTACAATGATAGTATATGCGAGAAGTGTATTTATAAACAACCTTCATACATGAGAATGAGAAACCCATCACATTTTGCCGACCTCCTTCAAACTCTGTATTATTATTATCCCAAAGTACACATTGTGGGTCTAACATTTTGAGCTACAGAGGCCCTCAAATTGCGAAATAAATCGCCGAGTATCACGCTGAAGAGCTCACGGACGCCTTTGTTCCATACGTCGCTCTCAAAGAAGCAGCGCACGGAATGGTTTGTTTGTCTGAGTCACACCGGGGGGGTACATCAACCTCGTCCCCAGGCTCTCTCTCCTCTGCCTCCCTTTGTCGACAAAGGGAGGCAGTGGAGAGAGAGCCTGGGAACGAGGTTGGGGGTACATTTTCGTGACGTCATTTGTGCGCGACGCTATTGGTCACAAGCTACATCATTTATTTATGCCATATGTTGCGAAAAAGTGCTCTAACAGCATTTTTCACTTTTAAGCAAGGCGGGAGATATTCTGATCGTAGTGATTTTCGATTGAAACTGTGGGCGATGGACAAGGCAATTTGTTAGAAGTAGAAGGCCCTCGAGTAATGATGGAACGATTGCTTCCTCTTGTTATTGTGCTTCTTGTTACTATGGTTAGATAGTCTTGCCACGTTAAACTTTTCATAGATACTCGGCAGCCGGGAAGTTTGATGCCCAGCAATCTGAAACCCACTAATCCGAATACTCTAAACTTGATGAATCCGGAAATATTTACGAATCCAGAAAAATCTCCTCTAATGTAAACCTGGCAGACTAGACCCGGTTTGGTCATGTCTCCTGCAATTTTGTATCCGGAATTTGAAGTGGGAACTTTGAATCCGAAAACTTTTGAATCCTGAGAGTTTTTATTAGTCGTGTAAACGATTTTCTCTCGAATCCGGATATTTTTCCGCCTGCGAACTTTTCAGTTTGCGGTACAACCAAAATGGAGGATCTGGTCGTAGTCGACGTAGTCAGATGCCCATTGATGGCGGCCGCTGGCTGCTTCATTCGGTTACAGGGCCAGGCAATCTTTTATAATGGGTAATGCCATATTCCTCAGATTTGAAACCAAAATTATCGACGCAAACAATGTCGTCGTCCCCCACAACTTATCGGAGATGATGATTGCACGATCGAAAACCTGGGTGATTTTTGATAAGACCCGGCCAAATGCCTAATGGGACTACATGATTGGCAACAAGGTGGTCGGCGAGTGTAAAGAAAACTTCAGACTGTCTCAAACTCCCCCTACCTTTTTTTTGTCGTCATTTTCTTTCTCGTTGTCGAGGCAACAAACAGCTTGCTTTCCATTTCATCATGAATGTTCGCGGAGTTGTCGTCGTGTGTAGACGGTTAGGAATTCGAATATCCTTTCAGTGTAAACGCCAACGAATCCGAATACTCTAAAATTGATGAATCCGGAAAAATCTCCCTTAAGCCTGGTTCACACTTGTGCGATAAGCATAACACAAGCGACATAAGCATAAGCATATAAAGCACAAGAAAAAAGGAACATGTTCCTTTTTTCTTGTGCTTATGCTTGTGCTTATGTCGCTTGTGTTATGCTTATCGCACAAGTGTGAACCAGGCTTTAGTGTAAACCTAGTCTGAGTTCAAAATACTCGAATTCTCTCGGGAGGTTTCAAATAATAACAACTTTTGAACGACTGTGCCCGTGGGACAAGATTGTTATAGTATAGCTGGTATAATTCGTCCACGGAGTACAAATTTACACTAGAGGAAATTGTTCCGGATTCGTGTGGAATGCGGAATGTTTTAATATCGGATTGGTTTTGTCGTTTACACACAAGTGGACGAATCCGAAATAAAAACTCCCCGGTTTGGTCATGTCTCCGGAGATTTTGAATCGGAATTAAAGTGGGAACTTTGAATCCGAAAACTTTTGAGTCCGGAGAGTTATGTCGT
>OZ026595.1:9828515-10016015 GCA_964020085.1 Micromussa lordhowensis
GGCGAAATGTTTCGCTCTGCATATGTGTTTGAACCACAAATTTCGCAGTTATTGAAATCTCATCAACTGCGAAAATTTTCGCTCTGTACATGTATGTTCACCTCAAATTTGGCAGTCGCTGAAATTGCATTGACTGCGAAATGTTTCGCTCTGGATATATGTTTAAACCACAAATTTCGCAGTTATTGAAATCTCATTAACTTCGAAAAGTTTCGCTCTGAACCCCAGCCCTAACCCTCAAAGGGAGTAAACAACAAAACACCGACAAGAGATATCCTAGTAAATGGTTTGAACCCAGGGGTATCAGTAGTTCGTAATGTGTATCATCTGGGCGAGGGTATTCACCAACAACAGCCGGTTCTTTCATCAGAACTACCCTCACTCGGACAATCACACCATACGAACTAAGAGATATCCTGCTGGCTATTACTAAGATCCTGGTAAAAACCGTAGTTACTAAAACAAGGAATGACCTAAAATGATCCAAAATGAGCATTCATGGAGCTGTTTACAGTAATAATTTGGTTAATTTGAGAGAGACACTCGGAATTTATGATATACATGATATAATAACTAATTAGTAAGCCATAAAATGTTTGACTGAACAAACTACAGTGACCTGACGCGTCTCCAGAATAATGGAGATATCGTCTTATTTTCTAACAGGCAATTTGAATCATTCTTTGATACAACCCACACTGTGATTGGTGTGACATGCACACATGCATAACTCCACGTCACTAACCGATCTCATAGCCCTTTCAACCCCCAAGAGGAATTTTCACTCAAAATAAGTTAAGTGAATTTCTCGCATTTTATGCGAGTCGTAAGTTTACCCTTTTTACACAACACTGCTTCACCGAAAATGGAAAGAAAGAGAAAAAAAACCTCTGATTCGCTGAAAGTCTGATTTAATTAAATGGCACTTTAATTTGACGCCACGCAGTCTTCAAAGAACATTTAAACAGTTCTCGTACTTTTTACCGTTAAAATATCGGACTGAAATGAATGTCATCAAATAAAACAGTTTAGAAAAGAAAGCTTCTTTGTCTAATATTCTGCAAACAATAGCCAACAACTTGTATTATCTCTAATTGAATTTACTTCCTCCTAAATATGTGAATACTTCCTCCTCATTTACAGAAGAATAAATATGCCCATTCTGAACTGTATCGGGATCAAATCTTCTCACATACCATTTACCTTTACAACAGGAAATTTGATTGGTGTTTAATAGTAGATCCAATATCATCACCTGAGAAACGCATCCTTAGTTTGTGTAAGAACTATAAGGAAATCATGCTCCTGTCAACCACTGCAAAGGTCTCGCTCGAGTCGTATAATCCTGGAACGTATGCCGTTCCATAAACAGCTGCCAATTTAAAATTCTTTTGTATGCATGTAAATTAGCCTTACTAACCTCGTTTCAAAGTAAAAATTATTGTCAATTACCAACTGTAAAATGAGGTTAGTAAGGCTAATTTAAATACTTCCAAAAGAATTTATAAATGGCCGCCATTTATTTTCATTAACTGCTGAAGCATTATTCGTTTTTTCTTCTTCTGTACATGATCTATGATCATGCAGTACTATCAGGATCAAAAGATGAACAATTGATGTTTTTTTCAAGTTTATTAATAAATTTCTGCAAATGTCTGGTAGCCATAATATCTTTCCTTATGTGCCGTCATTGTTCACATTCTTCACTATTCCTCAACCTACCCATTGATAAATACAAAATAGAAACATTACATTAGAATATGTCAATAACAATACTAAGCCAACTTGAGGTTGTGCTAGGTAATGCATACTGATTGTCGTTCACTTTTACCTTCCATGTACAGTGTCAGAAACGCAATAGTGTCACAATTGTAATTCTCCATAATTATTGCCATTCAGGTTTATCTTGCCCAGTGTCAACTGATATTGTAATTCTCTAGGCCGATTGCCGTTTTTTATCTTGACCAGTGTCACAATTGATATTTTAATTCTCCATGCTTATTACCATTCAGTTTTATCTTGACCAGTGTCAGAAGTGATATTGTAATTCTTTATACTGATTGCCATCATTTTTGTCTTGTCCAACCAATGTCAGTACTGATATTGTAATTCTCCAGACTAATTGCCATTTAGTTTTATCTTGTCCAGTGTCACAATTGATATTGGTATTCTCCATACTAATTGCCATTCAATTTTATCTTGTCCAGTTTCACAACTGATATTGTAATTCTCCACAACTTAATCGCCATTCATTTTTTCATGTCCTGCAGTGTCAATACTGATATTGTAATTCTTCGTACTTATTGTCATTCATGTTTATCTTGTCCAGTGGCCAACTGATATTGTAATTCTCCAGACTGATAGCCATTTAGCTTTTTATGTTGTCCTGCAGTGTCACAATTGATATTGCAATACTCCATACTTATTGCCATTCAGTTTCATCTTGTCCAGTGTCAGAAGTGATATGTAATTCGCCATACTGATTGCCATTCATTTTATCTATGCCACTGTTAGAGACGAGAACACCACAACCACATAAACTGTAACAGCTTTAATACAGCCCAGTCTAAAGATGGCCGTCCATTAACACAACATGAGGACGAGACATGCGTGCGCATATACAAAACACATTGCTGCAGGCACTAGTCTTGTGTCAGAACTGAAATTGAATCTACCATATTGAATGCTTGCAGTCAGTTTTATCTTTTCCAGTGTCAGAAGTGATACAATTGTAATTCTCCATTCTGATTACCATCATGTTTATTGTCTAGTGTCAGAACTGAAATTGTTTTACTTTGTTCAGTGTCACAACTGATATTATTGTAATTCTCCATACTGTTTGCCATTGGTTGTTACCTTGTCGAGAGTCAGAAGTGATCTTGCATAAGGGCCTGTTTACATGGAGGTAGGGTGCCTGGTTGACCGAGCTACCCTGAGAGGGCTAACTTCTCATACTTCTTCTTAGAAAACACATTGAAGTGTTTACATGCTAAACAGGGTAGCCCGTCTAACTGAAACACCCTGTCTACTTTGCCCTGGTAACCCGGCTAGGTGGGATAGCTTTTTACCATGTAAACAGTTTGTGCCGGGCCATCCTGGCTAGCCGAGGTGAGATAAACCAAGAAAACATGGCGGCATGGGGGGTGTTCAATTTTTTTTTTTGTAGTCACCATTTGTCAGTGTTATCTGCTGAACAGAATCACAGTCAATCTAATCTGAGGAGATCAATATAATAGAGTTTCAGACAGAGTTTAAGCGAATCAGTTGAATTAAACTTACTGCCAAAAAGTTTTTTTTTTTTGGTCGGCCATTTTGGCTGTTGTGCTTAGCCAGGGCACCCTCCCTCCATGTAAACAGGCCCTACTTCTCCATACTGATGTAAATTTTTAATTTTCTGACTTGATCCAATGCTTTGCTTTTTATTACTTTTCAGTGTCTCACATTTTATTTTTTGTATTAGTTGCATATTTGAGAATCTTTCAGTATTATTAATTATTAATAGCTCACCTTTTTATTCTGTACATATTTTTATGAGGGCCACTGGTTTTTCAGTTACTACTGTTCTGTGTTACCCTCAATAAATAAAGTTGATTATGATTATTATTATGATCATCATTATGTAAAGGCACTGGAGGTTCCTTGAATGTAAATTCCCTCGAATGTAGATACAAATGGCTTTCAAAGGATCCATGCAGTAGCACATCATTCTCACTCTGGCTCTAATTTGTGTGAAGCTTCACAACTCCGACCCACTGATTGTGCACCGAATACATTGATCCCATGACTATTGAGCCAATTCCGGCAAGTCGTCTTATTACACTGGATAAGGGTAATATTTACTTATTTAATCTTGCGAATTATTGTAAAGTGTGTGACAAAGGTGACAAAACAAGATATACTAAAGTAGAGTGGCTTGTTTCAAGTTTGCGCCGGACACAAATCTGGGAGTGAGGCAGCAGTGCATGCAATGAACAGTTTATTCCAGCATGAGGTAGCCAATGCAGTGCTGCTAGTGCATGCGTGAAACGCCTTCAATACAATGAACCAAGCTGCCGTCCTCATTAACATGGTGGTGGGACAAGCTAACGATGGCCAGACCGGATATTGGATACTATCCTAATGCTGGAAAATGCTGGCTTGTTAGTAAGCCTGACAAGGGATGAGTGGACAACATTCCCTGGCAGTCCCTAGGTCAGTTGCAATTTGAAGATCCACATGACACCTTGAAAAAGGTGTTACATTTTTATGTCCAACAGTCAAGCTGGCCTCTCCTCTTGACTGAAAGAGAGGAAATATGAACATTTGTGCATCAAATGTTTGACTTGGGCACTGGCGAACAAGCTGGGGGGCTGATTATAGAAAGATAAACCAGGTACAAAAATGATGGACCTGAAGGGCAATAAAATTGTGTTCCAATCAAGCAGCCACATCCAGTACAAGACCTTGCCCAAGCTTTTGTTTTTCAATGATAATAATGATAATGATGATGATGATGATGATGATGATGATGATGATAATAATAATGTTTTGTTTAGCTCATGTACATGTTTACACTTGATTCTACATTCTTTATATATGGTTTAGATAGATATTTATTTGTAAATTGTTAGTAAGGTTGTGAGCTGGGGAGCTAAGTGAACCGGTAGGTTTTCTAGTTAGCTCCCCGTACCATTTAAGTTGTGAAGAAAAAGCAGGTAATTACACAGTATGAATAACAACAATAAATAAAGGAGTGAAAGAATTACAGTAATAGATAAATGGCTCAGGAATTTACAAACTCAATTTAGTGAAATATTAGTTCCGTTTTTGTTCTTACAGGAGGTAACGTTTTACAGACTTTGGGAATGCAAACCCACTCAAGTCTTTTAAAGAAGATGGAAGCTGTCATATCAATTGTCATGTAAGAAACCGATTGCTTTCCTGTATTAGTTTCAAATTATGCTTATAAAAATTCTGTTTGGCTGCATATCTCGTGTTGTATCTATGAATATTTCTAGCATATTGAAATATAGTGTCAAATACTTCAGGGAGGTCATTGTGCCATGAATGCCAGTATTTCAATATTTCCTGGCTATAGATGTTATCTACTGTCAGAATGTCTAGTAAGTTTAACAAGGGTTTGGCACTCTGTTTCTCTACCAAACATTCTAGCATAAAATATTAATCACACTGTATGGTTTTGTTTTACTTGGATTTTCTTTATGTCTTGTATACACTGCCCCACACTAAAACACTGTAAGAGATGTATGGGTAAATTAAATTATAGTAAATTTGTTTTAACTGCTGTTTAGATAGATATACCTTAATTTCGATTTAATTCTGATATTTCGAGATATACGAGAACAAACAAATGCGATGTGATATTTAAGTTAAAGATTTGTCAATCATGACTCCTAGATATTTTATGCATTCTTTTCGCTCCAACACGTGGGAGGAGCCATCACCGTTACTTATGTTACTAATTTCCATATCTTTTTTCTTACAGATTTAATTATCATGAAGTTGGTTTTGCCCATATTGATTGCAAACTAGTTAATGTCACACCATTTTTTTACTTTGGCTAGTTCAGAGTTCATTAAGTGTTCAAGCGATTTTAAATCCCTTGCATTCTTATGTATAAGGTAAAGACAGCATATCCGAACGGGGTGATATGCTTCTGGTAAAGAACAATTTATCTCCTAATTACATATGTAGCCTTTTTCAAATTCCACAACTTAAGTACACACTGCGTAATAATGACTTTGGTATACCTAGATTTAATACTGTTATTTCTGGAAAACATTCGCTTAGATATATGGGACCCAAAATATGGGCAATTGTACCAAGAAATGTAAGAGAACTGACATCCATATCATCTTTTAAATGTTACATACGTAGAATAGACCTTGTTTCTAAATTGACTGACAGTAAATGTGAAAACTGCCTTTTATGTAAGACTTAGGTTAGATTTTAAATTGTACATATATATAGTTTTATTTTTAAATTCTTAAATTTTTAGGTAGTATTTAGTGTCCCCAGTTAGTGGTTGTATAACTGCTATTTTAGATTTGACACATAAATAAAGGTTGTTGTTGTTGTTGTTGTTGTTGTTGTTGCAGAAGTGAAAACATTGGTATCATCTGCAAAGATTTTGAAGCATAATTTTCCTGAGCAAGTTTGATACTTGATTTGCAAAAAGGAACCCACTGCACAAGTTTCAGCATGCTGCAGTGTGTGGTTTTCAGTCCAAGTCATCTCAAGTTGAACAACTTTTTGAATTTTAGTCACCAAATCAAATCATTCTAAGAAAACTTTATGTTAAGTGCAGGAAGGTCAATGCATACAATTACTGTTCTTTACAAAGATAATAAGTCATGGAATGACCTACTACTTGTAGTTGAAGCAGGCGATTTGCCAGCTTTCAGGAATAAACTTGTAGTTAACCTATGCAAATTGCTGCCATATTATCTTATTATTATAGTGCTCTTGCTTTTCTGTCTTTCATTCATGTTTGTAATTTAATTAATTAAAGGAAGTTTTCAGTTAGGGCCAACCTCAGTAACTTCCTTTTAGGCTGCCCATTCATTTTTGGTTGTTAATCATTGCTTTGCTTTACTCTTTTAGCTTGTTACATCCTTTAATTTGCATCCTGAATAACCCTTTATTGTATTATTTGTATTGTATTCTTCCAGTATCACACAAGCCCTATAACTGGTGTGAAGTCTACAAATCTAGATCTAGAAAGAGGTTTAAGTCCAGAACCTATAATTGCTAATGTACCTCCAACTGTAATTATAATAATTGTAATTAACTAATAATATCTCTTGATTTAGTTGATCAAAATACATACCATGTGTTGGACTTAATAAAAGATAAAATGATTAAAAATAATAAACTGATTAAAAGTACGTCTAAAATTTAAAAAGGGTAAAATGACAAAAAGGCAAGACTATATTGCTAATTTATACTTAAAAAATTAAACTTGTTGATAAATCTATTTTTAAAACACTCAGTGTTTATATGACTAAGTTCAGGCTGCTCTTAAATCTTTTAAGTTAGCCTTGGAGATGATTCTTTTACTCAAGGTGACAAATTGTGATACAAAGTTAGCCACACAATCACACCATGATCTGATTAGCTCTGATAATTCTCTTAAAAATGCTTGTCAGACCTTGAAGCAGCCGAATTTGAGCTGATCTACTTCCAGAAGACATTTTTTATCTAATGATCAATGTCTGAACTAACTGGAGATTTAGTTATATCCAGCTAACACTAAGATAAATGACATTGGCAGTTTGGGTTTGAGTTGCCATTCAGTTATTTCAAAGTTTCAGTTACTTTCAATTCTAGGGCCACTCTAAATGAAAAAGCCTAAATTTTGTATTTTATAAAAATAATGTGATTTGCTGAAAACAAAAATGAAAAAGAAAACGAAAAAGAGGTTACTCAAGAACAACTGATTTTAATATCTGATCCCCATAACCATTCTGAACCAAGACAAGCAGTCATCCCTTTGCCAAAAAGGAACAGCATGTTACAGAAGGCTTACGATACACACTTTGGCCCAATTGGAAAGCAGAAAAAAAACAGTGAAAGTCGTTAAGCAGATCCTCAAGACTGGAAAACGCAACATGCAAGAAGCCGTTCTCACATAGACACACCCCCAGGACATTCTTTCAAGGTTGCATCCAGCTGTGCCCCTAACACCAGATGCTCTAATGTGCAATGATCTTGCATGAAGCGACTGTCAACGTACTACCCACTGTTTATCACTCTCCACAGCATTTAAAGGCTGTGCTGCTCTCCTCCACACCCCATGTTTCCCAGCTAAACCTGCTTGGTAATCCAACAGAATCCAGAAACAGCCCTGATCCAATGACAGCACCATTCCAAATACATTCGTGTCCAGTCAGCCAATTAAGCCCAATGATATTAAATAGTAAAGGAACAGTGACTCCCTCACAATTTGTATCAAATACCCAGTTAGGCCTGAAGCAAACAAACCTAATCAAGATAATATCAGGCTGTATGTCCAAACCTGTATTATGCCTAGACCTGTGAACCACTATTTCAGTCATCAGACTTTATATTCCATGGTGACATCCCAACATAACAATGTTTGAAAAAATGTCCTTTGACATCATTGATCTTTTGTTTAATATTTACTTTAAAATAATTTTTTTTACAATGCATACTTAGCATCTTTCATGTTTTGCCCATATTGATTGACAACTTGTTAACGTCACACCATTTTTGTACTTTGGCTAGTTTGGAGTTCATTAAGTGTTCAAGCGATTTTAAATCCCTTGCAGAAGTGAAAACATTGGTATCATCTGCAAAGATTTTGAAGCATAATTTTTCTGAGCAAGTTCGATACTTGATTTGCAAAAAGGAACCCACTGCACATTAGTTTCAGCATGTTCCAGTGTGTGGTTTTCAGTCTAAGTCATCTCAAGTCAAACAACTTTTTGAATTTTAGTCACCAAATCAAATCATTCTAAAAAAACTTTTTGTTAAGTGCAGGAAGGTCAAAGCATACAATTACTGTTCTTTACAAAGATAATAAGTCATGGAATGACCTACTACTTGTAGTTGAAGCAGGCGATTTGCCAGCTTTCAGGAATAAACTTGTAGTTAACCTATGCAAAATGCTGCCATATTATCTTATTATTATAGTGCTCTTGCTTTTCTGTCTTTCATTCATGTTTGTAATTTAATTAATTAAAGGAAGTTTTCAGTTAGGGCCAACCTCAGTAACTTCCTTTTAGGCTGCCCATTCATTTTTGGTTGTTAATCATTGCTTTGTTTTACTCTTTTAGCTTGTTACATCCTTTAATTTGCATCCTGAATAACCCTTTATTGTATTATTTGTATTGTATTCTTCCAGTATCACACAAGCCCTATAACTGGTGTGAAGTCTACAAATCTAGATCTAGAAAGAGGTTTAAGTCCAGAACCTATAATTGCTAATGTACCTCCAACTGTAATTATAATAATTGTAATTAACTAATAATATCTCTTGATTTAGTTGATCAAAATACATACCATGTGTTGGACTTAATAAAAGATAAAATGATTAAAAATAATAAACTGATTAAAAGTACGTCTAAAATTTAAAAAGGGTAAAATGACAAAAAGGCAAGACTATATTGCTAATTTATACTTAAAAAATTAAACTTGTTGATAAATCTATTTTTAAAACACTCAGTGTTTATATGACAAAGCTCAGGCTGCTCTTACATCTTTTAAGTTAGCCCTGGAGATGATTCTTTTACTCAAGGTGACAAATTGTGATACAAAGTTAGTTAGCCACACAATCACACCATGATCTGATTAGCTCTGATAATTCTCTTAAAAATGCTTGTCAGACCATGAGCAGCCGAATTTGAGCTGATCTACTTCCAGAAGACATTTTTTATGTAATGACCACTGGAGATTTAGTTATATCCAGCTACTAAGATAAATGACATTGGCAGTTTGGGTTAGAGTTGAATTTTGCCAGTCAGGTATTTCTAAGTTTCAGTTACTTTCAATTCTAGGGTCACTCTAAAGAAAAAAGCCTAAATTTTATATTTTATAAAAATAATGTGATTTGCTGAAAACAAAAATGAAAAAGAAAAAGAGGTTGCTCAAGAACAACTGATTTTAATATCTGATCCCTATAACCATTCTGAACCAAGACAAGCAGTCATCCCTTTGCCAAAAAGGAACAGCATGTTACAGAAAGCTTACGATACACACTTTAACCCAATTGGAAAGCAGAAAAAAAAACAGTGAAAATCGTTAAGCAGATCCTCAAGACTGGAAAACACAACATGCAAGAAGCCATTCTCACATAGACACACCCCCAGGACATTCTTTCAAGGTTGCATCCAGCTCTGCCCACAACACCAGATGCTCTTGTCCAATGATCTTGCATGAAACAACTGTCAACATACTACCCACTGTTCATCACTCTCCACAGCAACCAAAGGCTGTGCTGCTCTCCTCCACACCCCAAGTTTCCCAGCTAAACCTGCTTGGTAATCCAACAGAATCCAGAAACAGCCCTGATCCAATGACAGGACCATTCCAAATAGATTAGTGTCCAGTCAACCAAGCCCAATGATATTGAATAGTAAAGGAACAGTGACTCCCCACAATCTGTAACAAATACCCAGGTTAGGCCGGAAGCAAACAAACCTAACCAAGATCATATCAGGCTGTATGTCCAAACCGGTATTGTGCCCAGATCTGTGAACTACTGTTTCAGTCATCAGACTTTATATTCCATGGTGAAATCCCAACATAACAATGTTTTAAAAAATGTCGTTTGACATCATTGATCTTTTGTTTAATATTTACTTCAAAATAATTTGTTTTCTACTGCATACTTACATGTAGAATCTTTCATGTTTACTGATGTTAAGGCTTTAGGAGAGCTATTTCCGAGCTTTCGTATATTGTTGGTATTACAGAGCTGTATTTGTTTTGCTCTACACTAATAAATTACTTCTTACAAAAAAAAAGACAGAAAGGAATATGTTAGGCGCGCAGTGCATGTTGGTATAGTCAGGGGGCCAGAGCCCAAATTCTTCCGAAATGATAGACACCTTGATATAAAATTTTAACTTTTATTACTGATAAGGTGGATCATTTAAGTATACAGAAATGGATGCTGGACTTGCTGAAACTCTTGCACAACATTTTAAGGGGGCCATTTATCGGGACCCTTTCAGGTGAGCGAATGTCCCTTTTTATAGGCCCTGATATTCTACACTAGAACTTTATACTCTTAGAAAGTCATACTTTTACCACAGTTTTGGTAAAACACCAATGAAATAGTTAAGCTAAGACATTACAGTTTATTAAGAAGTTATGGACTCCATGATTGTCGGTTGCAATGGCAACCAATCTCAACCCCTTTCAACCTGGGCTTTATTAGAAATTCTTTGACTGGAGTGTGGATTTTTTAAATCCGCTTGTAACATCAAATTTTCGCAATCAGACTCAAAGGGTATATGGTTTATCTCAAATTTGTCACTCTTGGTCTCGGTAGCATAGCAAGGTCACATCACAGAACCTTAACCTTTTACGCTCAGCATCACATCAATTTTGATATGTGGCTAAATAGCATTTAGGCAAAGTGAGACCCAAGCAATGCAACCAGCGGTTTTTCCCTTAACAGTATGTGACCTGTGGGGTGGCGCTGAGGGGATTTGCAGGGCTCTTTTGTCTCACTGCACTACAAATGTAGTTCAGTTAGCTGATCTTTGTGGATCATTTGCACAGCTTGTGCTATCGAATCTTTTCGGATTCTCCCTACCTCTTGGTTTGCTGGTCTCTCGGTAAGTATTTGGAAAGGTAAGTTATTTCCACTGATGTCTTTCAGTCTGATGGTGCCAGTTAGTGGCCACTTCTTGGGGTGGTTCCCGCTTCCAGGGTTGCCCTGGATACCTCCCTTCAGCATATGCCATTTGGCACTGTTAACCTTTTAGGCCCCAGTTCTCAAGCTCATCTATTTGTTCGAATTTGTGACAAGTTTAAAGGTGGTTCCCTGTCACTCCAGGAACTTAACTGTAGAGGAATCTATAAGAAGTATGTTGTACAGGTTTGACATCTAAATTGACTCACCTGGTACACAGCCCATACCAGTAAAAACGTCATCAAAATTTCTCATGCTTGCCAAAAGAGAAGTTCATAATCTATTTATTATTATTGTTTACTATTCAGGGAGCTTAAATGGACTGATCAGGTTCTAAAAGAGATCTTTATCCATGTTTAATGCGCAATGTTCAGTCGATGCCTCAAAAAGCATGTTTCTGTGGCATAAAATGGTTGCTTAATTGAGGAAGACAGAAACTTTTCATGGTGTTCCTTATCTGTATCAGTTAAGATAGCAATATTCATAACTTTCGCACAAGCCACAAGCCAAAGTGCAGTCCAGCCTGTACTGGTAACAACATTAATGGCTCATTTGTTTTCATGTACCATGTTTAATCAGAGTAATTTTCAAACTCTATTTTGCCTCCAAAGTCTTTTCTTTTTATATCTTATGACATTTTTATAAAGTCGACTTTCAAAGAGAACTATTAGAACTACCACAAATTTTAGACGTAAAGATTTCATTTATTTTTAGGGGATTTAAGGTCTTTTAACAATGTAGATATATATACAGTTAAGCATTAAGTTTTAATTTAAATAGTTGATTATATTTTATCATTATGTACATATTTTTTTCTTAGGTTTAGTATTTACACACGACCCCACAAGCTGCACAGCTTTTTAAACTATCGTGCTTAAATAAAGGTAATGTCTGTCTGTCTGTCTGTTGTTTTTCTTCAAAGTACTAAGGTCATCAGGTTATTTGAAACTACCATTCCTTGCACTGAGTCCTTGCTTTCATGTATTCAAGCACAAAATGTATGGTTATGTGTACATTTGCACACTCTCTGTGATCCCTGCTTTGCAGAGGATTTGTACAGTGTTAAACCATGAGGTCAAACCAAATTCCCTCATATTTCACTTTCACGCAACCTTGCAATTGAAGAAAGGCCTCAATTGGCAACACTTTAAATCTTTAAAGTCATTTTGAGTCAATAACAGATTCATGATCATGCAGAAAGAATGCTTGAAAAACAAATTTCTTAATTAGGCTAGATTCATTGCCTGCCCATGTTTAGAGCTTCAAGAAGAATTTCATTAATTATTTGATGTGATTATAGTTACATGTAATTGTGCATACTTCTCTAGGCTGTTATATTGTATAAGTTCAAATGGTTTTTTAAATACCCTTTGTAACTGGCAAAGAGGTCTCATAGAAACATGTAACTATAAACTATTACAAATCAAAAGCAATTGTGATCATTTTACATTGTAAAATATTGCATTCATTTTAGTTATACATTTACATGTACATTGATTCAAACCTTATATCAATGATACTAACTTACAATGGAACAGTACATTAGAAATTGCACTGAACTCTTGGATCAGTTTAAGAGCATTACAGTTTGAAGAGCAGTGTGTAATGACTCGTGACAGATAAAAACAAGACACTGCAAATTGATGACTTGATAATTTGCGGCAAATACACATTAGCAACATAAATGCAAGAATATGAATCAACCGTCACCAAATTGCAATTGGTTTTCCCTGGGCAATAAATTGCTCATAAAAGTGAAATGATAACATGGATGATAAGTATCTTATTTTCAAATCTATACTCTATCGTCTCTCTGTAAACATTTAAAAAAGGGGGAGCATTTCTATCATCCAATCCTTATAGTGACCTTGTAAACATATGTTTGTGCCTTTTTAAAGTAACAATTTTTGTTGAATGATCAAGTAAAGGGGTACATTGTAGCACATATACATGTATATCCCTTAAAAACCTGTTATCAATGAAGAAGCAAAATGAACAAAACACACAGCATTAACTTCATCTCAACCCAAACCATGTATTCACACCCTGTATTCTGACATGACGTGTGGTGTTGTGATGCTTAGCTCCCAAGAGCTGGTGATTCATTTTGTATCAACTTGAAGCTGTTGTACTGTCCTGACAATCCACAAGCTCCACCACCACTTGCAGTCTTCTAATAACATCCTCACTGATCCCATCCCGTGTAGTTGAATTCCTCAAACTTCATATGGTTGTCATGAATCATACCTGTTTTAGAACACCTCAAAGAATACTTCACATTAAGTTCCATGTTCCATACTAAAAATGCAAAGTATTAACATGTGTCACAATCACAAATGTATGCAATAAAAAATTAATAAAACTTTTTGACAGGACAGCGGGGGGATTATCTGTCCTGACAGCTTTTTTTCACTTTTTGGATTTAAAAGCTGCACCTAAACAGGTTGAAAGGCAGAGCTTTTACTTTAGCACATGTTGCAAGATTGAACACTCACAAAATCTGTTGACTGAGTATTGTTTTGCTTTTTGAGTAATGCAAAATTTTGATTGGTATGACATTGCAACTCATGACAGTTAAAGGAACTCCTCAAGATGCAGTAACTACAGAGCTCTGATTTCAAATTGCATTCCTCACTCAATAACATCACCAGGTTAAGTGATCAACCTGATCAAGAACAGACTTAAATTATGAGCAAAGTATCCACCATAACAATGCATGTAAATCTGGATTGCACAAACTTCAAGTTTTACTGGTTTAGAGGTTTTCTGTTTCTCACTGCTATCCAAAATGTAAATCCACCCAATGTTATTTTTACTGTTGCCCATAGTCTCATTAGCATTTATGAACTTCTAAAGAGAATTCAAAGTCTAATGGTAAAACTGCTCAACATTTTTTTGTTTAAAAAAACCCTTTATAAAACCTTTCAGAATTCTCAGGGCCTTTTCAAGCACCTTGCAAAAGTACCGTCACTGAGTATACAGTGTACCAGACAAATTAATTGTGAAATTTGGGAAAGGACTATACTTACACCTTCTCTACTGACAAGTCAAAGTCAATTCATTTCCAGCTGAGCTAGCATCAATCAACTACACGTATATAGGCAGCTTACATGTGGCTACTTGAATATCCAAATTGATGTATGACCTGGCTTTGAGATATTCAATGAAAATTCTTCGTGATTTAAAGGTGTCATCACAAGTGTGCACTGTTAACACTTTTTGCCAATGTTGGGAGGGGGAGTGGGGGTTGTGTTGAGGTGGGGAGGTGATAGCCTATTGGTTGGTCATTTGGACTCTGCATCAATAGGTCCAAAATGGAGTCCAAGCTAGAGTTGCTGTATCATCTTCTCAGGCAAGACACCTGACTCTCCCAGTACCTCTCCCCTCCAAGGAGTGGAAATGGTACTGACCGATTGTAAGGGCAACCTGGCAAAAAGCAAGGGGTAGCCTGTGATAGACTAGAATCCCATCCAGGGAGAGAGTGACAATACCCCTAGGCACTACATGTTACAGAGATTAGGGTTAAGCACCAGCACTAGCGAGCTATCTCGCTTCTCCATATCTCTAAGGGGTGGAACAGACTTCCCTGCCCTGGAGCCGGTGGAATAATCACTAGAGTGTTCTTGTTCCGAGCCACCAAGACCAGAAGAGGAATTCAATGTCCTGTTTAAAACAAACCTTTTGCCATAAAAGTTTAACCCCCTTGACTGGATGTACCAACAAAACTTTCAAGTGAGGGAGAGACAAGGTCATTGGTTGATATGCACTTTAAACAGACAGCTACACAGCAGATGGTTGGAAATATAGAATGGCAGGTTGGAACTAGGGCAATGGTGCATCATGGAATGAGGAGGGGAAATTGGAGAGTAATGCTCCTCGAGTGAGGTTGTGCAGTCAAGATGATTCAAGAACCCACAATGAAGGGCAAACCCCTGGAGGTGATGTGTTCAGCATGTGGTATTGCGGTAACCAAGGCTACGATTCAGATTTCTGAAGGAGCCATTTTTTGTTATAGGAAAAAGACAGGCAGCCTTTGTAACAACAGTTATTCCTTTTGATATTTAAATGACACATTTGATAGGGATGAAACTCAGCTTTTGATTTTTGTTGAATTAGGAAAATAATGCATTCCATGCCCAGTAGGAATAATGTTACATGTTCCAGGCCATAATGACAGTAGGTGGAATGGAGAGCTAGTCATGGTAAGTAATCTTTCCTTCATGTCAGAGACATTTCTGTCCTTCAGGCATTCAGTTCAAGATGCTCAAGTGTACCTCTTGCAGGAACAACAGTGCAAGGATTTTCTGGCTGTGGTGAAGCAAAACCATTCATGCATTCAGGAGAAGTACCAGGTGATGAGCTGACACATCTTGATGAAGAAGTGGCTAACAGCAATCGCATGAACTAAGGAGGATTCAGGTTGTCTGCTCAAAAGTGTCATGGCAACAAAGACGTCGCACATGCACCCCTGCCACGCGCGCCACAACCTTTGCCTCCAACCATGCGCTCCGCCGCGCCATCACCACATCTGCATTGCCTCCACCTTTGCTGCTGCAACACACTTGTGCAAAAACGTGGTGAATCCTCTCCAGCTCAGGCAACTTATGTAAGCTGCTTCTTTGTCAAGATGTGACAGTTCAGTGCTTGAGACATCTCCTAAATACATGGAAGATGATGCTTTGTCTCAACTAGAAAATCCTTGCATTGTAGTTCCTGCAAGAAATACACTCAAACATCTTGGGCTAAATACCAAAAGGATGGAGATTTCTCTGAAATGAGAAAAGGATTGCCAACCATGACTTTCTTTCCACCCTATCTGCTGCTCTGTTATGGCATAAAACATGTGACATCATCCCAACCAAGCATGCAATACATCATTTTCCCAATTTCCAACAGCCAATCAGAAGCTGGGCATCATCCAAATGAGAAGTGTCATCTGAATATCAAGCACAAATAACTGTTGTTTTATAACCCATCTTTTTCCTATAACAAAAAGATTCATTCAGAGGTCTGAATCCTAACCTTGGCGACCACATTAACATGTGCTAACCATATCACTACTGAAGAATTGTCCTTCTCACTGTGGATTCCTGAATTAACCTTACTGTACAACCAAACTCAAGAGGTACCATTCCCTGATTTCCCCCACCCCATTACACAATCCACTACTGCCCTGCTCCCATTCTGCCATTCCACATTTTCATTCATCTACTGCATAACTGCTTGCTAAAAGTGCTTGTTAACAAATGCCCTTTCCCTCCCTCACTTAAAAAAGTTCAGTAGTATATCCGGTGAAGGGTGTTGGACTTGAATGGTGAAAGGTTTGTTTCACACAGGACACCGAATTCCCCCTCCAGTCTTTGTGGCTAAGAATGGGCACATTCCAGTGATGTTTCACTGGCTACTAGGCAAGCAAGTCAGTTCCATTCCTAAGGGATCAGAGAAGCCAAATGGTTCATCAGTACAGGTGCGCAACTCCAGTTTCTGTGACATGACATGTCTAGGAGTGTTGTCCCTCCCCTTGGATGGGATGCTAGTCCATTGCAGGTGACTCCCAGCAATTGCCAGGTTGCCCTCACTAATTGGCCAGTACCATTTACACTCTTGGGTAGAGAGAGACATTGCGAGGGTAAGGTGTCGTGCCTGAGAACATGACACAGCAACCCCAGTTTGGCTCCATTTTGGACCAATTGATGCAGAGTCTAACAGACTAACCATTAGACCATCAACTCTCCACGTCAACACAACCTCCTACTAACCGCTGCCAACATTGGCAAAAAAGGTATTGTTAACTGTACAACAACAACAACAACAACAATTTTATTTACCCCGTAAACTTACATACATACAGATAAATACATACAGATAAATACATACAGATAAATTATTAGAAATTAATTATTACAGGGTTAGGGTTAGGGTTACACACTTGCAATGAGGCCTTTAACTTAGGAAGAAGTCTGATTCAACATCTGAAAGACAAGGCATACATCAATTTGGATATTCAAGCAGCCAAATTAAACCTGCCTTAATGCATGTAGTTGATTAATATTAGCAGGACTTACCGGTAAGTAATGCATGTGGATCATTTTTGTTTTGTTTGCTACAGGGTTCATTTTTGGCAGAATAACCAGTAACATGTTGTTTCTAGAGATAAGAACTTGTTAGCCATTAGTAACCAACAAAAGGATATATGTAGTATACAGGTATTCTAGAACAATGGTTAGGTGTACAAAATGTACTTCAGAGCGAACAATGTAAACTATTAAACAAATTGTCTTTCTTCTGATAACTCTCTTCTTTCAGCTTCACTTATCTCTTTAGTGACTAGGTGTCACAAAAAATCAAATCCACAAAAATGCAAGCAACAGCAGTGAAATGCAGCAAGAGAACTAGTGACTTTGGAAAAAAAAAACATTCAAGCACTGGCAAAACAGATATCTTGTTTCATTATACATCAGCATTCAATCAATTCACAATAGCTTGTGAACTTGACATGATAAATGCAATATCTGCTGCAGATATTGCGTTCAACGTCTGCCTGGTTACTAAGCCCCTTGGAGTGTTCTCCTCAAAACCTCGTGTCTGTGTTTTCTGCCTCAGCCTTCGGCTTCGGCAGATAAAACAGACCTCGGTTTTGATAATTCATGATATAATGCTCAACCTCATCCAATAATTGTTCATTAACTAAGGTAAGCTGATGATGGATACTAAACTGATTTCACTCAAGTTTACCGAATTGAAAGTAGCTCACTAACTGGTCAACAGTTTTATAAGGAATGAAGCACGGCTTTTTTGCACACGTATCCGTTTTAACTACTTAATAGCCATAGCGTAGACAACTAACAACAGTTTGTGAGTTTACCTTGAAATACCAAGAACAACGTGAGCTTCTCGCTGCCTTTTTCCGACGAGCGTTGCAAGCGCTGTAAACAAATCTAAAAGACGTCAAGAGCAGCTAGTGACCTGGCGAGACACAGATATCAAAGCTTGACTCCCTCCAATTTACCGTAAACTAAATATTAGCTAAAAATGTTTGGCCAAAAGCACGATTAAACGGAACTGTAGCTTCAAAAGGAGAGAGAGGTCAAGTGGGGGAGAGGTCGCGATTCTTGGTGCTGACCAAAAGGAGCGCGGGCTCTGGGGACGAGAATGCACCCTACCGTGACTCAGACAAGACATAGGCACGCAAGGCGTGCAAGAGTTATTTTTAATGAAGTCTCGGAGATAGGAGCATTCATGGAGCTGTTTACAGTAATGATTTGGTTAATTTGACAAGTCTTTTTGGTTGCTATGTACAGCAAAAGAGAAACTGGGAATTTATGTTAACTCCACGTCACTCACCGATCTCATAGCCCTTTCAACTCCAAGAGGAATTTTTGCTCAAACTGACTCAAGCTAAGAGAGATTTTCGCATTCTATACAAGTCGTAAGTTTACCCTTTTTACACAACGACACTACTTGACCGAAACTAGGAAGAAAGAGAAAAAAGAAACCTCTCTGACACGTTAAAAACCTGATTTAAATGAGTTGCACTTTAACTTGACGCCACGCAGTCTTCAAAGAACATTTGAACAGTTTTCATTCTTTTACCTTTAAAAATATCGGACTGAAATGAATGTCATCAAATAAAACTATAAACTGCTACTGCAGAGACGTAAAAAGAGTTTGGAAATGAAAGCTTTTTTAATATCCTGCATGGAAACAATAGCCGACAACTTGTAAGCTCTAATTGAATTTCCTCTCATATGAAAAACAAAAGTGTCAAGTTACCATTTGTAACTAAAAATAATAAGCATCTCGTTCGAACAAGTGGTGATGACGATTTGTCAGCTCTAATTGAATTTACTCCCTTGTGAAAAACAAAAGTATCAAATTACCCTTTGTAACTAAAAAATAAAAATATCTTGTTATATTTGAATGCAACAAGAGCAAAACAATCTTTACCTACACTTACTATTGTAAACATCAGCACTGTCTCAAATTTAAATAGTCTCGTCTCCTCTAAAACATATCCTAAGAACTAGAAGCGACGATTCGTGACCTCTAATTGAATTTACTCTTTGTGAAAAACAAAAGTATCAAGTTACCCTTTGTAACTAAAAATAAAAACTATCTCGTGCCACTTGCGTACTACTAACTCATGAGCTGCTTCTATACTCAAGACACATCTCGTTCATAACTAGCCAGTGGTGGATCCAGACATTGAGCTACAGAAGAACCGTTTTGGTTTTACTACCCAGTGACTTTTCTTCCTTCGGTCATTTCTTCTTTTTTGCCCAAAATAAAGCGGGGGGAGGGGGGGGGGGGGGGCGAGCCCCTCCGCTAGATTCGCCACTGCTAGCCACCATTACACTGAAAATTATGCACTCTAAAACAACCCAAAGTATGTACGCAACTGTCACACTCCCCTCCTAACCGGACTAAAAATCACAAACCGGCAACATACACGTCAATCTTTATTTTCAATATTTACCAAAGTCCCTTGTTTTTTCAATAAAGCGTCCAAGACTTCATGTACCTCACTCAACTTATCTTGAACAAAAATAACTTCCTTTTTCTTCTACTACAATTCGTGCCGGCTATTAATGTGAAAAAGCGAAAATCCTGATAACATTTGAAAAGAAATGATTTAGTTTCATTTAAAACTAGCTATCTTCTCATTCCAGTAGTAAACAAGAACCATTCCAATTGTAAAATTGTGACAGAATAATACCTTTTTGTTCTGTTGACAATGTATCGTTGTTTGTAAGTAGAACAGAGACAAAACTGGAGATCAACTACGCACTCGACTACGGCTTACAAGTCAAAACCGGAAAGCATGGTCTGAACTGTTACCATGGCAATGTCAGCTATGAAACTGGCCCGGAAGTGAATACTTAAAACAGATATCGTAAAAAGACAAAATTAACTGTAGTCTCTTCGCATTAAAACTTATCAATGGATACTGAAATTCACGAAACGCTCGGAACACGTATTACGGACTGTGCGGCAACATTTAGATTTAAATACAACACGCAAACGATTTGAACCTGGTCACAACCTCTTCAAATTCCCAGTAGCACATTCCGCGCCCCTAAAATATAATTGTTCCTTAGTATCATAGAAGCCAGCCACACTGATAAACTTTTTTTTCATTTACATCTTAAACCTAGTAGTAGAGCGGCTAAGACTCATTTAATTCAAAACCTTATGTAATGGGAAATTAAAAGCTAAAACCCTTCATCGCATGCTCGTAGTTACATTTCAAACACTATCTTTCTCTGACTGATTATCCAATTGCGAATGATTATCAAACCTGCCCACAAAATCCTCTGCGTAACCCACAGAAGACGTTGAAATATATGGTCATAAATGATGTCATATATGTCCTCCTCTCTTACGGAAGAATAAATATGGCCGTTCTGAACTATATTGGGATCAGATCTTCTCATATACCATTTGCCTTTACAACAAGAAATTTGATTAGCTGTTTATAGTAGATCCAATCTGATTGGTGTGAAATACATACATCTCTCACTGACTCACACACCCATTGACCCGACGCGCCGACTAAGAGGTATTTTTTGTACAAAAAAATAACTCAAAAATTCATCAAAACAACATCCCCTTCCCCCCCCCCCTCCCCTTCTCCAGAAATTCCTGGGTCTATATGAGCGTTTTCCATTTACCAAGAGATTCCGAAAATTCCGGTTGGGATGTAAAAGGTAGTCCCGTTTCCCGGTGGAAATTTTCCGATGGAAATCTGTGTTCCATTTACGGGTTTCGCAAAGGTTTACCAGTTCCAGACCGCTCACAACCATTGTTTTTCATACCTTCTTGTATTTTGGCGGAAAATACATCGGACGGTGAAGGGAGCCTGGGAATGAATGGGACGAGTGTGTCAAATGGAACACGTTCTTCACCGATAAACATATCCCACTGAAGTTTCCGAAATTTTCCGGAATCTTTTGGTAAATGGAAAACGCCCTATGACACCCCCCACCCCCGGAATTTCCATTCCCTTCCGTGGGGGGTATGGATATTTTCTGGAACCACACATTGGATGGGAAAGTAGCTTAAGTTTTTTAAGCCAATCATGTAGTGTGGTAATCAGAAACCATTACTTTCGACATGTGAAAACTGCTCTATCAGTTGACCAAAAACAGTTAATTTTAATAACGTAATAAATTGGTATCTACAGCCATGGTTGTTAATGTACTAAGCAAATAAAGTCATGCAACAACTATCTGGATTACATTTGAAACCTTATCAATCATGAATAATTTATTTAATTAGCATTCATAATGTTTCACTGAATGTATATTATGTGATTAATTTCTTTTGATCATTTTTTATAATGAAATGTGTACCCCCTGCCATGGACACACCTCTAGCTTTAAAAGAGTAAATGTTCTGTAAAACTAATGCCAAGCTTGTTAAAATATCTTAATGAACTGCTTTCAACCTCTGATGATTTCTAAAGCATACGTAAAACCTACTCTTGCCAACAGGTTAGGTTAAATAATGAGGTGCCTTGGGCAGGCCTAGTTCATAATTCAGCTTTTTTTCTGTGGGTGACACACTCAGTGTGTTCACTTGACCAATATGGTTTGGTTCATTCCTTTAATTTCATGCAATAACGGCTGTTCAATGATAAAAATTTAATTTAAATGAAATTTGATCAAATTTAGGTTATTTGCCCTATGGTGTTATAACAAATGTCGTTAGAATTGAATGATGAGAAGAAATGACACCAAAGAATGTTGATTGATTTCAATATCAGCTCGTATTATGCTCTGGTCACCTGTGGTACCTCTTAAAGTATACAGCAATCTTAACACATAGAGCATGCATTTAATTGCATTGCACATAGATGCCATGCAAATACAAGAGTGCGTTTTTAACAGTTATCAAGCATTTAATCTAGCTAGTGCAAATAAAATCCTTTTCAGGAGTTTTGGAACAATCATCTGTTCTGTTATTTCTTTCAGTTGGCGTCAATTGTGTTCATCCATCCCTAAGTTAGGGTCATTATACATTGCAACCAAAATATCTGCTATTTTGTTTGTCTCGGTTCCCGAAAGAGGAACTAATTCATACTTTCCTCTGCATTCAGGAGAATTATCCAGGATTTCTTTCAGTTTTTGCATGAAAAGCACCACCTTAAAAACAAGGAAAAAATGTTGATCATTATTACAGTCAGGGCAACAATTGAATGGCTTGGTGCAAGATGCATAAGTGACTTTTTCGGGTAAAATTTTTTTTCCTTCAAAAGTGCCTGAATTTTTGCACGTGCTTTTTAATTAAGTAGTAAACATTCCCTTGTATTTTTTTGGCTGGTTTGCACTTTGCTTCTGAGAAAAACAAAGTCAAACTATCGAAGCGTGCACAATGAACGCATTACAAAGTGGAACAAGAGCATTTCAGCCAAAAAAAAGATACAGGAGAATGTTTTTCTACTAAATTGAAAAGCACATGCAAAAATTCAGGCACTTTTGAAGGAAAAAAAATTTACCTGAAAAAGTCACTTGCACCTGTCTTGCACCAAGCCATTCAATTATAGAGAAGGAAAGCAAAGGAGGGATCAAGATTCTATTTCATTCCCTACACTAAGGTCTTCACATTATGCTGAATAACTAATAATATTATTCTTACGTTTAGGCCTATTGTACATTCCCACTAATCTGGAACGATGTTCAAAGTGGATAATTTGAAAATTCCAGATTTGAATAATTTAGTGTGGATGGAAAACACTTTGAAAACATACTGACATAATTGTAATCATGATTTCTAAGAGAAAGTCAACCTCAAACATAAATGGGTACTGCTGTTTGTGTTGGTTTGGGATTTCTTGGCAAGATTCCTAGTCAACATTTTCCATCGATTTTGAATCTGCAGTCAATTAAATTACTACATTCAACATTAATTCCACCTTGTCACCAGACCATGAAATATAGTCTCTATGAATTTGTTGTTTTCGTCAGATTTTTTCTTTCAGCCAGATTTTGACTTTTTAGGAGCTGTTATTCATATGAGTCTGTTAAAAGAAGCGCAAAGCCAAACTTATTGCTGGCTCGATTAGGTTCTTATCCACATGCTGAAGGGTCACCTTTCAAGCATTTCTGCAACTGAGATCACATTCAAATCACTGGCTAATTAAAGGGCTATGTAATATAAGATGTGTTTTAAAAATGTTTGTACCTCTTGGGGACGAGATTGACTTTTGAGCATTCTGATGCTTAATTTTTAATATGGAATATTCCCTTTTGGGTAACTGGGTTTGTAAAGGGGAAGTCACTTTTAGTTTCATCTATTCAACTTTATTGTCTTGTATTGGGTTTTATCACAACAATGGAAACTTACCTACTGAAAAATTACTTGTTTGCTCTCATTGCAATTAAGCTGAGTCTAGTCTGCTATAAAAGCCATGTGTAGGTGTGTATGTTTGTCCCAGAGGGAGGGGGGGGGGGGGAATTGACCTGTTTAGGTGCAAACTTGGATCTGATTTTCCCATCTTGATTTGAGAAAATTATATATAACAAGGTACTTAGGCACAGATAGTTATTTCGGTATTGATCAAACAGAGACAACAAAATCCCTCCAGGCATTAGCTGGCATTCCCTAGGCAATTGACAAGTTGATGCTTCCAGGTAGGGTGTGTGGGAATTTGATGTCATCCCTTGTTACTGGGTAAGATAATTTAACACCATATGGTTGGGATAGGGGGTATTCGAGATTTGCTTATAAAAAAATTGAATGACTACTTTTTAATGATACATACAGCTATACCAGAGGCACAGAGGAAGTGTTCAAGGATGCTTTTTTCGCATGACTCATTTTTACTTGTATGGTCCGGGGTAGGGGCATTTGATCGCCGAGGATTTGATCACTGAAAGGACCATTTTTCTCCTTGGGAAAACTGAAAGGCACCGAGTTTGCCCAAAGGGAAGGAAGACTTATATTGACTGATATGTTACCTGATGATCCCGCTCGTGGCGACTCAAGGGAGCATCTGTATACTTGGACATGTCATACAGGTTCATTAGTGGGGTGGCATACTCCAACACAAAGTGATAGTTGTCAACACCTCCGTCTGGACGGGGCATCTCTATCCGGTGAACGGCATGCTTGTAAGATCGCGCCTTTATACCACCCCTGTTAATTCTACACTCTGGGAGGTTACCGGCCCATTTCACCCTACCATCAGCATGCTCGATGTCATCATACGTGAAGCAGGTTTTTGGCAGCAAAATGAAAAGCTTTTTCTTTGTTACCTGATAACGGAACTCATCCGATTTTCCAATCTGTTCTTCAAGTTTTGGAAGCACCAGCTTCAGGTAACCAAAATAGTAGCCCCAAGCCAGTCCATCGGCAAGATTCTTGTTTTCTCTTTCATTGATCTCTGATGTTTCCACAGGGGACAGTGCGCGAACACCGACCAGGAAAACCAACTGTGGAACCAAGAAACAGTTCAGTGCAAACAATATGGCGTAGTCTGGGTGCGAAAAGGCTTCGTAATGTTCGTACAAAGTATAGCACACGGACAAAGCGAAAGCAACAGCGGCGACTAAAATAGTGGGCCAATTTTCGAAAGCGAAAGTGGCACTGAAAACGTGCTTCCAGTTTCCTTCATATCTCGTCTCCTTGTGACGAATTTCTTCAAAGACCAGGCACATTCTTCGCACGAGCTCCCCAATAACTACACTCAGGGTAAGTAGGGCAGTCGCAAAGAACAGAAAATGAATTCCTTCCTTACTTTCTCTCTCCCTCACCCACAACACAAGAACAGTTACAGAAATGATTATGATAAGTACTGAAACGATCACTGCCGCTCTTCCACGAGGCTTAGAAAGTCGCCCAAATCCATTATTTTCTTGTTGTGCCAAGTCAGCCATGATAGAGCGCGATGAGTAAAGTTTTCGGTCTGAATGTGCGTGATAGCTCTAGTAATGAGTAAATCTGCACCACCGATGGGTTGTAAATCTCAGAACAAGGTTGGTGGGAAAAAACCCGAATTTTAATACAGTTCATCTGATTGGTCAGATCAGAAGCCACATCATCGATTGATGCTTGAACAGCAATTTTCACTTTCGATTGAAGATCACAGCATGATATGCAGCTCTTTCTCGAAGCTTGAAAACTGGCCAAAATCCATTATTTTCTTTTTAAACCACGGTTGTTTCATCAGCCACTGTATAGAAATTGTCAATATCTCTTATGAATGTATCTGGGTTACGAAAAGAGCGAATTTCGCCTCCCGGAAGTTGCTTCTTCAAAACGGCGAGGCTGACTCAGGGGAATCCCCTATTAAATCGGTCACAAGCTACATCATTTATTTACGCCATATGTTGCGAAAAGCGCTTGAACAGCATTTTCACTTTTAAGCAAGGCGTTCTGATCGTAGTGATTTTCGATTGAAACTGTGGGCGATGGATAAGGCAATTTGTTAGAAGTAGAAGGCCCTCGAGTAATGATGGAACGATTGCTTTCTCTTAACTTTCCATTTCATCATGAATGTTTGCGGAGTTGTCGTCGTGTGTAGACGGTTAGGAATCCAAATATCCTTTCAGTGTAAACGCGAACGAATCCGAATACTCGAAAACTGATGAATCCAGAAAAATCTCCCTTAGTGTAAACCTAGTCTGAGTTCAAAATACTCGAATCTCTCAGGAGGTTTCAAATAATAACAACAATTTTTGCGGAAATTAATTATCTTTGAATTCATGACTGCCGGGTAGCTAATTTGTTGAACGACTGTGTCTGTGAGACAAGATTGTTATAGTATAGCTGGGATAATTCGTCCACGGAGTACAAATTTACATTAGAGGAAATTGTTCCGGATTCGTGAGGAATCCGGAATGTTTTAATACCGGATTGGTTTTGTCGTTTACACACAAGTGGTCACAGGTGGACGAATCCGAAATAAAAACTCTCCGGTTTGGTCATGTCTCCGGAGATTTTGAATCGGAATTTAAAGTGGGAACTTTGAATCCGAAAACTTTTGAATCCAGGGAGTTATGTCGTGTGATCGATTTTCTCGCGAATATAAAATCCGGAAATTTTTTCGCCTGTGAACTTTTGAGTTTGTGGTACAACCAAAATGGCGGACCTACTCATAGTCAACCAATGACGGCGGCATAGTTAATCGATCGAAAACCTGGGCGATTCTGGATAGGACTTGGCCAAATGCCTTGTGGGACTACATGATTGGCAACAACGTGGACGAGTGGAAAGAAAACTTCAGACTGTCTCAACCTACCCCTACATTTTTAGGCGGCATTTTGCTCCGCGTTGTCGAGGCAACAATCAGCTTGTTAACCATTTCATCGTGAATGTTTCCGGAGTTGTCGTCGTCGGTTACAAATCTGAATATCCTTTCAGTGTAAACGCCAACGAATCCGAATACTCTAAAATTGACGAATCCGGAAAAATCTCCTCTAGTGTAAAACTCGTCTCAGTTTGGTCAGAAACACCAAA
Organism: Micromussa lordhowensis; assembly: GCA_964020085.1. Classification (NCBI taxonomy): domain Eukaryota; kingdom Metazoa; phylum Cnidaria; class Anthozoa; order Scleractinia; family Lobophylliidae; genus Micromussa; species Micromussa lordhowensis. The sequence continues at coordinate 9,855,358 of OZ026595.1, forward strand.
TGATTTTCTACAATGTTTCTTTTGGGTTTGCAAGTCACAAATTGTCCGAGTTTTCAAAAATATCTCTATACCCAGCAGTCAGGAATTCTTTCTGTTTTTCAACCACAAAGCCCATTCGAACGCGCTGAGAATGCTCGATCTTTGTGTAGAAATACATAACAATTATTCCATGAGCCCGAGTTGGATATTTAAAGTGATGGGAAAATAACCAACTAGCGCGTAGCGCGAGTTGGTTATAATCACTTCATATCCAACAAGGGCGAATGGAATAATTGTTTTAGTAAATTCTCAAACCGGGTTTTACCGCCGATTTTTATTTCGGCCATTATAGAGGGCTGAAGTTGAAAACTTTGTGCGGAAAATTTTTAAACTCCATATGACGTAAAACTCCGACTATTGGCTCATAGTCGGAGTTTTATAGCCAATCAAAAAGCTAGAAATGCAATAGTCGGAGCTGAGCATTTACTAATATCCGAACTACATGTAATCAGGCCTCTACTTGTTCACATTGCTTTGGCATGAAAGCACACAATACGACGAATGTTCGCTACATGTTGCGTAAAAGTGTGTTTGTAATAAATATAAACTGAAAAAAATATAGCATTCTTAATTGTAAAGTCCTTTAGCTTACTTTATGGTTTAAAATTTTTGACTGCCGGGTATCTAATAGTTTTCGAACAATCGTACCCATGAGTCCAGGTTTTTATAAAATAGCTGGGAGAATTCGTCCAATACAAAACCAAGAATTGCTTGGCATTTCCAAACAAATTGTAGCATTTGAAGATATCATTCTACCACAGTTGACTCCGTAGTCAGAGCACGAAAATTTAAGGCAAAATAATACTTGCTTGACCTTTCTAAACAAAGATCTACTATTCTACGAAGAATTCAATGAATAAGAATTGCAGACTACCGGGTATCTAGATATTGCCGGAGCCTGAACTTCCCTTCCATATAAAGTCAAATACTTTTTTGACCCAAATTTCCTCGGATAAGACGTTTTTTTCTTCCCCCTTAGATAAAGAGTACTTCTGATTATCAAAGATCTTTTTACAACAACTGTCAATTTCTTGTACGTCCAGTGGCTAATTTTCATTTTTAACTCGGAAAATAGTATTTCCAAGTTGTAGGTTTTGGCTTTGCTTTTTGTTAGCCATTTTAATCCGTTGGCCATTGCATCAGGCTTTCGCAGTCGTAGCGGAGTTTAAGTTACTAGACGTGAAGGTGAAACGATAATCACCGAGTGATTAGTTTTAATTTTTATTAGCAGTGTTTCTCATTTGTTTCTTTGCATTTCTGATGCAAGTACTCAATAATTTCTCACTACAAAAAATAATAATTTACGTTGAGAAATTTCCCACAAATGTCTCTATGTATAGAAAGCATTTCCCGACGGGTATAGACCCTTTGCATAAATGGCGCCTAAATTTGAATAACAGTACTTATACATCCTAAGCCTCACATTCATGTGAAAAATCCTTTGTCTGAAAACATGAGCACGAGGCTAAGGATGAATCAAGTATTGTTATTTAAATTAGGCGCCATTTATGCAAAGGGTCTATTAAGGTAATACAACTATCTCACTGATAAGAGTCTCTACTGGGACATGATAAAAATGGAAATGAGAGGTTTTTGCGTTCGTTCAGTACTCAAAAAGGAAAAATAGAGAGCGCAGAAACATAGAGAAAGATCTTTGCGACCAAATTGGTGCGCATGCTTTAATGAAAGCTCTTGCTCATCCTCGGAGACCCAGGGGCAGTTAATGGAGGCGCGAGGAAAATAAATCGGCGCGACGAAAGGTTTCACGAAAGTTTACAAGGAGGTGTCACACCTCCTTGTAAACTTTCGTGAAACCTTTCGTCGCGCCGATTTATTTTCCTCGCGCCCCCATTAACTGCCCCTGGGTCTCCGAGGATGGCTCTTGCTACAAACAGGTCAAAGGAGAACATCACTAAATTATATAGGCTCAGATCTGAGCTAAACAAGATCGCCGAGTACAGAACTAAGGGCGCTATCATTAGAAGTAGAACAAGGTGGCACGAGCAAGGCGAAAAATATACTAAATATTTTTTGAATCTAGAAAAACGACAAAACGATAAAACATAAATTTCGAAACTTAAAACCCAAGATAGTACTGAAATAACAAATGCAGATGAAATTTTAAACTGTCGAAAACTGTTTTACAAAAATCTTTACACGGCTGTACCTTGTGAAAACCCAAATGATAAATTGTTCTTTGAAAACCTAAACCTTCCTCAATTAAACGAAGTCGAGCTAGAAGAATTGGAAAGGCCGCTGACTAAGGAAGAGTGCTTTGAAACTCTAAAACTGAGTGCCAAAGGCAAATGCCCAGGAAGCGATGGATTTACAGTAGAATTTTATCTGCATTTCTGGTCCATATTAGGAGAGGAAATGGTTGAAAGCTTTAATCAAGCTTTGACATACGGCCATCTCAATATAACCCAGAGACAAGGTATAATCAAAGTTGTGCCCAAGAAGAGGAAAAACAAGCTCTACTTGGAAAACTGGAGACCAATATCCCTTCCAGGCGCGGATCCAGGGGAGGTGAAATGGGTGAATTTTCACCCCCCCCCCCCTTTTTTCTGAGCCCTCTTCTTTCTTTATACTCAAATATTGAAATAATATTCTATTACATTATTACAAAAATTCACCCCCCATTTCAAAATCCTGGATCCGCGCCTGCCTTCTTAACATTGACTCAGTACAAAATAGTAACGAAGACTATAGCAGATAGAATCTCCAAAGTTCTTCCTAAGCTAATACAAGAGGACCAAACCGGATATGTTAAAGGCCGTTACATCGGACAGAATATTAGGCTAGTTAAAGACATAATGAAAATAACAGCCTTAGAAAACATACCTGGCATGGCAATTTTCATCGATTTTAAAAAAGCTTTTGATTCCGTAGATTGGAATTTCTTAGCCAAAGTTCTAGAAGCCTTTAACTTCGGTCCACAAATTCGGAAGTGGATTAAGACGTTCTATACCGATATCAGCAGCTGTGTGAGGGGTCAGACAAGGCTGCCCTCTATCCGGTATCCTCTTTGTTCTTTGCGCGGAAATTTTAGCACAGGCAATCAGAAATAATAATAATAATATTAAGGGAATACAAATCTATAATAAGGAATATAAAATATCTCAATATGCGGATGATACTACTGCTTTCGTGTCTGACGCAAAGTCGGCGGAAAATCTTTTTGAAACTTTGCGCATCTTCCGTGACGTTTCAGGCTTAGAATTGAATAAGTCCAAAACTGAAGGAATGTGGCTAGGGTCATGCAGATACAACACCTCGACACCTTTTGGTATAGCTTGGCCTTCGGAACCTATATATGCACTAGGAATCTATTTCACTTATAATGAACATATTTCTTTCAAAAAGAATTTTGAGGAAAAATTAAACTCGATGAAAAAACTGCTAAATCTTTGGCGGTCACGAAGTCTTACCTTGTATGGTCGAATAACCATTCTTAAGAGCCTTGCCCTCTCCAAGCTTGTCTACAATACATCTGCACTCACATTCCCTCTAGAATTTGCATCCTCGGTTAAAACTGCTATCTCTGAGTTTGTTTGGCAAACAAAACCTAAAATCAAACACACCACTATGATTGGTCCGAAAATTAAAGGTGGCTTAGACCTACCAGATTTCGAAATAATGAACAACGCCCTTAAGGTCACTTGGATAAAAAGGCTACATGAAAGTAGCGGTAACGCGGCAAGTTGGAGTCACATACCTCCTTCGTTTTTAAAAGAGGTAGGGAGTTCTTTTTTATTGGAATGTAACTACGACTTAAAGTGTCTATACCCATTAATTTTTACAAAGATATCTTGCATACCTGGCAGACGATAAACCAACATACTCCAGAAAGCAAAGAACAAATACTAAATGAAATCTTGTGGAATAACCGCTTTATCAAAATCGAAAAGTTTTCCGTTTATTACCAAAGTTGGCCGCATATGGCAGGAGTAATTAGAGTCAAAGACATTTTTTGTGAAAGTAACTTCTTAACTTTCAATGACTTTTGCCGCAACTCCGCAATCAAAACTAATTTTCTCACATATTACGGCTTATGCAACGCAATTCCTCAAAAATGGATTCGCTTGTTAAAATAATCTAACCCAAATACACGTACGAACTCAGAATACGTTGGGAAAATACCTTTAAGCAAGCTTTCCTGTAAATCAGTTTCTCGACTTCTTATCAGTCAGAAATTTGAACCTCCTACAGCTGAGAGAAGAATGTTGCAAGCAAATCTCGACGAGCAAGCAATCAGTACTATTTATAATACTCCCTTCAATGTGACCAAAGATATAAGACTCGCCATTTTCCAATTTAAAATTGTGCACCACATCTTGCCAACCAATGGTACTCTATTCAGAGATAAAATTGCACAGCATGATAAATGTCATCTCTGTGATCAGAAACAAACCCTGAACCATCTTTTTGTCTCTTGTCCGAACGTGCAGACCTTCTGGCAAAGCTTTTCTCGTTGGTGGAATGTTAAAAATGACGACTTTATCGAATTGAATGAGGAAACCATAATCTATGGCTTTACAAAAGATTTCAGCCAACAACGCGGTTTAAACCTCTGCTTAATAACTGCAAAATATTACATCTATTGTGCTTCAAGAGATGAAGAAAACTACTACTTCGAGGCCTTCCTTGCATACCTCAAGAGTAAATTGTCTATAGAGAAGAAGCAGATGTAAATCACAAATCATCTTGTAAACACAACTTTCTCAATCAGTACTAATCTTAACAAATTAAACAAAACAAAAAAGCACCACACGACACGTACACATGTGTGTGCTTCTGTTTCCTCTTTTTTTTGTTCTTTTACCTTAGTTTTTTCTCAACTTATTCGATTCATAGGCTTTTAATAGTAAGTATATTTTCTACTTTTGTAAGGTTTTATTTTAAGCAGATTTAGTATTCTAATATAACCAAAAGTGCATTGTAAGTAATTTGCGTGTTATAAATTATGTAAAGCAATTTTTGTCAATTACTGTCATTAAATAAGTTATGTATGTAATATTGTAAAGAGTGATGTTCAAATTAAAGAATAAAAAAAAAAAGTTAAGGTGAAACGATAATCACCGAGTGATTAGTTTTAATTTTTATTAGCAGTGTTTCTCATTTGTTCTTTGCATTTCTGATGCAAGTACTCAATAATTTCTCACTACAAAAATAATTTACGTTGAGAAATTTCACACAAATGTCTCTATGTATAGAAAAAAGTGCATTTCCTGACAGTGTATAGACCCTTTGCATAAATGGCGCCTAAATTTGAATAACAATACTTATACATCCTAAGCCTCACATTCATGTGAAAAATCCTTTGTCTGAAAACATGAGCACGAGGCTAAGGATGAATCAAGTATTGTTATTTAAATTTAGGCGCCATTTATGCAAAGGGTCTATTAAGGTGGCTCAAAACAGTTTTTAGTACTTTCCAAGACATAGAGTTTGATGGGTCATTATAACCACTCTACATCACCTAGTTGATATCAAAATCATGGTATCAAAAAACTACCCAATCATTGGTGAACAAATTGCTGTCAATTTTGTGGCACAATAGGGGTTTCAGAGCCACCTTAAATTTTCGGAAATTTAAGGTGGCTCTGAACCCTGTTCATAGAATTTTTTTTAAACTTTGCAAAAAGTTGCATCTTATTATGCTGATTACAATTTGATAATAGAAAATGGGGGTCACCGAGCTTATTTTGAGTTATATGTGCTTTAAGCTAAAATGAAGGGTGTTTTTAGCAGTTCATATTGTTGCTATGGTCAGCTATTGTGCCACAAAATTGACAGCAACTTCTTCAAAAATCTGTCAAAAATCGTTTCAATAAGCTGACCTGAAAGGCTGAAACGTTACATAGAATAACCATTGACTCAGCAAAATAATGAAAAGGTCCTTTCAATAACATTGTAACATTATGACACCATTATCAACTGTTCAATTAAACAGCAGATGCAGGCATTTAGTCACTTCTCTTGTCAGTAGTCTCAGCATGAGAGCAAGATTCCTCTCTAAAGACTGTATAATTAACATACCGGTACGTACCGGTACATGAGATTCTAAACTGAACATCATCAATAACCAATCATTAATTATAATTATTTGTTTATCATAAAATGTTACTTTGTAATGTCACTCACTCACTACCCTAAGTAGCCCATCAGGCTGCTACTCATCTCCAATATCTGTAGCATGAAGCAACTGAGAGTATTTCTACCCCCTCCCCCCCTAGATGGCCCTCCCCCCCCCCCCCCTGGATGGGATGCCAGACCATTGCAGGGTTCCCTTCCAGCATTAAATTAGCTGGTACCCATTTATACACCTGGACAGAGAGAAGCTCTGAGAGAGTAAAGTGCCTTCCCCAAAAACACAGCACAATGTCCCTGGCCAGGGCTTGAACCTGGACTGCTTGATCCAGAGTCACGTGCACCAAACATGAAGCCACTGCACCTCCCTTGTTGCCTTGCACCTGGTTCACATCATTTGTTCCAAGTCGTTTCCATTTTCCTTTTCTATTGGTGACACATGTACCGGTATCCCTTGACTCTACTTGGCCTAGTATGTTAAAGACCGTTAAAATATCTCAAAACAGGGGTTTAGTAACTGACAGACTTCTGTAAGGGATCAAATTATCACCAGAGTATAAAAATCAACCGTAATTTGTGTTATACTGATTAATATGTAGTCAGATGATTAAGATTCTTGCGTCTCAGGTGATTCGACATGAAGATTGTTAGTAGACGACATATTTGTTGTTACCAGTAAGCAGTTGAGACACCTCTGGAGGTTTATAATCTTAACAAACAGGAAACACACCTTGTTATGCAAACAAAAGAACAGTGAGTTTGGCAGAACTTGAAACCTGGTTCTTCCAAACTTAACAAGTTTTGGCTTTCAAAACAAACAGTTTTTCTGGCCTGTCTGGTCTTGCAAGTGAATGTGTTCTTTTGCCTTGGAACAGTGTTGATCTGTCACTGCTCTCAGTTCAAGCATGTTGATCAAGCTCTATGCAAGCAGCATCATGAATCCCAACCAAAACATCTGCTATTTTGTTAGTCTGATTTCCTGAAATTGGCACCAATTCATACTTGTCGAGACATTTAGGGCAACCATCCAGAATCTCTTTCAGTTTTTGTATGAACAGCACCACCTTTAAGAAAAAGAAAAAGTAGCTTTGAGTTATTCTGACTAGCATTAACCTGGAGAAACAATAATGATAGAAATCAATATGCAGGCCGGTGTACTTAATTTGTCATCGTTTTTACCACTACAGTGCAACTAAATGAACTGGGCTGGTTAAGAAATGCTAACCAATCAAAATGTGAATTAAGAGTGTTGTCCGTTTCAAATAGCGAATTGTCCTTTATTGTGCTGGAAACAGTAAAATCCCACTGACTATGAACACAATCATACAGTCATACAATAATCCGCTGACTGTTAACACGTACGGTACAAAAGATATCTCTCACAAGGTCGAACTCTCACATATCACATGATTTTGTTGATGACATAACGTCACACACTCGATTACATAACGTGATCATACATTTGACTACATAATGCCACAAGAGTGAAGGCATCAGAACAGGGAATGGGAATTACACCAATATTTTTAACATGTCAATTGAAGGGGGGGGGGGGGGTGTTGGGTTAGCCAGGGAGGAAATGTTGAAGATTGACTATAAACACATTAGTTTGGTTTTATCAACTGAGTTGATAATGTGAATTGGTCACCGTAAGGAGATTTGAATCTCTTTATGGTGGCTAAATCACATTATCAACTCAGTTAATAAAACCAAATTATCTTGTAATACTCCCCACCGACGCAGCACCACAGTTTCTTTAGAAACTTACCCCCTTTATAAACATATTACCTGATGATCCCGCTCTTGACGAGTCAGGGGAGCATCCGCATGCATGGACATGTCATACAGGGACATTAGAGGAGTGGCATACTCAAGGATAAAGTGATATTCCTTTATCGACCCATCTGGGCTGGGCATCTCTATGCGGTGTACTGCATGCTTGTAAGATCGTGCCTTTATACCACCCCTGTCAATTCTACACTCTGGTAGGTTACCGGCCCATTTCACCCTCTTATCCGCATCCACAATGTCATCATATGTGTAGCAAGTTTTTGGCAGCAAGATGAAAAGCTTTGCCTTTGTTATCTTATAACGAAATTCGGCTGATTGTGTGATCTGATCTTCAAGTCTTGGAAGCACCAGCTTCAGGTAGCCAAAATAGTAGCTCCAAGCTAGTCCATCAGCAACATTCTTGTTTTCTTTTTCGTTGATCTCCGATATCTCTACAGGAGATAGTTCTCGAACACCGACAAGGAACACCAACTGTGGAACCAAGAAACAGTTCAGTGCAAACAATATGACATAGTCTGGGTGTGAAAAGGCTTCGTAATGTTCGTTCAAAGCAAAGCAAACGAACAAAGCGGAAACAATGGCGACGACTGAAATAGTGCGCCAATATCCGAATGCGAAAATGAAACTGAAAACGTGCTTCCAGTTTCCTTCATATCTCGTCTCCTTGTGTCTAATCTCCTCTGTTACCAGGCACATTCTTCGCACCAGTTCCCCAAAAACTGTACTTAGTGTAAGCAAGGCAGCTGAAAAGACCACAAAATGAATTCCTTTCTTGCTTTCTCTCTCTCTCACCGAGTACACAAGAACAACTCCAGAAATGACGACGACAACTAATGAAGTGATCACTGCTGCTCTTCCACGAGGCTTAAAAAGGGGCCCAAATCCATTATTTTCTTGTTGAACCACGTTTGCGTCTCGTGGCATGGCGCGCAAATGAGCAAATCTATTGGTTTCTTTTTGGAGTATAATACTCGGGGGAATCACCGAATTGCCAGTACCAAAGTTTATCTGATTAGTCAGAAGTTACATCATTGATACATACATACATACATCAATACTCAATAATCCGAGGATTGATTCTGGCCTCGGCAAAAATGCTTTACCAGCAAAAAAGTAGAAGTCTTCGTCTGTCGAGAAGCTTGCTGAGGAGCATATTTCAGTAGGTGTTAAATTAGGTAACACGATCGAGTACCTGAGAAAAATGCACCTGTAAATTTGGCGCCAAAATTGTTGGCATCTGCATGATTGTATGCACACGCCATGTTTGAAGTTCTGGCGGATGGAAATGGAAAATGGAGAAACTAAAACAACAGTTGAAGTTATAGTTATAAGTGATGACGAAGATTCTGAAGACAAGCATCCTTTAGACCTCTACCGAGCAGAGGAACATAATTTCAAGAACCCTGTGATTGTCATTGAAGAGGATGACAAGGTAAATGAAGAAACGTCGCCGGTTAAAGTTGCAGATGCTAACAAACCCGATAAAAAATCTCAAGCTTCGAGCTCAGTTAGACGTGTATATAGTCCGTCGGGCAAGTATGAAATATCGAAAGATGCCATCAAGGATCTGAAAGCTATGGTTAAATTAAGAAAGTTGAACTTGAAGCACCGCACGAAATTATTCAACATCAAAACTTCAGATTATGGAGCCTGTACTGACACCGGGATTGACAAGGGATCTTCATCTTGTAGTGCCTCAGAAGCCAGGGATTTGAAATTTCAGGTGAGTAATTTAATTTAACTGTAGGCGTTGTTGTATGGACACTAGAGTAAACCGTGGTTCCAACAGTAGTCGGTTCCACTCTAGCTAACAACCTTGAAACCCGTATTTACATGTGTCATGCAGCCCATGGTCCTTAGAATAATATTCAGATAGATGCTTGCAGATTCGTTACAGTAGTTGGACCGAGTGGAGTACAATCATAACATAATTTAGCGGAGAGGAATTAAAATGATTGGCTAAAAATGATAGACTAAACTTATCTTTAAGAGCGATGATCCCTATGACATTCGTTTGAAGAAGTTAAACCTCATGTCATTAGAGAAGAGAAGATTACTGACTGATGTCACTTTCTTATATAGAGTTAACAAATTGACATTAGTTTTTCATGCATCTGTCCTGTTATTGATCATGAATTTTGTCATGACAGTGGATCCACAAGGCAATAGCCAAGTGGATTGGCAGACTACTTCGAAGATGTTACATGTAGGATGAAATGCATTGTCAATAACAGGACAGATACATGAGAAACTGACATCAATTTGTTTTTTACAATGACAAATTGTCAAATTGTTCGCTCTTGCTCGTTGCATTGCATAAATTATAAATTCATGTTCTGTTCACTTACTGACAATGAAACTTAGCCAATGCATGTGTGAGAATTTCAGCAGTTATCATATCGTATCGCAGCAGACTGAGTCCACAACAAATTTTGGCCGCTGTGATGACGCATACTCGTTGTTGATAAGAGTACAGACCACGCTAAACCATATTTGATTTGTTTTTAACACAATTTCAATGCCAAAGAAACTGTTTTTTTTCAGAGCACGAGGCCAAGCGCGAGCTGAAAATGGCATTACGTGACACATTGACGTGTGCAGCCCTGTCTGTACTCCTACAACGGCAAATTAGCCAATCAGATTGCGTGATTAGTAGCAATTGTGATAAAAATTAATATTAGCGCCAGTAAAATTACAGATTTCCGCTCAGAAGCTGACCGCTTTTCACTTCGGTCTAAGGACTTTTTAATGGGGTTTAGGACTCCTTTACAGATTATCCTTTGGCCTTTTAACCATAGATTTGTAGTAAATGTAACAATTACAATTTCCTCAAATGCCATTAGTGCATAGAGTGCTATATTTTACTCTAATTAATCTGCAAAGTTGTAATCAGACAGTTGGCTGTAATTGGACACAAGGAATCAGACAGTTACATGAGCCAATCATTTTTAAGTCCTTTCCACTAAATCTACCAATAACAACATTGATTACAATCATCACTATTATTACCAATTCAAGAGACTGACTTGGTAACATTGTGGAGGTTTAGTCTATGGTGACTGTTTTGAAAGAAACTTAACAGCCATTTTGCAAGCTATTATCTATATTTTTAATTACAATATTTAAAAATGACTGTTAAAAGCTATTTTTCAAATGAAACTTTTGCTTTAGTGGGAAATTGTAACAGTTATTATTAATCGGCAACAGGACATTGTATCAGCCAAGAAGCCTTCTAAGGGATAAAAACAACAAGTGACACGACCCGAAAACCAGTGACTTGGGAATTTCTAATCAGCAACAAGCGAATCGAATGTGCCCCTAAATTTGACAGCAACACAAGAAGCATTAAAAAAACCCGGTGACATTCACCCCTTTGGACTTTTTTCCTATGTAGAAATTGTATTCTCTTATAAAAGCTGTAAATGTCAGAAACCTGTTTGCTTTTCCATTGAATACATTCTGAAAGAATAAACATTGTGTGACAGGTCTACAAGAGTAATACATGGTTGGCCTGGTAACAAGAAAATCTCAAATTACCCATATTGGTGACCCTTGGTCTTTGATATACAGTCAAACCTTCTGTAAGAGACCACCCAAAATGTCAAGCCTAGGTGGTCGCTTATGGGAGGTGGTCGCTTACGAGAGTTTAGACCACATTGAATTGAAATTTGGCCTCATTAAAATGTGGTAACTGCCAAGACTTGCCCCATGTGCCAATGCCGATGCAATGTTTTATTCTTGTGAAAAGTCAATTTTTCGAGAAAAAAGTCTGGTTCTTCCATTGAGATATTTTCATCTCTTTTACTACCCAGGAATATGATAATGTTACGACATTTTATTATCCAATTTCCTCTCTATTATCTGTCAAGTGGTTGTTTGTGGAAGGGCGGTAGCTTATGAGAGGTAGTTGCAAGTGCAAATCTGGAAAAAAAATGGTAAAAGAAGACAAGCTTAAATCAGACTGTTCTCGTAGGAAACCCAAGTTTAGTATCTGGACTCCATGAAATCCAAAGCTCGTCACCTCTCTATCTCAGAGTTGTTACCTCTACCATAGTCCAAAATGAACATGATTCTCATTTAATCAAGATCAACATTTATCGTTATCAGAAAACGACATCTTTCTCTACACGAGAAATTGCATTGTTGATTTGCCAAAGTAAGCTGCTTGATTATATCTTGCGGGGTGTGTGTGTGTGTGTGGGGGGGGGGGGCACTTCCATGTGAAAATGGGGATGCTCGTTGTCTTCAGAGAACAAAGCTGATCATTCTAATCTGTAGATCAGTGTTACCTAAATGAAAATAGCATAGTAGCCGTCAGTCACACAAGGCATTATGGCGCATTGTTAGAAAAAACATGGCGTGTTGGAATTCATGGTAGTACGAAAATTCTTAACAATGGGCATGCATAATGAGACAAACAAGCAACCAACAAAATAGTTAGCAGGTGCCGAAAATGTGAAAACAAAATTTGGGCAATTTGATATCAATGTTTGAACACCTTGCGTCATTTCAATAACCTTGAAACTAAGAAGTCTTTGAAAATAGTAATTTAACTGTAGGATCACTGAGTTTAAAAGAAATTCATCTTCAACTTTTTTTAAGTTCATATTTTTCGAAGTTTTGTTCCACTTTTCGGGAAATGTGCTTCATGTGTATAAAAATAACATGTGGTTCAAATGCGCATCCCATAAGCCTGGCGAACATATACTAGAGCGACTCAATTACATTTGTTTCATGTTAACAGTTGAAAACTTCAGCCGAAGATTTCTCGAAATCGCTCTCGTAGAATTTGTCTAAACTCACTATACATCAGGCACACTATCTAAACTGTACGTACAGTAGACAGTTTAGAAAGGAAACCTTTAGATTTCAAGAAAATTGACCTTAACTTAAGAAAAAACAGCATTAATGTCATTGCATCGCTATGGTAACTCCAATCTTGATAAAATACACTGCACCCAAAACTGTGGTCTATCCCTAGTAAGAGTGTGGGTATCAGTCTCCTGTATTATGTCTTAGTGCATTGTGATTTATATTTAAAGTTGGAAGATGTCACTATTGAAAAATCCAATCGAGCCACCTTAAGTTGCACAGTTAGTATTGCACACTTAAACATATGTGGTAGAATGATAAATAATAATTACATTGTTGGCAATGTAATGAACTCATTTTAAACATTGATATTGATAATGCTTTTTTTTTTTTTAGGTGAAGACAGAAAAAGATGATGAGTCCAAAAGTGGACAATCCGAGACACCAGAAATGGGAATTTTTGAGTTAGTAGGAAGAAAGTTCAATCATGATAAACCAACCATAACATCAGGGTTAAGCAGCATGGCATTGACCGATTCAAATTGTGTAAAGAACCGTCGTCAAGAATTTAATTCCAGCAACAAACGGTCAAAAAAGACGCCTCCATCATCGCCTTCTTTAAAACAGAGTACATTAAGTGCAGAGAGTTTCTCACCAAAGAAGAGGCCTATGTTATTGTCATATCCAAGAAGAGAACAGCCTTTACACTATACCACACCTCTATCCTGTAAAGTTCCTTTGAGAAAATCAGAACTCGATGGAAGAAGCAATGAGGAAGGTAAGACCTTCACTGAAAGCCAAATGAATACAATTCAATCCCTAAAGGAGGAGGATTTCCACGAGTCTGTCTTGGCTACTGTTACCAGTTTTATGCACCATCACCGTAAGCCTCCACCTGATCTTTTGTTTTATCTGCTCAGTAGTATTCTGCTATCAAAACAAAGTAATTGTGCTACAGAGTGTATAAGAATTCTAAGGCAAATTCAAGTCTTACATCCTGTTGTAGCAATGGAAATGATACGCCAGAAAATTACGTGGGAATTTGTTTCGATGGTGGCGAAGCTATCAGGATGTGGGCAGGTTCACAATGCCTATTCTTGCCTTGAAGTAAATGCATCAATGGCGTTGTCTTTCCTTGTCAGTGTAATGGAGGAGGAAGTTAAGATAAAGAAGTTCAGCCTTGTGAAGACGAGTGCAAACAGGCTTCTGTCTGTAAATAATCGATCAAGTCACATTCGTGATGTGGTAGAGTGGATTGGACAATCATTAGCACATCACAAAGGAGAGCGATTAGATCAAAACTGTGGGCATAATTTTTGCCCTCTGTATTTGCTACAGAGAATGCTTGTGTTGTGCCTCATGGTCAGTGACCGACCGGAGGATAGTGCAGCTAGACTAGCAGATGATTTGGTTGTGGTTTATGTGGAGCTGCAGTCCATTACACACAAGACTCTATTCCTGCAGTCTGTTCAGTCCCATCTTCTGAAGACAAAGCTAATTGAAGTCATTGTAACTAACTGTTGTCCATATGATGGTGATCAGTTAGAAGTTGAGGGAATTTCTAGAGTGGGATTGAGACATATTGTCTTAATTGACTTCAGGCGTTCCCCACCAACAAGTTCATCGTCAATTCATGGCCTCGACAATGACCTGTTTGGTAACACTGTTGCTAACACCACCAACTGTGAAGAGTTTGTTATGCTGCTAGCATATTGGCTACAAAGCTTTGTCTTCTGTCGCAAGAGGTCTCTCATGAAACACCCTTCGTCTGATTCGCTGCGAACGTTGTCAATAGATGACGTAGATGTTTTGAATGAGATCGACGAGGAAGTTCTGAAGCTGAGGGTACGCCTAGAGTCCTTGTGCAACCCTTCGCCACTATCCTCAAGAAGCTACCAGTTGTTGGAATTAATTTCATCACTAAAAAGCTTTGCTCTAATGCTCCCATAGTTGACAGCTGAAGAGAGGCCTTGTTTCTTTTTGCAGCTGTTAGCCACACTCTAGTTTGCTGTCTGTTTTTTTCTGCAGAGATTTATGTGCAGTGTTGCCTAAGCATATCATAAGTTGGAAGGAGATGAGTTTAAACAATCATACGAGTCATTGATTCTGCTAGGGGATTAAAAAAAGTATGACAGCTTTTCAGGTTACTTGCAGTTAAGTTAGAGTAAAAAAGAAAAATGTCTGGTGCAATTATATCAACATTGACAGTATCATTGACAGGGGTGCTTGTTAGTGTCTTTCAGTCACCCTAAAATGAGCACTGTTGGAGCTGGCAAATATGTGACAATCAGTAGTTGTTGTGTTAGTAATGGCATTTCATGGTTTGGGAGGAGGAGTTTGAATTTGCATTTTGGCCACGAGATCAGATGCTGACAACTTTAAGGCTTCGTTTTCAAGGGAGAGTCTCATAGTTCAGTGTATTCCCAAGTTTTTGCATGAGAATAAGATAACTTTTTCACTTCCGTACTGAAAAGATATTCGTGCAATGAAATAAATTATCTGGATGTTGAAAATAATGTATAACATATATTATTCACTGTTACAGTTACAGTTACTATTGATATCTTCTGTTTGTAACACCCAGAGCAAGGTTGTAATTTGATAAACAAGAACAACTGCTAAGCTTGTAATCCTGTTTTGTCAGGTGCATCATAGAAAAGGTGGTTTTTGGCACTGATGTTGAAAGAAATAGAATTGCCAGTCAATACTTCATTTGGACAAATGAGTTTATGTAAAAATGAGACTTTGAAATTTTATTTAAGAGATATTGTACATAACCGTTTTTGGAAAATACATTTTAAAGAAAACTGAAATGCTGCAGTTTCTCTCTGTTTTTAATTTTATTAATAAATGGTCCGAACCTGGGAGTATAAGTTCTTCCTCTAATGTGACTGTCTGGGTGAGGGTACATGATGTTTCAACGATCTAAGGGGAAATCATCATCACAGTCAAGTGAAAAGGGTTTGTCAGTTGTTTTAAGTGGTTTCACTTTGTAAGTGAAACTCACTTAATTTAAGTACCAGTAGTTATTGACATCTGTTGAGTGGCATTTGTTCTAAGTTGGTGTACCAGCTTTTCAAAGTCAGTTGCTGAAAATACATGTAGTTTTTAATGTATGTCAAGTATTGAGCACAGTCTCAGTAAATTCTGTGGTTTGTAAGCTGATGGTGTTCAGCAATATGATTAACTTCACAACTTCTTGTTGCTTGTTTGTGTGTTAATCTGCCAGTGTTGCTGATGTACAAAGCCTGGCAGTCGTAATATTTGATCTTTGAAACCGCTCCTGGCTGGCTGTTGTTGGGTTCATGTCTGTCTCAAACATTGGTCTGTTAGTGTTGTAATGTAGTTATGGGTCTGTGGGCGGTATGTGTATTATAAGGCTTTAACTCTGCAGTAGTGTTACAGCCAAATCAGTTGCAACTGACCTCACTTGTAACATCAACTGACAAACACTTCCACTAGACTCTGAAGAGGATTTCTGCTCAGGCTTTTGAAAGTCAGCAACTGATCTTTTCAGAACTTACACTAGACGAGGTATTGTATATTCTTGATTATTAAAATATCTACCAACCAGCTTTTGAGTCAGTAACAATAGAAATAATTTAAGAAATAGAAGACACCTTCCATGTCTTGATCAAATTATACCTGGTGTAGAAGCCATAAGCTGAACCTGTGAGAAAGCAGTCTAGGCAGTTCCACCAAATCTTCCAGGATTAGCTTTCTCACTGCCACCATGGGTGTGGCCTCCCATTCAGCCTGGCTGCTACTTTGGTTGGCTACATATGATCAAGACCAAGATGTTTAATTTAATGCTGTCGCTGTCATATTATTCTTATACAGACCATCATGCTACTAGACGGATGAGATGCAAAGAGTACTCCTAGGTGCTTGCTTTTAGATATCTTTTCAGGAAAAAAAGTTGTGGTTATCCTTTTTAGTGCAAAGTGCGGTATTGGGATGGTTTAAGGGGCTGATGTGCACTAAATCATTCACCCACTATGCCGTAAACTTTAATGCTTATTTTATTTTAATTGATTAATTAACCTTGCAGCAAGGTTAGGAGGTGGGGTGGGGTAAGCACTTGTGTGCACTACGTAAAATGCGTTCTGCCTACACACAAAGCATATACATTTCAGAAAGCCCCTTGCTCTCCTTATGGTACTATTCTCTTTAGAACAAAGGCAATTTGGTCTAAATGTAAGTGCAGATTAGTTAGGTTTGGTGTCAACTACACATTAGGTTGAAGATAAATTTCATACAGGATCGCAGTGTTTTTATTTGTTGTACAACACAACATGTAAGACACATGAGTTCAGGCATCACTAGCATGATATACTACTCTGTTCTCGTCCCCAGAGACATGTGGTTTACTATGTAGTAGATTACCACACTCTCATTGTGTTGATCCAGAAAATATCCATACCCTCCCATGGAAGGTTTTTAAGCTTGAACCCTCCCACCCCCCTGGAAATTCTGATTTAGCCACATACGTTTTTTAAAAAATTGCTTTTGTGACTGCGTATCTTTTGGAATTACCCCTAGCTTGGTTCAACAATGTCCCCCTCATCTGCTGTTTTCAAACTGCATTAGTGTGTTTGCCAGGGTTCAAATTAATTATTGAATTGTGATAAATCAGGAGCCCATGAAATTTTGCAACTGGGGTTCAATGAACCCCCTACACAGATTTTTGAAATATATTTATCACAGTTCAGTAAAAAATGGGGATCACGAAGCTTGTTTCAATTTATAAGCGCTTTAAACTAACATTAAATTTAAGGGTGTTTCTAACAGGTAGTACTGTTGCTGTGGTAACCTATTACTATTATTGGTTATGGCTCGGTGTTCGTGTTATAGCAATATTGTAGCATCACTTGATCTAGAGTGGTAGCATTGAAGCATGAAAGTTGTTGGAAAAGTGCTGGAAACTGTTGTCAGCCACCTTAAAGTGGTTAAAAGAGAAGGACCCCCTGACAGGACTTAAACAAGATTTCTTACTCAGGCTCCAGTTGTCCTAAAGGTGGATAATGTTAATGCTATCCACCTGATAAAACATCCCATAGACAGGGTTGTTTGTTTTGTCAACACTTATCTTCTGGATAGTATTATTCACCCTTTAAGCAACTGTACAACTACTTTCAGGAAACACTGCTTTCATTCTTTTGATACAATCACACAAAACATTTCAGGCAGGCAGACAGGAAACAGTCATTTAAAAAAAACCATGAAGCTAGGATGAAAATTCAACTTATTAATGAAGGGCCACATCATTCCCATTTTGGTGAGGGGTGATTGCTCTCTCCTAAGCGCCACTGAATCAAGTTAAAAACAACAACAACAACTAACGCTTTCCTCTTAGACACAATAATCAAAGGTTAGTTGTTTAAAAATTTATAAAATAAATGCAAATAATTTCATATTTTTTATTTGTATCCAAAATTAGGTTCAATAACAGTTAACATAGATAAAAGAAAGCTTTCACTTCTGTTACAAGAAATTCTCCAGCAAGCGATGTTTTGTCATTTTCACAGAATCGCTAAAGAGTAGATTCTAAATCTGTGAAACCTAAGAAATTTTTACTATGTATATAGAAATTATATATGTTTGCGGTTCAATAAAATTGGTTCAATTTGGCATTTCCTTTGTTTGATATACATTATACTATATTACAATATTATATCAGAACAGAGGAAAATGCCAAATTGTACCGTGTGTAAAATTGAACCACAACATAAAATTATGTACACATATATATTGAAATCTTTTTTCTCCATCATCACCGTGTCATGGTGCCAGTGCATAGATAAGGCTGTCAAATTACTTATATATTTATTCATACATTTACAGACTGACTACCCTGGACAGAAGCTACTAGGTCAGGTCAGCCTGATATATTATTTGCGTCATTTAGTAAAAGTAACAGTTCTTTTTGTTGCATTTTGTTGTTGGTAAGTTAGTAAAAGAAAGTCATAATAATTGACAACTCAGTCCTCTGGCTTAGTTATAAATATTTTAGGTTCTACAATTAACAAATGTCAACATTTTAAATCAAAAAGTACAAAATAATTGTTTACAAACACTAAAACTAGCATTTAACCGATTTAACCGATTTAACATAATGTAGTTAAGTTTTGATCTCAGTTAACATTTGATTTCAACTATACGTGTTTTTCTTTATTTTAACTAATTAACTAAAAATAAATAACCTTTATTTTCCCTTCAGTCAATGTATATAGCCAAAGACTAGTGGGCACAGCAATTAAATTTCAGAAACAAATAATTCAAATTAGACAAAACAAGGTTAAAAACCCCAACTGACAGGAGGCATACCAGTTGGCTATTTACAAACCTAGCAGCTGAACTCTAATCTACCATGAAAACAACTCCAGTGGTGTAGTGGTCAGAGCGGTACTTTAAAGGAGCTGTGTCACAGTTAAACGGTTTGAAAAATTTAGCCTAAATTTTTCAATATTGTTGTTTGTAATCTGTGTCAATCTTCTCCATCCTTAGCCATCCTTGTTCCTTTATGTTTTATTATTATCTCTTTAGTGTTTTCCTATCTTTCTAAAGCATTATTTTCGCGTTTCCTTGAATTAAGATGAAATTTTGTCGACAGTAGAAATAACTCAAAATACCGTGACGTAGCCCCTTTAACCCGCAACCTCCAGTTTTCAAGTCCGGTGCCCTTTTTCATAATTTTTTGGGATGCATTTCACCACTTGGTCATGCTGGCATTAAGATGAAAATGTAGCAAGTTTAAAACATCACATAGTACAAGTGTCTACAATAAACATTTAATTCATAGAAAACTGTGCTCGAGTTAAATCTTACAATACTCCATGTTATTGCACGCTGAATATTAACAGCACGATTATGTGACCTTGGAGTCAGACATGTTGTCTATTTCCCACCCACACGGGGCTGAAAACAGATAATAATACTCATGAATCTTTTGAACCTTTGAGGCCATTTTTATTCTGCATGCATTGCACACCAATAAAGAGAAAATTCTCATGCAGCTATAAGCTACTGATTGACAGAATCATTTTATTGCAAACAGAGTAAAATTTATAACTCAGGTCAGAAGATTACCTACTGGATCAACCATAGTATACCAAAAAGCAATGTAGTTTTCTTCCCACACCAAGAAAAAAATGGTTGTCAGAAAGCCAGTTTTAAAGTTAAGAAGACTATTTACTTTAATTTATTAGGGTCATTATTTAGATATGAATCTACAGCTTTCCACAGTGCAGTAATGTTGCCAGCTCCAAACCCTGTAGCTCCACATCGCTGTATGACCTCAAGAAAGAATGTTTCTTTATTGAACAAGGGTTTTGTAAACACCTGCATCAGATACCTGTATGAGACAAAGGACACTCATTACTGACATTTTTTCAACATTCTATTGTAACTGATGCCAAGAATGTTGTTAACTACTGCATGTACAATGCTCAGGAGACTCAGTTTGTCATTTACAATCATCATTAAACAGTCCTAGATATGGAGGATTCAATATGGTGGATAGCAAAAAAGGAGGCATTTGTCATCTGACTTGTTATTGAACTTTTACAAGGAAATCCAGTGGTCTCCAAATTCCTTACATGAAGAAGGAATAAAATTGGTGCACTACTCCAAATGTTTTTAATTAGACCGGGTCCCAGGATTTGTCTTCCTTCAAAATCTAAAGCCAACACTTGTTTAACTCACTTGGTGTTGTTTTTGTTCATACTGTCCACGTTCTGACCAGGATCCCGAGTGCTGTCTGAACTGAAGCTCTCAGCATCTAACAGAATGCCATGTTTCTTGAGAGACTTGACACACTCTCCTACTTCTTTTATTTCCCTGAGTTTACCTTCCTACATGTAAGAACAAGATTACTAATCAGTAAGCATTGTTTAATGCAGAGTCTTACCAAACAGAGAACTGGTAACGTTATTTTACCAAAAGTAAACCACTACATCGCTTAGATCCTGGTTATCAGAAGTGGAACTGGCTTATTACAGAAAGATATACAAGATAGCTATTCATCAGCTGGACCTTGATAAAGGTAGACTAATTGCCATAACATCATTATTATTATTACAAGTTTGTAAAGCTGAGGTTTTGAGTACCAGTCCTCATTAGAACAAAGTCAAAGTGCTAAAGCTTAAAACGTCAGCTCTCAAAACAGCAGCTAATTACCTTTTAATTAACAGCGACTAACACATATAGCTAAAGTGTTTCACTTCCCCACCAACACAACCCAACAGTTTCTTTAGAAGCTACAGTAATAACTTCATGACAGAAAGAGCAAGGTACAAGAACTTTTGACCTTCAAGAGCCGGTAATAACTATTATTAAATTGTTACACCTATATTATTCCAGGGGCTTGAGCTTGATGATTTATTAGTATGAAAACTCCAGTTTCCTTTACCTAAAACAGCCAGATGAGATGCTAATGTAGCCACTGCAGATTATGCCACCCCAACACCCCCTCCCAATTTTTTGGACAGTTTTCCAATAACATGGCCTGGGAGGACTCTCATATGAAAAGGTTGGGATGCTCATCATCTTGCTTCGGTGTATAAATCCAGGATTCTGGTCACACTTAGGGTGTTCATGTCAAAACACCACTATTTTTTAGCTGTCAAAGAATCTTTAAGGGTGCACATGAAGAAATTACTCTTGTTCGATTTCTGCCATTTTCTTGAGTCTGCTCTACTGACACAGGCTCCTTTCCTAAACAGTGGCTGGTAATTGAACCTTTTCTGTTTTAAGTGGTATCTCAAATAAAGCTCAAGCCGCTCTCAGATTGGTGTCCTTTAGGGGTTTAAAGTGCCCATGTCATCAAATTTTTTATTTTCTTATCCGATTCCATATATCACCCAATGAACTTCTGTGAAAGTAAAATTCGATTTGGATAAAATGCAATCTTTTTTAGAAGTTTTAAAATCATTCAAATTTGCCACCATTTTGGTCCACCATTCGCACCAGTCTTCCCTTTATTTTGAATGAGTTGTGACGTAGATTAAGGAACACGTGACTTCAGGCTTAACTCATCTCGCTTGTGTTACCTTTGTAAATGTAAGCTAGTAGCTCATACAAAATGCTGGAAAGGAGCATTTTGCATGGACCACAAAGCTAAATTTACAGAGGTAAAACAAGCGAGATAAGTCAAGCCTGAACTCACACGTTCCTTAATCTACGTCACAATTCTGAGCATGTCGATGCTGTGATCAGTGGCACGGGTCGACCGCAAGAAAATAGGATTTTCAGGCTTTTAAAACTTCATAAAAAATTGCTTTTTATCCAAATCGAAAAAACTTTTTCGCAGAAGTTCATTGCATGAAACATGATGGGAAAATAAAAATTTTGATGATATGGGCACTTTAATTCAAAATTCGAGCATCTCCGACCTTCTCATATGGGAGTTCCACCCCTGGCAACATGGTATCCATTTGAAAGATGCAATGTGACAACAGAAAGTCTCCTTGAAGGATCACATCACAGGGAAACCAGCCAGCTAATAGTTGAGCCTGCTGTTGTTAATCCAGAGTACAGCACAGTAAGACCTTTGTACATCTAACCCATAAACATGGTTAGAGATTGAATTATTCCTAGCACTAATCACAACATACCTCAGAATAGTATGCAGAAGGAGGATCAATAAACGTAACACCATTATCCTTTAATGTAGCTACAGCTTCTGTGATGTTTGAAGTATGCAGGCCTATATGCTGTATGCCTGGTCCTCCATGCTCTGTTAAGAATGTCTCCACCTGGTTAGGGCCTGGAAAAAAATTTGTACAATTAAAAGGTGCAATACTGTCGTCAAGAAATTCTACCTGCACCTTACAAACACTGGAATATAGGTAATAGTACACAATAAAATAATGTTCAGTGACAAATGCCCTTTCCCTCCCTCACTGGAGAGCTTTTGAGAAAAGGAGGGCCAATAAACCAATCAGAGTCTGTTTTTTGCATGTCCTTTAAGGTGGCTGGAAACAATTTCCACTACATTCCAAGACTTAGAGTTTGATAGGTCATTATTACCACCCTTTATGCACCTATCAGTGTCAAGCCCGAGGGGCGGGGGGGGGGGTTGGGCATAGGGTGGGGATTTTGACATTTTCTAAAAAAAATTATCAAAATCTCCACCCACGGGCAAAAAAGAAAAAAATTAGCAGAAACAAATGGTTTACTTCTCTTCTACTATATAAAATTGAAAGATCAAATGTATGATGTCCCATCAAAATCCCCACCCTGGGGATATACGCCACAGTCAAATTCCCGTGGGTTGCCCGACCCCCCCCCTCAGGTTTGACATTGATAGGTGCATTATCAATTGATGCCAAAATTATGATATCAAAAAACTACCCAATCATTGTTGAACATGTTGCTGTCAATTTTGTGGCACAATAGGTTACCATAGCAACAATATGACCTGCTAAAAACACCCTTAATTTTAGCTTCAAGTGCTTATAACTCAAAAACAAGTTTGGTGACCCCCATTGTTTATTGTTGAATTGTAATCAGCATGATAAGATGCAACTTTTTGCAAAGTTTAAAAAAATTCTTCAAAGGGGGTTCAGAACCACCTTAAATTTTCGAAATATTAAGGTGGCTCTGAACCAATTATACTCTACTAAAAAACCCCTAATTTATGTTTGAGTACTTATAAGTCAAAAATGGTTGCTTCACAAGTGTTTCTATAACTTGATCGAATGACAAAGAACATGTTTTAAATTTCCTTTAGAAAACTTCGCGAAGGAGGAAGCAACTTGTATACTTTGATTATCAAAATGTACATTCTCTTTGCTTGCACCATTATTAGGTCAACAGCTCATGCTAGCTCTGTGTTTCTATTGAGTTTTAGTATAAATCTACTGGCATTCTATTATGAATGTGGTTCGCTAATTGGCCTTGCTACTCACTATCTATTCTGTTGCAGATAGTGAGTAGCCTAGTGGTTGATAAACTGGTTGCCGCTTCATTGCGTTTTGGAGTGTCTGTTAAGAGGATTTAGATTAAAGTTTTGAATGACTACTGGTAGTAGATTTGTACTAAAACAATTAGATAATTCGCTCTTGATTTCTATGCGTAATAGAAATCTCAAGCTCATAATCTAATTGTTTCATAGAAATAGGATTTTAAACCAATCAGTGCAATTATTTTCTTTGGGTTATATCCCAATGAATTATAATAAGCATGTCAAGATACATCTTGCTGCAAATTTTGTTAAGATTCTGTAGTGGGAGTCTAGAGCCTTTTCAAAGTACTGAAAATTTAATGTGGCTTTAAGCACCCTGTCCCCATAGAATTTTGTTAAACTGTGTAAAAAGTTGTATCTTGACATGAAGGTTATTTATCAAACTCATTAATAATTCATCAAGCTAAAACACAGAAAATCACAACCGTGAAGGAGGTTTTGATACCCGGTCTTAATTAGCATAGATTTTGATGATTTTACCCCTTGATTTTCTCCTTAGTTTTTGCTTCGATTGAGAAGATATATCAAACACTCGAGGCAGTGTTTCATCGGCTATCCAAACACCTCGAATTTCGTCAAAAATACTCTGCTGCGCATCGTATTTTCAACTCTCTTCTTGGTGTTTGGATAACCCGATGAAACACTGTCACTCGTGTTTGATATATTACTTGAAGTGTTAATCAAAAATTTGGAAGATCTTGAAAGGGCCTTTCTTGATATTATCTGCTCACCAATTGAGCAGCCCTTGATCTGCCATGCATGAAATGTGGCCCAGAATGGGAGTGGGAGTGTTTGAAGCATGAAATGGCAAATGGACAACTGCCTAAACATCACTGTCTCGAAAGTGGTTAGCTCTCCATATTTGTACAGGTGAATGCCTACAGATATCCATATCCCAGATTGACTATTATCAGTAGGGGTTTAGCTTTTTCTACAGTAGGTTGTTACAATTTCTGCAATGCAATCGGGTAGCAAATACAGTTTTACCTGCAATGTAAAGGGTTAGGCCATAATGTGACAGTTGGCTTTCATTTATAGGCCAGTTTTGAATTATCTTTAGCCTCTTTCACAAAGTGAGTCTTGGTGCCCATACTTTCATATAAAAGTTTGATTTCATTCACAGGCAAATTAATCTCATTTTCATATGAATGGTTGTGCACCAGGCATGGCTTTGACTCAGAAATAGGCTATTGAATTCACTTGTAGGTGGAGTTACAAACCTTGTCCGGGAAGAGGTTCTGCAAATACAAATTTAACCCCTCCTCCTGGTTCATCAGTGTCTATAGTCAGCTCTGATTCCGAGCAAAACCAATACTGCATTGCTGTTAACTTCATTCCAATACTAGCACCCTGTATTGAACTTTGCACGATAAAGCCATCTGCACTTTCATCTGAGCTGATATTAAACCTGGTGAACCCAAAGCAATTTTCATACCATTTCATAATGGAGTGGGAAGTCCCTAGAGGACATGCAAACGTTATGTGATCAAAATGTGTCAAAATACGATCACCAAGAATTGTTTTGTGGTGTGGTGAGTTTGTCGAGGTTACATAATTCGGCTCCTGTAACGCAATCGTGTTGTCACAAACATTGAATCCCGGCAAAAACACTCCTTTATAACCCGATGCATTTAGCAATGTGTGCACAACGTTTCCCACAGGAGTTCCGATAACAGCGGACTCCACTTTCCCATTGCTATCAGCCAGTGTTTTTGGTCCTCTGATAATTTTCCCATCATTTCTTTTAACGATGTCTACCGCTTTGCCGACATCTTTGACTTCAAGGGCCACATTGAACACCGTATCCCTCTCGCAAGTGCCCTCGCTCAGCACAAAATTGATGGAATCCCTGTTCAAAGTGACTTGACTAAGAGACGGTGAACGAGCAAGCACTCTGAATCCAAATTTTCCACAGAACTGCTTCAGGCTTTGCTGCAAATTCTGACAAAGTACTTCTACATGATGTAACCGAACCACCATCTTTCTCCTTCACATGGTTGAACTAGATCCAGGTTCTACTCGCGCAACTGACTGATCAAAGTCCTTCGTCTCGAGCCCACAGTCTGTGCAACTCCGCGATCAGCGGACTGCGCATCCGGAGAGACTGGGCTCGAGAAGGAGCAGTCTCCGGGGGGACTCCATACGTGGCAATGACGGGATTCATCGTTTCTATGGCTTGAAACTGTGTTTTTGTTACTGAGGGCGTTGAATTTCAAATTTCCACCGATTAAGTATGTCTGTTGAGTCTACCACCGTCTGCCGCCCAGGTCTGCCAGAGAGAGGGTGAGGGCGGTGAGGGTTAGGCGAAGGCCATAGCGAACAGGGGGGATCTCAGCGACGTAACCGCCCCCGCGCACACCCGTATACGGTTTGCGGTGTATGCTGGGAGCGAATCACTCGCAAGAAGATTCCCCTGATGCCGGTCGCGCTTCTAGAAGTGAAAATCAGTGAAACCGTTCCACGTGTAATACAAGGTAAGAACAGGGAGATTTCCAGTGTCTTATTGACGAAAGTTTACCTTGATATATATCTTTCAGGATTAAGGAAGCTGATTGAACAATACGGCTCTCATTTATAAAACATTTGAAGCTTCAGTTCTATGCTTGACTTGTGATCAAATTAAGCTTGCCCTTGTACAATTTAGTAAGCTTATTCCTTCGCACATTTGAGGATGTGTTAAGCTTATAATGTCTTGCTCCAAAGAAAGATTTAACTGACGATGCCGTATTTAAATACTTTCGTTAAAAAAAGAAAACACTGGTAGCGATCTGGTACCCGTGAGTCAGAAGTACGTACCAATGCCTCGGGTTAACTAGATCAGATTGAGTTCTGTCGATGTAAAATTCCAACACATGACCTCATATGCCATGCAATATTAGATTCTTACTTATGTAGTGAAGAACTGTGTTACATTGTAACATTGATAACAAACAATTCAAACACTGAAGAGATGGTGATTGCAAGATGCTTGTAGAATATCGTTGATATTAATATAGATGTTGTAGTGAGGCAACATACTGTTATTACAAGCATGCATTTAAGCAGTAGAGCACTTTTTTCGTGTTTACATAGCCTCGTCTAAACACAAGGAGGGTTGGGAGAATTTGAGACATTTATGCAAACCCTCGACTAGGTCACAGGTTCTCATAACTTTCGAGAATTCTCCCAACCCTCATCATGTTTAGATGAGGCTATGTAAACATGGAAAAAGTGCTCTATTGTTTTTTATAAAATAATTCTCAAGAATACGTGTGAATCTAAAACGTCACAACAATGTTTACATACTATCTCAACACACCTATCGACCAATGAGAGCGTGCATAGTGGCTTGGTTATTTTATAAAATATGATATAAGCGCACATTGATGAGAGACATATCTTCTTTAATTCCCCAACCGATCCCTAGACAGACAACACACGATTTGTATTTTTGGCACAGAGAGAAGTTTATTAAGAAAGTAACAGTGAAAAACAAGGATAAAAGTAGTAAACCTCTCTGCCACCCTCATGCGGACATACACAGGGTGGGTGGGTGGGAAAAGAAACCAGTAGGAGCTGTGTAAGGGACAAACAACTAACTAAAATGAAACCCAAACCACAATAACCCAATACCCATGGATTCAGTTGTGCAATTAATCCCTTTGAGCACGTGCCTACCCAAAGGGGGTAAATTCTTCACAATTATCTGGAACTTGTAATCCTGCTTAAACCACTTTTGGTTTTAACTTAGTTTTGGTTTGAATATGTCTTAAAGATATTTATAGAATTAATTTTTGTTCTCCTTGGCTTATATATATTTTTTATGATAATTTGAAACCGAAGAAGGAAGAAAATCCCAACCAGTAAAACATATTTAAACTACTGTGTACAATTGAACATCCCAAGTCATATGCATTTAATTTGGGGAGGGGGGGGGGGGGGGTCTATGTTTATCTTGGCTGAGAAATAATGGGATTTCCAGCATTCTGGGGCCAAGTCAGTGTCTTATAATCAGTCTCCTTTTTTCATTTAGGGGGCTTGGTGAACCCTCCTAGGTCCCCCACAGCAAACACAAGTATATCTTAATGTTCAGTTGTGCACAACATATTGTACATGTCACATAGTAAATGGTTTGAAAGTCACTCAATTGAAGTCATTGAAATTGGAAGTCATCTTCAGAGTCAAGTAAATAGTGTTTGTCAGTCAATGGTGTTGTAAGTCTGGTCCATTAAAAGTGATTGGTCAGTTTAGCCTTGATGGTATTGGCTGAAAGACTCATGTAAAGTTTGTCATCAGTGATTGGTTGGTTTTGGTCTGTCTATTGTTAGTCAAATTGAGTCGGTCCGTCAATACAAGCTATTTTCAACGACTGGCTCTAGAAAGCTGGTACACTAACTTAGAACAAACGCCTCTTAATAGATAACAACAACTACCGGTGCCTTACAAACAACTTATCAACAACGTAAACAAAACCAACAAACGGACTTGACAAACAAAACTTTATTATCGTATTCACTCGGATTTTACAAGGCTTCAGTCATTTTTCAATAAATCAAATCTAAATATCTAAACTCTTCTTGGTGATTCCAATAAATTCCTAAATATCTATTTTTAACTATTTTGCATTGCATCATTAGTACAAGAAAGGTTTTACAATTCTTGACAGCATTCACAAAATTGTCACTAGATTCTATTTAGTTTTGGTAGATCAACTTAACAAAGAAACAGACCGACTGAGCAATTTTTTTCCAGACAAATTTTTGTACAGATAAAAACTTGCACAGTTTGTTTTTGTCTGTGCGTTTCCACAGGGCCGGCAAAACTGAATGAATTTTTGAATGGCTAAGTGTGCAAGTTTGAGCAGGTTGACTTTTTGACCGGCACGGTTCCATGTTTTGTACGGGACTCGCGTAGACACCCAAACCATGGAACTTTTTGCTGAGATAGTACGGTTAAGGCCTGGAATCTAGTTATGTTTTGCCTAGTGGCTTAGCAAAAATGAACCATTTTGTCCACCCACTGCCTTTCGGAAGTTTACTTATCCTTTTTAGTTTGTTTTAGATTCGGTCTTTGTTGAAGCTTCCTGATGGCTCGGTACGTCGGGAGAATTTCTCCTTGTCGTTATCAGGGTACTTTTCTAAGAATATCTTGGTTACGTCTTTGTACTTTCTCTTGACTGTTTCCCAATCAACTCCTTCCCCTGCTTTTCCTGTTTTGTAGTCTATAACTACATGTAGTAACAAATTAATTTCTTCATCACACCACGTAAAGTTTTTGTCTTCCGCCATGTTTGATTTGCGGTGTACTGTATCAGTTGCAACATGATTGGCTTAAAACACTTGAGATAACCAATCACAACAGAGACACAAAAAAGCCAGTAAAATGCTGCTACTGGTCTAAAATTTGCATGAATCTGTGTAAACACCACTGCAATCTGTAACAGAATTTGCACAGATCCATGTAAACAGGCGGTCCAGGAACAAAATTCGTCCATGCAAGAATTTGTCTGGACCCATATAAACAGGGCATTATATACCAGAGCATGTGTACCACCACCCATTCTAAATGTGCACAACATTGTTGCAAGCAACAAATTAATATGGCAATGTGTATCAATCTTTGAGTTTTGCTGGTTGTATTTGTTTTCTTTCTCCACAAAAAGTACAGAGATCAAGCATAGAACTTAGCACACAGCAAGGGTAGAACTTACTAACAAAGGTGAAAGTAAATTGGTGTGATGTACATTATTTTGTCAATTGTTTCATAAATGATCTTTTTTGTCAATTAGAAACATGGAAACTCCAAGATTAGAAGGTAGAAGGATTAATTTGGATGCCCCTCGTTTTGACCAGTCAACATTTCTTGGACGTGCCAAGCACTTTTTCACTGTTACGGACCCAAGGAATATTCTACGCACAGCAAAAGAACTTGATGATGCAAAAGAACTTCTCATACAGTACAAGTATGAAGACACAGTTTTGTTTTATATCGACTTTTATCACGTTTGGAAAATGATTGGAAATAATTCAAATTCATCTTTTGCTAACAGACAAAAGAAGGAACCTTCAGGGACCACTGATGCACAAGTATGGAAAGCTAAAAAAGTGTATGAATCAGCATTCCATCCAGACACAGGAGAAAGAATGTTTATTATTGGCAGAATGTCTGCCCAAGTACCAATGAACATGTCAATATGTGGTTGTATGTTGACATTTTACAAGTTAGTATCTTTATTAAATAATTATTAGTAGTAGTTTAATTTAAATTCAGTGGTTTAATATAACTTTTAGTAGTGTGTTGTGCCCTAATTAACAATTTTAGATAACTAGATGTTTACAGTCACAACTGAAAAAAACTGTTTCTAGTGACAGGTGGAGCCTGTTTATAAACCAAAGTGGCTTATCGCAGAGCAGATCATGACTCTGGCTTCAGAGCTTAAAATTATTTTTTGGTCAAAGGATACCCTCTTATGTGAAAGGTTGTGCTAAAAAGAGTTTTGCGTACAAGCCTGTAAAATTTATCCTGGGAATGCCAGGATTTTTGGAGATTCAAAGATGCGTATAAGTTGTAGGCCAAAATGAAATTCAGGTTAAAATGATTTTAACCTAGTTTGATTCTCATTTTCCTTTGTCTTCTAACCCTAATTAATCATGATCCGTGAATAATTAGGGTTAGAAGACAAAGGAATTTCATTTTAACCTGAATTTCATTTTGACCTACGACAGAACTGTTTTCACCGAAGGTACTAAATCCAATTATTGTTTGTTGTTTGTTCAGGAGTACATCAGCAGTGCTATTCTGGCAGTGGATTAACCAGTCATTTAATGCTATAGTTAACTACACAAACAGAAGTGGAGACTCTCTTATCACAAATAAGTAGGTATTGTGTATTGCTTGTCAAGAGTGGATCACTCTACAGTAAATATTGCCTTCTCACACACCGCTGGTAGCCATGTCAAGCTGACCGCCGCAACCTGACCTTTATTGCAAATTCAAAGCTAATACAAGCAGCATTACACTAAACACTGGAAATAACGAGGCTGGCAAGGCTCGCACATTCTACTGGTATTGTAAAAAACACTTAAAACCTTTGGGTGGGTGGGCGGGAAAGTCAGCAATGGCGGACGCAACAAAAACAACTGCCCGCCCGATAGGTCACATGACCTATACCCAGGCCCCAGCGGCGTGTGAGAAAAACATTTTTCACTTATTTCATTTCACTCGGCCAGTGAAAAATCACTCTTATGAGCTCGTAAAGGATATCTGCCTATTATCAATAGACAAGTGTTAAACAAGCAATTTATTGAAATGCAATTTGCCCGGTTGGTCTGTCGGTTGGTTGGCATGTCGATCTGACAGTCTGTCAGTCTGACAGTCCATCTGCCTGTCTGGTTAAACATGAAATGTGCTCAGCAGTAAGTAAGGTGAATTAATATTTTGATCTCCTTTTGTTCTAGTCAACTGTGGACAGGTTATGCATTTGCCACAACAGGAGCTGTTGCTGTAGCCTTGGGATTAAACCACTTAACAAAGGTAAGGTGTACACCTGTATGGCTGCGAATAACACTGATTGGAGAGCCAGTTGTTATTATGAGCCACAGAATATAAATAAACTGGTCCATAGACTTGACAGGAGGGAGATACCTGTTAAGTTAAATGGGCCTGTGTTAATGCATTGTTATTGTTTTATTTTCACAGTCAGCACCACCTCTGATTGGTAGATATGTTCCATTTGCTGCTGTTGCTGCTGCAAACTGTGTCAACATCCCTCTTATGCGACAAACGTATGTGATGGCTCGGAGTACATGTAATTTATTTAGTTAATAAAATGGAACTTAATTTGTTATATCATTTGATATGCTGTGAACTTTGCTAGACAGCCAAGGATGTAGCATTATTTAGCCAGTAGCAAGAGAATTTGATATCCTGCTTGCAAACCAAGCTGACATTCTGCCCTTCTATAAATGATGCACTTTTGATAATTACTTTGTAGAATGTTCAGTGAACAGGTAACCTTGTGTTGGAAGTGTGTCCTGTTTGTTTGGTATTTATAGTGATTATATTTTTCATGTTTTATTGACTGAAAACAGAGAACTAATGAGGGGAATTCCAGTGACAGATGAAGATGGAAACAGAATTGGGGAATCAAAGGTTTGAGTCATTTAAGGATGCCTGGCTAATAAATGTTTTAACACTAACTTGGTACTATCAATCACTTATATACAGTATGACTGTCAGCTGGACTGAGTCAGACATGGCTATTAAAATTACACTGTCACTGAGCACAGATCACACACTGACATTTAGGTCATTATTTTGTCACTATTTTGCAAATTATTGAAATAATAGAATTACCTTCACTTCAGTCTGTCTTCATGATCATGGCAGTAGAGTTGTATCTTTCATATCTTTCGAAGAACCTTCTCTTATTGCGCCCTGAAACTTTGGAACGGTCTGCCTCAATCTTTGAAAGAGTCTGAGACTGTGACTATTTTTAAAAAGAAACTTAAAACCTTTCTCTTTCGCGGTTATTTTAACCTTTAGATAGCGATATGAATTTATCTACTTATTTTTTTCTTTACGTAAGGTTATATAAATGATTGAGAGTTTCAGCTTCTCGCTGTAAGCGCATTGAGAATTTTAAATGCGCTAACAAATGCATTGCTATTATTATTATTATTATTATTATTATTATTATTATTATTATTATTATTATATTGTTCAATGACAACATCAAAATATCTCAGGAAAAAAACAACGAGTTTTCATGTCAGTTTTGCAGAAAATCTTTTCACCAGTAAAATACACCCTAATACAAACAGCCTGGCATGTGGTTATTTGACAGCTGTTTTGGACACCTTGATTGTTGTGATCCAGTTCTCAAATGTTTTGGTTGATTTTGTTTAGCTTTACGTACATTGATTGTAGCACAGTAATCCAGATTATTATACATTGTAGTTACCATCTGTCTTCTCATTGGCTAAAAGCCTACTGTTAATTCTGGGGAACAGCGCAACCTACAGATTATTCACTAATCTGTACCTACAGATTAGTGAATAATCTGTAGGTTGCGCGCGCAATGCATGATTTCCAAGGGTAATCATGTCAACTTCGCGCGATTCGTGTTGCTTGCCGTCAGTGAAGAAGCAGAAACATGACTTCCAAGTTTTTGCGTTCGTTCAATGTATAATAAAACAATTATTAGATTTGGTTTTTGTGATATCCAGAATAATCAAGGTCTCGGTAAGGGTTATCAGCCTCAGCCTTCGGCTTCGGCTGATAACTCTTACCTCGACCTTGATTACTCTGGATATCACAAAAACCTCATCCAATAATTGTTTATAATTAGCGCAGCTGTTCATGACCTTATTGCAGTACTTGGTAATGTTTTAGGCTGCTGCCAGGAAAGCCATAGCAAGTGTCGTTGTGTCCAGAATAATCATGGCATCTCCAGGAATGTGTGAGTAGAAAATTGATCATGATTGTATTTAAATTTGTTAGCTAGGGAATAGCAAATGTACCTAGAAAAGATCGTTGGTCACCAAAACTTTGCATCTGATCTCAAAATCTCAGAAGTCTTTGTGATGAGTCGTGAAACCATGTTTTGTGCTTTTTTGTTTGTCTCTTAGCTTAACATTGTTTAAGTTTAAGTCCCAGATTTTCAAATGACTTGGGTCTCGGATGTTTCCATTTGTCACCCTGTGCTGTTGATGTGCCACCTATTTTCTTGGTGTTAAAATTTAAGAGTGTTCAATCTTGTATGTGTTTTCTCGAATTTCTTCCATGCAGCCATCCCACCAATCATTATGAACTATCTGGACAAAAAGCCCTTTATGAAGGTGAGTTCCATGCTGTTTTTTTTTCCCTTTTTTCCTGTTTATTTTCCTTTTTTGGCTGAACACTGTTTCACCCATTTTTATCTTTACATTAAAATCCATGTTTATTTTGGTTTGATTTGAAAAGTCAGTGATGAAATATGTATTTTTCATTCTGGTGTCATTAAATAACTTTTTTACAAAATTTATTCTCTTCAAAGAAATTACTGCACCTAGTTTTGAGACAACATACACTTCATTTTTTGTTTTTATTATAGCGTTGGCCAATTTTAGCTTCCCCAATCCAAGTGGCGTTAGTGGGACTCTGGTAAGCATAGTTTGTTGGTACAAGCACAATGTTCACACTTAGTCAAGCAGTGCTGAGCACCTGCATTAAAAGTACAATTAAAATAAATTAGAAAAGGTAAGAATTGTTTTGAAAACTATAGTCAGCTAGCTGAATTCCTGATCTCAGAGATTGACATTATTTGATTGCGATGAGTGTGGAAAAGCAGGCAAAAACTGTCTGTAAAATTAATAATCATATAAAGGTTATTTGGATTGCCTTACTGTCTTAACTTACATGTATGAACGGAACATTCAATCTTTCCAGTTCAGGGGCAACTTTAATACAGTCGAACCTTGATTATCCGTAACTTGATTATCCAGATTTCTTGATTATCTGGACTTCTTCTCTAGTCCCAATTTTGTCATGAATATTTACTAGTCATGATCAAGATCCATAGCCATATTCTTTTTAAAACTACAGCATTGAAAAGTGCAGTCAAAAGCGAGTTTGTATTGCTTTCAAAGATCAAAAAAGCAGCTCTCGTACAAATGGTAACTAATGAAGAACATTCTGATCAGTCTTGACTGGCTCAGAGTTGTTTTGTTCCGAAGTGAAATTTTCATGCTCTATCGGTTCGTAAAACAAACAAGCTAGCATCACAAATGGTTAGTCACGATTATCATGTCCAACAAAGGACTGAAATGAAAATAGCTGAAAGTTGCACATGATGAACAGCTCAATTAAGTCCTGTATGCCTGGTTTGTTCAATTTGTAAAAGTGTCATTTCACGATTAAATGTTGCTTTCTTAATTTAATCAGTTTTGTTCTTCATTGATATTCATGTTTTTGATTATCCAGACTATTTCGTGTGGTCCCAACGAGTCTAGATAATTGAGGTTCGACTGTAGTTTGAAGTACACTTGAATAGCAACTTTAATTTCTTTGCAAACATTATTATCAAGATGAAGTACATGTAACAGTGTTTCTGTACTTTCTTTTTAAGTTTGGTGTTCGCCACTCCTTTATGTTGTGCAATCTTTCCACAAAAAAGGTTAGTGTCACAACTATCCAGAAAATATTATGGTTATTATTCTAAATTTGTGGGGCAGCATGTTAATTGGTACCAATACTAGGTAGGAATGCTTGCCAGTCATTGTTTTTGCTACCAAAAGAATGAAACTGAAAGAACAAACTGTGGGGACACTGCACAAGAATTTATCATCATGGTAGCCTAAAATATTAACTGTCTCTTCATCTGTAAGTAAGAAGTAAAAGTCTGCATGTGTAATTTGAGCTCAGTGGCCCATCAGGTTGGCGCTTGTCTCCAATTTCTTTAGCATAAAGCGACAAGGAGTATTTCTACTCCCCCCCCCCTGGATGGGATGCTAACTAGTCCATTGCAAACATTTGATAATCAAACTTTTCCCATATCCTGCAGGCAAGACTGCCAGAAACAGCTCTTCCAGCTAAAAGAGCTGTCACAACAGATTCTTGCTTGGTTTATAACATAATATTTGCTCATGCTAGGGAGTATTAGCCAATGAAGCAAAAGTGAACAAAAGGGGGTTCTTATAGCAGGCTTTCTTTCTTTCTCCCAGTCCCCCTCCTTTCGTCTGTGTTTGGCACCCTCTCCCCCATTTAACGCCTGCTATGCAGGTTACCATTAACACACCTGGGTGGAGAGAGGCACTGTGAGAGCAAAGTGTATTGCCCAATGACACATCAACAAAATGGCCCTGGTCAGAGCTTGAACCCGGACTGCTCTATCGGGAGTCTAGCAAGCTTATTAGTTATATAACCATTAGGCCACATCACAAGATTCCCATAATGTGCTTGACCCAAGCTATTAGCAATGAGCAGAGAGCTGACATTCAGGCTAGATAAAACATGGTACCTTGCTACCCAGAATGCATGATCAGGTAAAAGTATAAAAGACATATAAACCTTGGAAAAAAGGTTAAATTTTTGAAGACAAAAAAAATAGAAAATGAGAATAGACCAGTTAAAGAGCAAAAAATGTAATATATAAAACAAGGTTGCAGATTTTAGAATGAAGGTTATCACTCACTGACATGAAAAAACCACAATAAAATTGTATTAGGCATGTCACATGCAATACTAATTTTTACCTTAGTTTTCATTCAATGTGTAAAACAAATGTTGTCTGAGAACTAAAATAAGAAAATTTGTCTCGTTAAGTCACATTCCGAACTTCTGTTGAAAATCTCAGTGGTTTGTTATTTTTTTAATATGTTTAATGTGTAATGCATAATAAACCGGTGTTTTTTGTTTTGTTTTCCATGCTGCAGCTCCATAGCAGTCTCAAAACTTGAACCTGAGCTTCAAGAACTTATCAAGAAAAGGGATGGAGCTCCAATGAAATATGTGTACTTCAACAAGGGACTTTGAAGCCCCCCTTTTAAATATTTATTAAATAATACTGAATCTAAAATTTGTATGATGCACAGGGCATCAGGTACTCTGACTACAACCTATCATTAGAGAACAAAGGAATGGCTGATATTGATTGCACACATCAGTTGCAGAACAGTTTATTATCTCCTCAGTGTCATCCACACTTGCACATTTTACTTCCAGAATCAAATTTAATATGTCTCTGTGGTACTGCACAGTGTGTGACCTTTCCTAAAAGACCAAGGAACACCTTGATCCGGTGCCACTGGGATTTTTAACAAAATTTTCAATATATATTTGAGATTTGTGTGCCCTTGGGAGTGAAGACTTTTACTTTAATTTTTATAGCATTGAAACATCTGAGGACAATAAAAATATTCAAAGCAAACTGTATTTGAAATCAGATTGCTATTGAATGGATCTCACAGACAGGAATAATCACTAATCAAAATAGTATATTTTTAAAAATTTAAAGCACATAAGCATATTATTTTGAAATCTATCTTGGTAAGTGATGGAAACGTGTTAATTCACATCTGATATCCAGTCATGTAACTGATTGTTTTATAACAAAATTATAGACCATTCAAATCAGACTCCTTCAAGTCAATGACCACAATGTATCAACCATTCATATTAATTAATGAGTCATTAATTAATAAATTAATTACTAGAAATATTATTCTTATTTAACTTCTTATTTTTTAACTTATTGCCAGAAATGAGATATTTTCAATGTATCACTTTTTAGCAGTAAAAGTAAGCGAGGTTTTGAGATTTTCACATTCCTATAGATAGTAATTCCGATGTAAACAATAGGAAGTGATATCACTTGGGGCTGGGAGGATTAGGTTATTTTTTGTCATGGAAGTTAATAGACCTTTTTACCGATACGGCGGCCATCTTGAATTCTATTGTTTTGACTGAGAAATTATGGGCTGCCGAGGGGGCAATTGCTGGAAAATTTATCGTATACACAGCTTTCAGGATAAATTTTTACTGCTTGTCTCTCATATTCCATAACAAATAATTTATTACAAGCGTTACATCTTTCCGTCACGATATTTGGCAGTTGTTCCTGTGGTTATCGAAAAATTATTGTTAAAAGTTATCACGCCACAGTATTCTTTTTAATTATTTCTCATCTGCCCCCTGGGCATCCCATAATTTCCTCGGAATTCAAGATGGCCGCCGTATCGGTAAAAAGGTCTATTAGCACCATGTAAAAAAATGTGTTGGTAAAAATGTGTTGGTAGACTTCAGTTTTTAGTAGCATTCCTTTTAATGTTAAGCAGTGTCCACACTACGCCAGAGAAATTTGAAAATTTTCATTGTTAAGGCCTACCTTCCACAGTAATCCATCATCAAAACGGAGCAGTGTGTAGTTATAACTGGCCTTTTCTGTGGCAAATATACAGCCAAGGGAGATTCTCTAAATCAGTATGCCTTTGTCAAGTTTGTGTACAGAAATGGTCAGTTTCTCTGTGTTTGTTTCTTGTAGACATTATATCGAGCTTTGTTTTATCAGGTTAGCACTGTTTAAAGGTGTGACTGCTAACAACTGAGTGTCTTTCAATAAAAAGAACCAAAATACTTTTCGAGTGTCCTGTTGTGTTGTCTGGGGAAATTGTTGAAGTTGTTTTTGTATGATTTCTTATTAATCCTCCACCTGGTAAAACAGAAAGGAACAGCTTGATTGAAATAGCCAAAAAACTGAACTGATTTTAGTGCCTCACTGTGGCAGAAGTGTAGCAGTTCTTGTAAGCTTGAAACTCTGATCGTTGCCATGGTGTAGCAGCTGTTATTGTTTTGGGGCTGGGGCCATTGTTTCTGTTGTTTGTCCTGATTGCCCTCTCAAAAGCCATTCGTGTGAGACCTTAGGAGAGCTGCTACTAGACCCATTTGGGTTGATGAGCCAAACCATACATGGTTTTTGAACAACTGAACATACATTTTTTAAATGTATAATATATTGAATGCTATGATGCCAGCATGGTTGTCCTTATGGTGTTCAAATCCCACTCAGGGCACAAAATTTTCTTTCAAACTTTACTCAGTCTTCACAAATTTGTAGACTAGGACATTCACCTACTTCTGTAGTAAAACCCCCACCTTCTCCCTCTCCTTACCCTCTAACCTTGTCATGCACCACCCCCTGGCCAAAAATAAACATAGGCACGCAAGGCGTGCAAGAGTTATTTTTTTAGTTAAAAGGTTATGAAGATAGGAGCATTTAAGGGAGTGTTTACAGTGACAATTAAGTTAACCCTTTTTACACAACAACACTAGTTTACCGAAAAAAGAAAGAGAAAAAAACACCTCTGACACGTTGACAGTCTAATTTAATTCATTCCCATATGAAAAACAAAAGTGTCAAATTACCATTTGTAACTAAAAATAGCAAGCATCTCGTGGGAACAAGTGGTGATGATTTGCCAGCTCTAATTGAATTTACTCCCTTGTGAAAAACAAAAGTGTCAAATTACCCTTTGTAACGAAAAAATAAAAATATCTTGTTATATTTGCACGCAACAAGAACACAGCAACTGTTACCTGTACCTATTGTAAACGTTCGAACTCTTTCAAATCAAAATAGTCTCGTCTCCTCTAAAACATTTCGTAAGAACTAGAAGCAACGATGCGTGACGTCTAATTGAATTTACTCCTTGTGAAAAACAAAAATATCAAGTTACCTTTGTAACTAACAATAAAAACATCTCGTCCATTTGCATACAACTACCTCACATACAACTACCTCACGCACTGTTTCATACCTCAAGGCTTATCTCCTCCAAAACTAAAATCCTAAGCCTAACTCACAGAAAATGCCGAAGTAAACCCAATATATGAATACTTCCTCCTCTTTTATAGAAGAATAAATATGGCAGTTCTGAACTGTATCTCATACACCATTTACTTTTAAAACAAGAAATTTCATTGGCTGTTTATAGTAGATCCGATCTGATTGGTGTGACATACATACATCTCTCACTGATCCATTGACCCGTCCACAACATACTCGTCGCGCCGACTAAGAGATATTTTTTTTACAAAAAAATAACTCAGAAAGGATTGTAAGGATGAGCCCAAATAAATCATTTCTGTGACCAATACCTCTCGAATCACTAGGCCGGGAAGGGTCAGACCAACCTCGTTCCCAGGCTCTCTCTCCTCTGCCTCCCTAAAGACCCTGGTTGCGGCTGGTCACGTGACCACCCAGAATCTGGGTGGTAAAAAAATCTGTTGGGTGGGAGGGGTGCCAGAGTACTTTGATTGTTGTTGTGGCAAACTTTGTGGGTTTCAAAACCTCGAGCAGTCGCTAAAAAAGCTACCCGCTCTATCGGGTTCGAAGTCGGATTTTGCCGATGAAGAAGGCTACATTATTTCTGCCGTCTCCAAAATATAGAAGACTTTCGTTCACAAAGCAATTCGGCAGCCGAATGGAGCTCAAAATTTCCGACGGTTATCACTTGTAAAACGTCACGTACCGAATCGAAGTGAGACCGACCAGTGGATCAGTCTCTTGAATCTTTGCGTTCGGAGGTAATTTATTTTCTTCTTTGTGCGGTAATTTGAATTTAAAAAGTACTTCTGTCACATGGCCGATTAGCCGAGCTGACTTGCATTTGGTTTAACGCAATGAGTTTTGTTGACTTAAGCCCGCGCTTATATTTCATGTGCATCAGGTTTATGTAATTTAGGCAGATGTTTAAACACGATTCCTTGACATAGTCAAGAATTATGTTTTGCAAAATAGTAAATAAAACATCGTTTTATATAGCGAACAATGTGCCATGAGGTTAATTCCGGCAACATGCTATGAAACTCGACCGGCTGGAATTGAAATAAAGAGTGGTAATTCAATACGCTGGATACATACAAATGTATTTCGTTTGTCCTGTATGAAGCTTAGAAATAGGACTGAAGAATTTCAAAGGTTATACTACAGGCTAAGAAATTTCTCCAATGCGATTGGCTAAGACCAGTAGTATTTCTGCCAAATTTGAAATACCTACATGTAAAAATTTCAGTTTCCATGGAAACCTAAATGATCGAAACAATATGGCGAACGATTTTCAAAATTCTGTGGAAAAAACTGCAAGAGCTAAAGGAAATTACCAAGATATGGAAACAGCAAAGAATGTACAAAGATCTGGGTCACTGTTCCGTCGATTTAAGGTGGAAGGCAAAGGATACAGTCCTGATATTTTCAGTCAGCTACAACGCGAACCAACTCAGCTGACGAAGTTCGATGCATAGCTTTATCATCGAGCGCTCTTTTAGCTGCTATCGAAGAAGGTGAGAGAATGAAAAACGGCTCCTTTCGGTCTTTATTCAACAGTTCAGAAGCACAGGCAACCACAAGTAAACGTCGTCCGCTGGAAACTATTTTCCGCTGCTGTGGTGACCAAAGATACGATAAATAGCCAACAATTTTCACGGCCTGCTGCTTAAATGAAAGCCCAAAGTCCAAGTTCCACACAAGAAGAATCGGTTAAAAAATCTATTGATAAACTTCGATTGACGATGAGGCTGTTCAAAATGTACACTTCAAAAGATATTTACAGGTATTCAAGTACTGTTTTTTCGCAGTTGAAGCGAAAATCATTTGAACATATGTGACCTTTGTGCGATCACATGTTTGATCACATGTTGTAGTAAAACCAATCACCCCCGCGTGACTAAACAGCGTTACAAGAGGCGAAATTTCTTTTCCTTGTAGTATAAACAAAAAATAGCACGGTTTCTTCGGGGTATTTGGTGTAAATACCGGCTCGTGATATTTCAAAACTCTCCAAATATCACTCGCCGCGGCGAATTTTGAAATATCACTCGCGGTATTTATCCCAAATACCCCTAGAAACCGTGCTATTTCCTATACTATTTGCCAGTGTGTAGTTTAATATAGCGACCAGTGTTCGCCTTTCTTTCGCTTCAGTTGATATCGACAAAAATTATTTGTTGACTCCACCCTGGTGAAAAAGTTTGTGTCACAGGTGGTCACGTGACCAGCCGCAACCAGGGTCTTTCTCCCAACGACAAAGGGAGGCAGAGGAGAGAGAGCCTGGGAACGAGGTTGGGGTCAGACTGGCTCTAGTCTTATGCCCACTCCAAATATGGTATGTCTAGGAATGCATATAAAATGCTCGTCGTCGTGTTGTTTTTTCTCTCTTTGAATGGTCTTTGAGATGGGAGAGGAGAAGAGAGAGCCTTTCTTTCTCGGACCAAGATGCCATTAAAATAAGCTTAATAATTTGAAAGAATTGATTTCCTTATCGCTTTTTTAGTTCGTTGATTTAGTTATTTATTACAACAATGCTTCGCTTCTGCGCTCGTCCTCTGAACAGAAACCTCTTTCCTGCGACGAGAAAATATTCTACTCCAAGCGCTTCAGTCGCCAACCAGCTAACACCCGAAGACATTTTCAAGCGAGAAGACACCTATGGAGCCCACAACTATCACCCGTTGCCAGCAGCCTTGGCAAGAGGGAAAGGAGTGTTCGTTTGGGACGTGACGGGAAAACGATACTTCGATTTTCTGGCAGCTTACTCGGCCGTGAATCAAGGGCATTGTCATCCCAGAATTGTGAAAACGCTTCAAGAACAGGCGGAAATCTTGACGTTAACTTCTCGAGCGTTTTACAACGACGTTTTGGGCGAATTCGAAGAGTTCGCAACAAAGCTCTTTGGCTATGATAAACTTTTGCCGATGAACACGGGAGTCGAAGGTGGTGAAACCGCATGCAAATTGGCGCGAAAGTGGGGATATCAAGTGAAGGGCATTCCAGACAACAAGGCCAAAATTGTATTCGCTGAGAATAATTTTTGGGGAAGAACTCTTGCTGCTGTTTCGTCTTCGTCTGACCCGGATTGTTACGGTGAATATGGTCCTTTTTTGCCAGGATTTGAGCTTGTTCCTTACAATGACCTTTCTGCTTTAGAGGTGAGTGTTTATTTTGTTATTGAAGATCACTAGACAGTTGAATGACGCCACGTGTTTTTAACAGCTTGTGGAACCAATTTTTTTGAGTAACTGGTGATACACTGGCAAGACAGCTTACCTATTCCTCTCAAAAAAAATTCAAAACATGGTATAATCTGGGAATCTTTTGTGTTGAAAAGAAAAGATTGCTTGGCTGATAGATGTACCATTCCATTTTTTAAATGCACTGCCCTCGCATTGAGGGTCTTGGAAATCTTAAGGGGGAAGTGGTCTTTAAAGGTCGTTTTTGATGGGGCTAATGTGTTGGTGCCATTGATCTTTCATTAATTTTGAAGGGGGAAGTGTGTTGGCACTTTGATCTTCCTTTCTTCAGGGGGTAAAAGTTTACTTTCCTAAGGTGGTAAGGGGGGTAGTTATTAAATGGAATGGCTCAATTTTGCCTAGGTTGAGGGGACTGTTATGAGGCAAAAATCCCCTCTGTGCATTTCTCTTCGCAGACAACCCTCTAAAATTTCATCTATGTTCTAACAAATTCCCTTTCCTGTAATCTTGTGTAGATATTTGTGCATGCTTATTTTTGTTTTGTACTGTTTTTAAGGTGGCCCCCTAGAGTTTTTCTTAGACTCATTAGCGCACAATACCATTGCCTGCCAAACGTCAGTAATAATCGCGCGTTCAAAGATGACGCAAGTAACCCTAAGAAGAAACGAAATCACTTCAACACTTGAAAAGCCTTAAATCACTTCGGTGTAAGTAGCAATAGTTTCAAACATGTGTTTATGCCAAATATGACAAAAAAGTTCTATAAATAACCGGTAAAAGAACTCTAATTTACTCTTGCTTTCTCGCATGCGATACATGGAATCACCTGAGCCCGCGCCTAAATGAATACCCACGCGCGATACCACGCATGTTTTTCTGATTTTTGTGATGTCACATGCGAAAATATATGCTAATTTTCTTCCGTTTTCTTCGGTGAATTTTTTTTTAAATTTGGCTCAGTTGTAACCACATACAATTCCTATAAAATACCCTATTTTTGTTAAAATCTGTCAGAGCTAATCTCATATATTTAGAATAATGACAAATTACAGAATATTGGAAAAACCGTCTGAACAACCTTGACTTTTCACCAATTGAAAATGTCAGGCAACATCATTTCCATGATGTGGCAAAGTATGAAAAAATTTCACCAAAGGAAAGTATAAATATTAAGGGTTAAATGCCTATAACCCCAAAAACTTTTTTTCGTTTCGTGAAATCTTTGCATGGAATTAGGAAAAATGCTGCCAAAATTTTTGCAATCGGTTAAAACCCGAATTTTTTATGAATTTTTAAAGATCGTAAAAAGCGCACTTTTTCAAAACACGACCGAGCAGCAGAATCGCTTAAAGAAGTCTGGGTATAGTGCGATTTGTGACGTCATTCCAGGCCTTTAATCGCCGCCTTGTTTACGACAGAGAAAGAAAGACGCTTTGGAAAGTCCGGAAACTTGTGTACACAACGCTCGAAGCTCGCAAGTCGAACCTGTGGCGAAACGTCGTAGAAAAAGCAGGGAGCAGGCCACTTTTTCAACCGTTGTACTGATTGCTACAGAAGCAAGACCGCAAGCAGCAGTTCATGTATCGGAGCCACTTGATGCGTAGGCATCTTCTGGTTCATATGACATCATCTCTTTGTTGTCTTCTTGTTCGCTCGCGTTTGATCACACCTCGACTTCTAAGTCGTACTCTACCTCCGTTTCTGCGGCCTCGGAATTCCAAGCTTGAATCAAGCTAGTATCGCTGGACGACATTCTCAATTGATGTGATTATTACGTATTTTTTGAGTTGAATAAACGTTCTTTCAACAAAATACTGAACGCTGAAAACACCGAACCCGTAATACAAGGACAATAACCGATGCGAGCAAAGGCATGGAATGACGTCAC
Organism: Micromussa lordhowensis; assembly: GCA_964020085.1. Classification (NCBI taxonomy): domain Eukaryota; kingdom Metazoa; phylum Cnidaria; class Anthozoa; order Scleractinia; family Lobophylliidae; genus Micromussa; species Micromussa lordhowensis. The sequence continues at coordinate 9,899,427 of OZ026595.1, forward strand.
TAGTCCCATTCTCCGCTTTGCTCAGTCGTGCTACAAAGAACGCTCACTTTAAAAATTCATAAAAAATTCGGGTTTTAATCAATTGCAAAAATTTTTGCGGCATTTTTCCTAATTCCATACAAAGATTTCAGGAAACAAAAAAAATTTTGGGGGTTATAGGCACTTTGAGGTCAAAATGAGGAATATATCTGCCTGTCACTAGGTGAGATGTTACCATGGTAACGGCCTTAATCCAAAAATTGACAACCAAAACATAAGCCTTATTTTAACAGTACCCATACTGGTAAATCTCCAAGGGAAAAACGTCAAGTGAAATTAACTACGTTTCCTTTTCTAACTCGCGCTTTTTAGGGAGGGTGTTTCCTAATAACTCTAGGGAGCCACCTTAAAGGGGGGGAGGGGGCTGAAATTAGTAATTTTTAGTGGTTGTAAAAGTGGCATGGTTGTAGGTTGTCAGTAAAACAAAGGTACAAGTTTGAAGGTGAAACAGGTTTCATCTAAATAATTTAGAGCTTTGTAGCTTTGTACTAAGTTTGTATCTTTAGTAGCATATCTGTGATATCAAGGAGTAAAATTACAGTTTCACCTCCTGAACAAAATTTAATTTTGGCTTTTTCTTTTGCTTTTACAATACTGATTAATGATTATCCAATTTGTTTAGAAAATTTCTACAGTCCATCCGAAACAAACTAGTCAGAGTAAAACAGTTTTTGCCACCTACTGTGCTCATATTTGGAAATTGGCTTGTGAACTGGCGAGGCGTACAAGCTAGAAAAGCGTGTGATAACAAGCTAGAGTTCAAATATGGGTGGTCAATTGTCTAATATTTAGGCAGCCTTGTGTTTTGAAAGAGTGCCTTGTCAGGGCCCATTGATATTATTTTATGCATATGTTTCTCTGTATTGTTGTAGAAATCCATCAGTGATCCAAACACATGTGCATTCATGGTCGAGCCAATACAAGGTGAAGCTGGTGTGATGATTCCTGACGATGGATACATGAGAGGTGTCAGGGAACTCTGTTCCAAATACAATGTAAGTGCTTTGCTTCAATTCAAATTCTGTATTACAGGGAGCAAGTTGCACTATTTTCAGCTATTCTAGGAGAAGTTGCAAAACTCAAATCAAAATTCCGGCTTATCCTGGGTTAGCATAATCGGGCTTTGATCATCCTGGCCCAGGAGCTCTGCTTTTAGGCTTTACTTCATCTATATATTATATTTAAATGGTAAGGGTTTAGACATTAAGAGATATTCTACCTGTATAGAACCTTGTTGGTTTAGAGGAAAAACTACTCAATCTCTCTAGAAAATAATCAATCTCTTCAGAAAGTTTGCTTGTGGGGATGATAAGCAGCTGCTATATGAAACATTTTTTTCTGTTTTATGTGGGAAAAAGCTCTGATTATACGGAGGTTGTGGATGTTATTGAATTGTGCTGATCTGCACTACTGCATCCTGTCAGGTGCTCTGTATGTCATTATTTTATTGAATTCTTTAACATTTCTTCAAGTGGAACATCTCACTTTTGAAACTTGGTACTTGGAAATAAGAAGCTTAACTTTAATCTGTTAAAACACATAAATAGCCAAAGAATCAAAACATATCAAGGCTGCACTTTGTCACTCTCTTGATAGGTTCTTTTCATAGCTGATGAAGTACAAACTGGTCTTGGAAGAACTGGAAGGTGCGTTTGAAGAAACTGATGTTAATTTTCTTTGACTTGCCGAAGTGTTCGTTATATAAAGCGAGTAGAGGCCTGTATTGAAACCTCCTCTTAGGTTGCTCTTTCATAGGCAGTATTACTACAGCGGATTGCCAGGTATGGAAAAAGTTTCTATGGGTCTTGCTAAAGAACACAGTGCAAGTACTAGGTCAAACAGTCGGCATCTGGAAGTCATAGTTGATATACCAGTGAAAGGTTTCTAAAACAATCATTATTTGTCAAATGGATCATATATCCTGAGGAATGTGTAAAGCCATCCATTTGTAAGCTGATCACTAACAGCTTTGTCAGCTCACTTCCTCTGCATTGTATTTTAGGCGCTTGTGTGTTGACCATGAGAATGTCAGACCTGATTTAGTTGTTCTTGGGAAAGCTCTCTCTGGTGGTGTATACCCAGTAAGTGAAATTGAGGTTTCTTTATTTGTATTGTATTTTAGATTTCCTCCAAGGCCAACCTTCTCCCCTGTTTTGATTTGTTTAACTGACAGTGAAATAGGGAGAGGAATTCTACCTGTATCCCTAGTTGGTTTAGTTTTAACAATTCTTTTGCTTTTAGGTTTCAGCTGTTCTCTGTGATGATTCTGTTATGCTTACTATTAAACCAGGGCAGGTAATTGAGCAATATGTTTTGTTGGTTTTTATCCTAACCTTCCAGCCATATATACTGTCATTTCACATATGTAGTATGTATGTAGACTGAAAGCATCATTCTATTTGTTTTCAGCATGGCTCGACATATGGTGGAAATCCACTTGGTTGTAGAGTTGGTATCACTGCATTGAAAGTAAGACATTAAAATTAGGTTGAAAGCTGATCATTAATTTTGCACCTGTTTCTTTCACTAGAGTGTGTGCCTGATGTTAGATTTTTTAGAGGCTAATATATGTTCAAGTTGGAAGCAGAAATAAAAGCCTGTAATGAACTTTCTTGGCTTGCCCTTTTTCACATTTGAATGGTTTTAAATAGATTATGATTATGCACTGATTTAACTGATGTTTTGTCCTTGTAGGTTCTAGAGGAAGAGAAGCTGGCAGAACGTTCGGCAAGGCTTGGAGAAATCATGATTCCTGAATTAAACAAGTTAAACCCAGCTGTTGTCAAGACTGCTCGCGGAAAAGGGCTCATGAATGCTATAGAGATTAAACCTACAGATGGTGAGAATGTTAACTTTTATCACTACAGTCTGGAAAGAAATATTTTGAAAAGTTAATGTTGTACTGGCTGCATGTACTACTTCTAGGCTAACCCAAATGATCTTACTCTTAGTCTGTTTCACACCTTAATACAGTCAAGATGACTGAGAGAGACTGCTAAAAACATATTACTTTTGCTATTTTCATTAGAGCAGTATCTTGTACCTAGGATTGGACTAGTAGTTTGCAATGGAGGTTACTTCTGGAGAATATTATCAAGACCCCATTAAGATAGCTTCTACAGTAATTTTCATTCGAGAAGATTCTCCCATGAATGTCTAACTCTATAGCAAGATAGTTCCAGACAAATCCTGAGGGCACAGATTTTTCCTGGTCTTTTATTCAAATTGATTCCCTGGATAACCTCCATCCAAGTCTGCATTGTTTTCAGATCTTCTGTTTCTCAACCATTTTATAGCTTGCATTCCTTTCCTTGACAAATAGTGGAAACACAGCAACTTTAGTGGCTGCTAGTTTAATTGCAAAAACCTTAAAACGATTGACACATTCTGAAGGATTGCCTCAGTACTTGATGTTTTGATGTGTATATGGAGGCCACAGTTCAGTGATTAGACTGTAATTCAGCTTAACTCTCAAAATTTCAATCAGAAATGAAAGTGCTCTAGAACTCAGAACAATATACAATGCTGTGCAATTGAGAAATTTTGTCTGTGATTAATTTAGGGTTGTTTAAATCTGGATTGACCTTGTGTTTATGCTTAAGTTTTTATTTATTTCAGATTTTGATGCTTGGAAGGTGTGCTTGAAACTGAGGGATAATGGTCTGTTGGCTAAGCCCACCCATGATCATATCATCCGTTTTACACCACCCCTGGTTATCACGGAGGAGCAGCTCCAGGAAGCTCTTGGAATAATCAAAGATACTGTTGAGTCCTTTGCTTGAGCCCGAGATCACTTGTGTGACATAATAAACTGTAAAACTGTTTTTTTTTAAGGGAATTTATGTTTTTAAAAATGAGAGTAATTTTTTTAGTGTACACATAAAACAAAAGATTGAAAAGTCTACAAACAATGCCAGAATGAAAATACAGCAATATTGCTAAACAATCAATAACGTTCCAGAACAAGTAATATCCTGAAGTAGCGAATTGTTGTTAGCATTGTTTCTCCTATCGACCTTGAAGGAAAAAATGTTTTGTTTTCCTTTCCCTACATCTCCCAAGTGAATTTTAATTGGCAAATTGCTTTCTGGTTTTCGGTTTTTATGGTCCCAGTTGTTCAATAAGCGTTATTAAACCAATGACACTGTCCAATTGATAGCAATCAATCCAGTGTTTAGTGGATCCAGCTTTTGAACCACTGGGATCAAGAGATAAAAGGCTTAAATCAAAAGGAACTGAGCAGGTTACACACAATCATTCTGTCAATTTTGCTTGTTTTGTAGTCAACAACCACTAGAGATTTTAATTACTGTTATTCATGCTGAAATCTTAACATTCAGAGAGAGAGCAAACATGCGGATTACTCTTTTCGAGAGCACCTTCATGTCTGTAAGGGGTTCACTGAGAAGGGATATTTCACATTGACCATTGTACACAGATTATTGCAGGTAATTTGGATATTTCTTGTTTTGACCCAGATGCTTCTTGTATTTGACATGACAGACATGACTGAAGAAGGGATTACACATATTCACAACATTCAATTCATATCATATACTAACAACTTTTGTATGAAGTACATTCTTTGTAAAGTAGCAGCAGCAGCAGCAGCAGCAGCAGCAGCAATAGTAATAATAGTTGTCGCACTGAACAAACAGACTTTGCACACAAATTTTGCATGGTTCTGGTCAGCATTTGGCATGTGACAATCCAACAGTCGACAAAATGCTGGGAAGTTCTTTTCAAGGTTATTAACTTAATCCAGAAGAACTTCTAATATTCAGTTTAGAAAATTACAGAAAATGACATAATCAAATTGAGGCAATACACAAAAACCCGTGACAATCACACAATGTAAATTTTTGCTGTTGTGGTATAAAACATGTTAGGATAAGAGCAATAACCATAACTAACATTCAAAATATACACGTAACAATCATTAATAACACACTATGTTAACTATCATTGACCACATGGCTAAAGGTCCATTTTCACAGGTGATTTTTGAACAATTTTTGTAGCAATTTTCACCCTTGTTCATGTTAACTCTGGTGATGTCCCGCGAAATACGGAATTGCAGCTGTTGCTTCACAAGTATAACAGCTACAACAGCCCCACCCCCCCCCCCAAAATAAAATCTCTGTGTACAAAAATTGCCTGTAAGTGGACCTTAATACCTGCACATCACACCTCATTACCGTTATCTGAAGTCAACTCTCAGCTTGTGCTGATGGAGGTAGACTTTTGAGCGACACAAAGGAGAAGAAAGACAAGAAGAAGAAAGAAAAACTCTTTGTGGTTGATAACCTACTGCTGTAGGTGTCCCCAGGGAGCCCATTTTGTTTATTTTTGGGGGGGCACAATCATTCATCAGACAGACAGCGAACAGAAATAGCTAGAACAACAGAAACTTGGATGATGTGTCAAGATGACATCTGTTATTCTTGCCCGTGTGACGAGTCTTTTTGCTGCATAGACATCTTTGTGCAACTTTAGGCAGCAGTAGAAGTCCAGTGAAAGCACCTTGGCTTAGAAAGAAGTTTCTTGGATTTAGAGGGGCATCTACACAGTTTCCACTTATAACACTGTTTGCTGCTTTTCTCTGTGAGCACCACATATCGGAACATGTACATGTATCTGTAATAACATTACTAACATACTAACTACTCTGACAGTAGTTACTAACGTAAACCCATTCAGAGAGGAAGACTAATATCTTGTTAACTTGAGCTGTATACTATTTTAATATTAAAAATCTTTCAACTGAGCTGTGTGTTGGTGCAACCCCACAATGACCACCAAGTTCAAAGTTGAAGGCAAGACTGTGATGATGATGATGAAAAAGATGATGATGAAATAGAAGTATCCCATTGGTTGATAGCTACTTATCCCATTGGAGCTTCATGCTTCTTGTTCCAAATATGCGTTCCATGTGGATTGTGCAAGAATTGGACTACCAGAAGTGCTTATACAGACAGTTAAAACAGAACTGAATACGACAAAAAGACATCTGTGCTGTCCAGTGCTATGGAAACAGGAGGCTTCCTTCAGACAATGAATTTGCGAGACTTTAGGATGAGTCCTTGAGTCAAAGTTCCAACAATACCAGTGTTATGCCATGTTGCATGGTTGGCAAGATAAACAAGGATACGTGTCGATGAATAGAGGCTAGTTATTAGATGAGCAAACTTGACACTTAAAAAATGTACAAGGACAGAAACCAGATCAGCAATCAAAGCCATGAACAACTGTCTTCTCCAAGATGTAGAACTGTGCTCTATTCCAAAGGAAGATGGGTCGTGGATTCTATAGAGGAGTTGAGCGAATACCTCCTTAAATTTGTGTTCTTGGACTGGAACATTCAGTTTGTCAGGATATGACATTTAAAAAAAAATCACAAAAAAAATTTCGCCTCCAACAAGAACTTTGACCGAGAACAGAACAGAAGTGAAAACATGACAATTTTACAATGAACAAGACAGTCAAGATAACAGTGGTAAAACAGAACTTGAAAAGAAAAAGACGCTAGACGGGGAAGGGGGAAGGGAGGCATAAATGGTAGCCATCGCCCTTTAATTGAGAGCGGCTCCAGCAGCAACAGCAACAACAGCAGCAGCAGCAACAACAAAATTGAACTTCATCAGTGTGTAAAGTTGACGTCAAGAACAGGATATCCTCTACACCTGACACAGACAGACTGTTTTTATGACAATGACAAAACGTTGGAATACCAGCCTTGACATCTATATTGTGGAGTGAAATGACCGATAACAACCAAGGATGTGAACTGCATAGTGACAAAACAGAAGGAAGCCTTGCCAAGCAAAATCTCGAATGCACGGAACAGTACAATGTACACACACAGACCATAGTTCAGACAGTAATACACAGTGTACAGAGACACCAGAGGGTAACGGTACCTTCAGATAATAACCTGCTAACAACACGACATAACGCCAGTGGATGTTGCGTGTTCACAGAAAAGCAGCAAGCAGTGAAGTGAGATTTGAAGCTGCGTGTAAGGAAAAAATCATAACAAACGAAAATCATAAATTGCCCCTTGTAGTGTTCTTAGTATGTTAGTAGTTGGAAAGTTAGTTTTGAACTGTAGAAAGCGGCATGGTAGCTCGAGAGTGCATCAAAATGGCAGCAAGAAATGCACCTAAAAACATCACCCTGGACAGACGAGACTGACAAGTGACTTGTAACAGAAAACTGACAAGTGACTTGTAACAGTACCATCGTCAACTACAAGTGGCTCAATGGTCTTAACAAAGAAATTCTAAATTATTCCTTTACATTTGGTTGATGTGAAATATCCTTATGAAACCAAATAAATCTAATAAAGGGGTTAAGTGTGGTGCTGCGATGGGGAGTATTACATGATAATTTGGTTTTATCAAATGAGTTGATAATGTGAATTGGCCACCGTAAAGAGATTTCGAAAGCTGACGTTTCGAGCGTTGGCCCTTCGTTTTCGCTCCGAATCAGAGATCCATATATTCTAAATAAATTTAAGATCCATACAGCAACAATATATCAAAGTGGGTTAACAGGATTAACATCTGATGACATACAGTTTGTGCCAACAGTAAGCCTTTGTTTCTCTCTGATTGTTGTAGTTTGTATTGTAGATTGCAGAATGTTACAGAAACGAGATCATCAACTGTAACCTAGCCTCTTATGCAGGCGTTCTTATGCATGGCCACACATAATCTCCTCCCTTCCACCCACCACCAAGCTAGGGGGGGGGGGGGAGATTTCCACCCACCTCCAAGCTAGGGGGGGAGAGATTGTGTGACAAGCCATAACTTCTGGAAAGGAGGCTAACAGTAACCAAATTGCCAGTTTACAGGAGCTTGGTTAGTTTTAAACAACTGAACTTGCATCAGTCAGTTAAGAACAAGAAGAATCACTGTTCTATATCTCTCTCTACACCCACCCGGGCAACAACTGAGTTGTAAAGATACGTTGTTTGTTTTCTTTTTTTAGTTGTTTATTTATGATTTTGTTGTAATTAAGTTTGCATACAACACGTGAAGGGAAAATAGTATTAAAAGGACTGACACCAAGGAATGTGTTTCCGTTTTCTACCCTTTAATATCATTTGACCTATCCCCTTCGAGTCTTTGTACCTCACTGTGCAAGCATGACGAAACGGCCAGCTTTCGATAGATCTTTTTTAGGATCAATTTAGATTAGTTCCGTAAACGGCAAAAATTGATCAACTTCGAAAGTCACGTGATTAACGTTTTGCATTGACGTCGTCCGTTGACCGTTTGCGTAGTTTCCCGTAGTTAAATACTGTAGAAATGTCTGGGTTGGCTTAGTGCCGGGAGATAGGTAATCGGGACTCATCCTCGGTATCCGGTACATTCACAGCAACTTGTTACCCAACCTGCTAGCTTAATACTCTAAGTAAGTTTCCCCCGCAGTTCGCTGGCACCCGTTTGAGGCACACTGAGTCTAACCATCCAACGAGTCACTGCGCCGGGCAAGTATTTTCTGCAGGTTGCAGAGTTCGAAACGTAATTGGACTTCAACTCGAATAAAGAGGTCGTTTGGACCTGCAAAAAATACCTACCGCACCGCGGCTGCCAAGTCCGATAAGAGGCAAGGATATAGCTCTTGTTAATCCCTTATAAAGTGGTTTGGGCAGTTGGTAGGAGACCAGCAGCCCTTTGGTTGACTGAACGCAGAAACCGCAAAACAGTTCAACAGGCGTCCGGCAAGGGTTCGATTATTGTTATGGAACACTTTTGGACACAGTATTCGCAAATCCCTTGTACCAAAGGCTAAAGCCCTCTGGGATCCAGATCATGATAATGCTGTTATACAATGGGTTAATAGAAGGGCCGGTTTCTTTGTCTTCATTGTGTGCATTCCAACTTGTAAATATCAAGGGTTGTTCAGAAATGAGTAATTTGTCCAGCTTATCCCAATGCTCAGACTTGGAGGACCAGTTGGTCTTACATCTGCATGGCTTGCGCGTGTCCACAGACTAGCTCTAGGGTTTCGGCACCAGTCACTCACGCCTTGTCACGCGCACGCTGCTGCCGGTTGGAATTTTTGGACGCTTTTTAGGTTTATCGAATGGTGTTTGCGAGCATTGCGTTTATTTTTTGCGAGCACGAGCAGTCATCAAATTTGTCTTGCGAGCAGCGATCCAGATTAGAAAATACAGATAGCCGCCGAGCCGGACTGTTTAGCGCTACGAAATGTGGCTGACACCTCCAAAACAGGACGTATGCGTTCCATTATATCAAAAATTCTGTAATTTTCGGTCGGAAGTCGAATGGAAACGTCCGTTTTGGTTTGGTCCGACCAGAATATTCGGTACCACCCCTGAAAGTGGTCCACTTTGATCGCCGGTCGGACCGAAATTTATCGTTCCATTTTGACAAATTGGTTCATTTCCTTGTTGCTGTTCTCTTCAGTAGATTTCAGCTTTGTGGGGGATTGGGGAAAGGAAAAGAAAAAGAAAAAGGTAATAGTCATTGCTCTTGGTTGGTCCTGTCCAAAAGGGAATCATCGTTTCTGGTGTCAATTTTGCCTATGCAAATTATGCTTCTGGCATTTCCCGTACATTTTAACGAGAATCCGAGCATGCCGGCAGCTGCAGAAATTTTGCGAGCACGAGCAAGCGAGCACTCATCTGATTTTTGCGAGCAATTCGAGCAAAGGCCAAATTTTGCGAGCACTTCTAAATAGAATGGTACCATTCGATAGCCCTCTTTTTGAGGCACCGACATCGTTAGAAGCATTTGCTAAACCCGGCTAGGAGTTCATCTCTGTAACTCTGTCTCTCTGACCTTATCTAATCCATTTAGGGATAGCTACACTACAGGAAGCACACATGAGAATTAAGAACCCGTAGCCTTTTATGGGATGTGAATGAACCGAGAAAGTTGTTTTGCATGTCACCCCCGACCTCACACGGCAAGTCTATTCGAATTCAGCAGTGGAAATTAGCGCTTAAAATCAGTTAAAAATTCTTACCAATTGTCCAAAAAACATGAGCATTCAAAACTATTAATTTGCACCACACCCTAACGTTAATGTTCGTGCGAATTATTTCGAAAGTAGGTTGCTTTGAGATGGGTGTAGAAGCCGTTGAGATGGACTACGGAGACAGTAAGCTTTAAAATCATAAGTGACAGAATGCCAAGTTGGTGCCAGTTGAAAAATCGTTGATGAGACACTTAATGTACAATTTTGTGCTTTATAACATACACACTTATACTCGCACGCACAGAAGGCACTGTGACACCCCGGAGTGATACTGTCTAAACACGCCTTCTGGTAGGCGCAACCCAGCCTTTCTTCAATTCCTTCGTCAACGTTGTCATCTATAAGCTGGCACCATAAATTATTTCGTTTTCCACCAGCTTTGCGCAAGTGGTTAGTTTCCGTGCAAAGATGATAAATCGCAACTATTATGACGTGCAAATGTTTATATTGTATGACGCCTTGCCTAAGTTGCCGTTGTTACCAGTGGGCTAAGTGGATTTTGTAACAATGCGTCTTGTTTGTTCTTGACGACAGAGGTGTGCAAATTATGCAAAGGAGTGCATAAATTACGTCGGTAATGTCCTGAAACAGCCATATGTAAGCCATGTCTATCTTTTGTTATGGAAGTTGTGTAGGTTTTCGCCGAATACTCGATATACGGTGACGAAATAAGGAAGGTGGGATTGAGTCGAAGAAGTGTTTAGATTAATTGTTTAAAATGACGCAAACTGGGGATTCACAACGGAAAGAACAACTGAAGGAATTTCAACGAAATGCGCATCGCTTACTATCGGACGATGATCGTACTTATTTACATTATACGCTCAAAGAATACCAGACTTACAAGTCAGTGGAAAAGTTGATGCTTGCATTAAAATCGTGCTTGGATAATCCTCGAAAGATGGACCTTCTTGCTGACATTCGTAACCTGATTCCAACAGCGCATTTGAGCAAGTTCGATAGTTTGGCTCCGTACAGCGAAATGGCACATCCTTTCAAACCACCAAATCAAGTATCGACGAATCGGAAGACTCAAAGTTTACCTCACAGTTACAAGAACAGTGAGCTGCGAGCTCTTGCAAGGAGCTCTTCGCCGACTAATGCTGGTTCTTTTAGAGTTATAACCTTGGCGAGAACTTCACCGGACGAATCTTTGGGCTTCGAAATAAGAGGAGGTCGCGAGAGTGATAGTACGGTTTGCATTTCTGAAGTGGATGAGAACTCATCTGCCGCCAAACAGGGGCTCCTTGTGGGAGATCAGTTAATTGAAGTTAATGGAATAGATTTCGAAAAAATTACCCAAAGCTCAGCGGAGAACTTGCTGGGAACGTTGAATAAACTAAAATTGGTTGTCAAGTCGGTTAGCGCTGTACCAGAAATGGATGTCTCTGACTCTTGGTAGGTATCAAAAATCAAAAATTAATTTAAACCGATTGTTTGAGTGATTGATATTGTCGCAGTACTCTAACCTTGTGTTTATCCCACTCAGGACGTTTATGAAACAGTTTATCAAGGTATATTTAAGCTAAAAACAATTGCGATGCTGGTAAAATAGCTTGTAGTACATGCAGTGAACCTGCACGCGTGCTTCTGTTTTGTTGTTTATCAGCTCGTGACAGCTCCACTTAAAGTTTCAATTGTTATACGGTTCCTGAGGGGTTGAAATTTTACGTGAAAAAGTTGGAAACATTTCATGCTGGAAACCGCAAGTATAACCATGGTGTCATATCGGCTAAAATATGGCTTTATCAAATAAATATCGCAGCTGTTTGCCAGCACTTCCAGCACAACATAAAATATGGGAATATTGTTGTCGCAAACTTCACTCGGAATATGTACTTTGTTCTTTTATTGAGGTCTATCGATATTTATGAGTTTTGAAGTAGAAATGCACGGGTTTTGGGTTATGGTTGCATTTGCCATGTAGTTTTTGTCATCTTGACTGGAAAATTATTTCTTTTGTTTTGTGTATGTGACGGCGTTCTCGTCGAATGACTTCATTTCGACCTGACGCCAACGTTCGAGACCTTTGATGTCAATAGCTATGGAAATGAAGACTGTCTTTCAGTTCAAAATACGATGTAGATTACTTTCGTTGCGAAAGTTTACACCAATCATCAGTTAATGAATCGTAAAACAATCTGCACATCTTGTGATTATTAATTTATAGTTATTTGTTGGAACATAATGTTGCGTGCCTCTTGAGTCTACACTTGAATGCTTGTCGCAGATAACGTGAAGAAAATAATCCAGGCTTTTCAGATGTATAACTGTTCCGTTTTAGTCTGTTTTAGTTGGTTAACGGTTTTATAGTAAGTATTTCTGGTCATCTCCTTCTTTGCATGAACAACCAAGATTATTTCTCATTTGTAACTTGAAAGCTATACACCTGTGACGGCACTGAAACAAATTAACAACAAATTATGTGAGATCATGACAGCTATCATGACAAGATCATTCACTTTTAACTGATGACATTGAGAAGGCAAGAAGAACAGGTGGTGTTTATACAAACTGATGTCATGGTTACAGTATATATTTGCTGTCTTCATTTTGGCCATTGGATTAGTTTAAGGTGTCTCCATTAAGTAACGACATAAACTGTGGCACACACTTGTGATGTAATTTGCAACCTGTGGTTTTGTGTTCGTTTTCTCTCAGTTGGGTCAAACCTCTCAAAATAATATATTATAATTTATGCAATAATGGAACAGTGTTTTATTATGATCTCTCTGTTCAAATAATGGCTTTTTGGTGTGAATTAATATTGCTCAAATAGATTAATGTTTCTCTTTTCATGCAAGTTACATGTTTGACAAGCTTGGCACATGTAGTCATCCTTATTGCACATAATTCACACACCGCATGATATTCATGCATGCTAATTTATGAAGTGAATGTAACACAAATAAGCCATCCTTAACCAAAGTAAGCCATCCTTAACCAAAGTTTGAAAAAAATAGAAAATTAGAAGATTTTAGTGCAACCTTCCTTAAGACATCATCTGTCATTTTATAAATAAAAGTTTGAAAATAAGTTGAAACCCATTTTTAACAGTCCATTTCATTTATAATAAAAGTGCATTTTTATCAGTATCATCATAAAATTTATGTCATTAACCTGAAAGCACTGTGGACATCTACATGGCAACTAGAATTTGCGCCACACTGAGTACAGGGTTCGCACACACCTTGAAAGTCCTTGAAAGTCCTTGAATTTGAAATTCAAAATTCAAGGCCTTGAAAGTCCGTGAAAAGTACATTGGGTCCTTGAAAAACCTTGAAATTTATCTGTTTGACTGTTTTCACTTAGTGGAAGAATTAGAAAAGACTGACACTTGAACAAATCTGGCAGTTATGACTTAAACCCGATCATCTAGTATCACATTCTAATGGAATGTTTTACTAGATGGAGTGCTTGAAAAATTGGAATTGCGCCCTGGAATGTCCTTGGAAAGTCCTTGAAGTTTTAGTCCCAAAAAGAGTACGAACCCTGTGAGTACGTATGCATTGTTTACTGGGCCAGTTTCATATTTCCCAGACAGTGTTCTTTGATCACAGTTATGAGCAAAACTCCTATTTGTTTTTGTTTCTGTATTCTGCAGTTCCAGAAAATATCCATACCCCCCACAGAAGGGATTGGAATTTTCCTGGCGGTGGGCTGGCTCTGTAAGACCAAAACATAATAGAAATGTATGAAGCTTATAGTAATTGGAATTTCAAGAGTAGAGGTGGGGGTCTTAGACAAATCCAGGGCTATCAACAAGGGCCGTAACCCGTAACACCTCTTACGGCCCTTGATGTTACAGGTGAACTGGCCTGTAGTTGATGCAATTCACCCACAAAGTAATAAGTTTGCTACAGGTGTGAAGATCAAGGCTACAGGTGAATAAAAACTTAATGAAAGCCCTGCAAGTCCCTTCTGTGAGGGAGATTTTCTGGAACTACACATAATTCACTCTTACATGTAGCTATCTATTCTTATGTGAGTGCATTTCTGGAAAGTGAAAAAGCAAATTGATCTTTGCTACATCAAACAAACAACAACCTCATTCAAAGTAGTACTATTTTTGTGTTGTTGTCAACACTGGTACTAGTACAAGTGAATATATGAAACCTTATATATTTGAACTACGGAGAAAGATATGAAGACATCATTGATCATCGCAGTTATACACAAAACATAAGCAGTTGTGAAATTAAAGCCTGAAAAAAAAATGAGGCCTGAACAGGGTTCAAACCCATGACCTCTGGGATACCGATGCAGAGCTCTATCAACTGAGCTATCAAGCCAACTGGGAGCTGGTCACATTGTGAGTTCATAATATACCCATAGATAGTGAAGAATACTAGTGAATATATAAAAGATCATGTATTTGAACTGCGGAGAAAGATATGAAGACGTCTCACCACTACCTGGTCTAAGTGGACATTAAATGCATGTCATATATGGCATTCCTGCATGTTGACATATATTTTCCAGTAAAATGGAATGTTTGTCAGGTTGATGAAATAGTGATTGTTATTATACCTCTTAATAGGGGTCACAGGAATGGAAAAGTTATTCTGAATGGAATCCCTGAAAATGACAGTCTGCAGGTAAGCATTTAAAAAAGTATAACTCATTTATTTTTGTTTGCCTTTGAACTGAACTAGTCAGCTGTACAACTTTCATTGGCTTTGAAGTAACTGCATAAGTTGTCACATTCTGTCATCATTGTTTGGTCTGAGATACAACTGTGATAATTGTTTAAATGAACTCTTCACTCAATGGTCCTTTGTGGTATAACCTCTTCCAGGCATTCAGGTTAATTGGGGCGAAGCAAAAAAAAAACTTAACAAAAGGTTGTTCCGGTATACCAGGATCTGACTGGTCAACTTTACAGGTTTTGTGATATGCGATATGGCAGTGGTCAGAGACCTTTCACTGATTGATGCAGTGTGCAAATCTGTGATAAACAACACGCTAAAATTTTTAAATATTCCATGAACATGTTGCTAAGTTCCATTCAAAGTAAGGTTGACAACTGAAAACCACAAGCCAGTAGTCATGTTACGGGTCCCTATAGGTGGGTCCCTGTGGGCAGGTCCCTGTAGGCGGTCTATAAGTGGGCAGAAGGACCTTTTCTTAAGTTTTCCCACAGGCGTTCTTTCGCTTCCTCTCGCCGCACTGTTTTCTGCGCTGCACCCCAACTAATGAACACCTGTAAGAGGCAATTTGTGATGTAATAAAACATGTTCTGCATGTCACAGGAAGTTGATTTTTTTTTAATCAGGCAAGCAGTGGCAGTGGTGGCAGTGCTAGTATTGCTCTCCAGCATAATTCACATTTGCTGAACAGTGCCGATGAGAGGAAAGTGAACCTTCAAGTGCAGTCAACAGCCAATGGTTTTATTGGATTTAACCTTCGTGGTGGAAGTGAATATGGTTTAGGTCTCTATGTATCTGGGTAAGAATATTGAAAATAGAATTTAAACAGAAACAGCTAGTAATTTATCTTAGGTTTCGTTTAGCTTCTTCTATAAAACAATCTATCACTATCTTATGTCAATCCCTGTTTAATGCATTCTTTGAATACGTGAAGCAATCTGCTTAAACTTTCTATCATGCCAACAGGTTTTTTTGCGGTTTTGGGATCTTTATAGAGCATAGGTAATATTCCCCCCAAAAATGTTCAATTCCTGTATGCTATATTCCCCTTAAACCAAGCTTTCAAGTTTCCTTTTGAACTACATGTATGTCCATCTTGTTTAACCAAGTGTTGTAGCAAGGAATAGCTCAGGTGCTAGTATGGTGTGATGTCACTTCAGGAATGAGAAATCTTGCAGCAGCAATTTTTCTCCTGAAGCGTTGTGGAAAAGTCGTACCCTGGAAACATTTAAGGCGTTATGCAGACTAGGACGTCAATGGCAGCAAGAATATGGAGTAAAACAAAAACTCTGCATGTAATGTGGATGTTAATACATTTTTAGTCATGTTCTGCAAATCAAAATCATTTTGAATTGACCAGTTTCTACGAATTTCAAAGAGCACGAACCACTGGCTAATTTCTTAAATTTCTATTTGGAAGTGAAATCAATGATTTTTTCATGCAGTTAAATGCAATTTAATGGAGTTAACAAGAAGGAGCACACAAGTCTTGCCTTTGCGGTCAGCCACGTTTAGATCTGCATGTGTGCCAGGATTCCGTATGTTCTTGGACCACAAGGCATTGTAGTAGTTTTATGTTGAGTCAGCAGTTTCCATGAGCGTTAGAGTTTCAATCGCGGGGACTCTTCTCGGAGATTGTTTCTCCTCCTCTTCCCCTCCCTCTCTTTCCACTGTTTTACCAATATTAGATATTATAGATGCTTCGAGCGCAGTCTACATTTTTTTCAGTCCACAACAGGTATGAACTTTAATCTTGACAACCAATGTAAAATTCATCTTTTGTAATATTCTACTGAGAACCCCTCTCAGCTCAACTTTAAAATAATCTCAGTGATGTTGTCTTCATTCAGTGTTGATGCTGGCTCGCTAGCAGAACAAGCAGGGTTTAAAGTCGGTGATCAAATCATGGAAGTTAATGGAAAGAACTTTGAAAACCTTCAACACAAAGAAGCTGTTGACTTCATCAAATCTCAAAAGCACATTATGGTTACACTCAAGGTACATGTAATATTCTTCTGTCTGTTAAGTCTGTTAACTTCTGATACCTTCATGTAGCTGAACTCTGTAGCAAGTTCATATGAGTTTTTATGTTGCTTTGAAATTGAAAACCATGGAAGAAGTACTGGAAAAGTAACCATTAGAAATAAGTTTAGTTTGTTATCTTGAATGCCCAAATATATATAGGTATTGGTAATTCTAGGGAGTGGAAAAGACTGAAAGCCAAATTTGGGTTTTTGGTGATCTGCAGGAAGTATGTTCCTCCCCCAACCCTCCCCAGTAGGATGTGTGCTAGCCCATAATAGGTAACTCCCCCACAGATTTATCACGGTGTTTTGTTGGTCCCCCATCACCTTGCTCTGAACTCGTTGATCCAGTGCAATAAGTGCTGAGCCCTGCATGTCCACTAGCAGGTGTTTATTTAGAAATAGAAGCTTGGGAGAGCAAGAAATACGGTGACAACACAAGCTGCAAGCAAGTGTCTCCATGGCTGTTGTAGATCAAAACGAAATTCCTTTGTCTCTTAACCCTAATTATTCATGGATCATGAATAATTAGGGTTAGAAGACAAAGGAAAGTGAGAATCAAACTAGGTTAAAATCATTTTAACCTGAATTTCATTTTGACCTACAACATGGCTTTTTTAAGTTGTCCTAAACTTTTACTAGTGTGCTTGTAACTTGAAGATACTTGGGAAGATGTTTTTTTTAATCTTTTTGGAAACACTGCATGTAAAGGAAAGGAAAATTGTTCATTTGTTTTGCTTATCAAATTATCTTTTCTTTTTGCTCATGCCATCATTATGTCAACAGTTATCGCTAGTTTTGTCTCAATCAAGTTATAGAAGTACAGCTTTTAGCCTGTGTTTTCTAAATTGTCATAACAATTAAAATCTTCTTTGTTTTAGGCTGTAGGAAGACTTCCTGAGGCAAAACATTACCAGTCACAAATTAGTTGGGTGTATCCTGATGGAACTGTGGTTATTGGTAAGTTGAGCCACACAGTCAACTGCACTATCACCTCTCTTACTGCACACCCACCAGTAAATCTCTCAGGCTGTGTGAAGCCCCTGATTACCTGCCATTAGATCTAGACCATTATCAGTTTCCAGCACTTTCCAAGACAGACTTTGATGGGTCATTATAACCACTCTATATCAGTTGGTACCAAAATCATGGTATCAAAAAACTGCCCAATTATTGGTGAACAAGTTGCTGTCAAATGTGTGGCACAATAGGTTACGATAGCTAGGTTACAATAGCTCTGAACCCATTCCATATAACTTTTTTTTAAACTTTGCAAAAAGTTGCATCTTATCATATGCTTATTGTAATTCAATAATAAAACATAGGGGTCACCGAGTTTGTTTTTGAGTTATAAGCGCTTAAAGTTAAAATTAAGGCTGTTTTTATTAGGCCTTATTGTTGCTATGGTAACCTGTTATGTAAAATAGATGTTTGCAAGTTATTTACCAATATGATTGGGAATTTGTATGACACCATTATTGTAGCATCACTTGTTAAGCAGTGGTGGTATTCATCCTTCAAAGTATAGCTGAAAAACGAAAAAAGGTATTCCAAAGAGGAAAACGCCATTCTACTTTACGCTGAAAATCCTTTCAAATCAGCAGCAATTATTTTTACTTCATAGGCACTTTAAAGCTAAATTCATGCAGTTATAATGTAAGCACCTTTTATTTTCCTTCACGTTCAAACTTTTTCACTACATCGTGAAAAGTATCCAAGGGCAAATTGCTTGCTAATCTTATACTTTTTCTTTTCAGAGGGTAAAGAAAAATTCAGTAGATCTATCTCAGCCCCAGTCTCCCCGCTGTCTTCTCTGGAGCTTAGCCACTCTAGTACTCAGTTTCCTGACTTTGGAGATGAAAGTCCCACAAGAGACACACCAAGTCCCAGACCAGCATCACGTGAAGCTGCGGTACAGACCCCACAAACCTCTCCTGAGCCTGTGCCAGAAGTGAAAGAGGAAGTGGTGGTAGTACAAGTGAAACAGGACTTTGCTGATTTGGAGAGAACACAGAGCTCTAAGAGTCTGGCTACATCATCAACCAGCAGCGGTGGTGACAATGAAAAGATGAGTACACTTCATTCAGCGCATTCTTTTGAGAGTGTTAACAGTGGCAGGGAGGAAGTGGCAAAGAGATATTCAGTGTCCAGCATGAGCAAAGAGCAGGCCATTTTAAGCGGTAGTGATGGTGAACTAAGTGATAAGAGGAAAGTGAAAAAATCTAAGTCCTTCTTACAGAAACATGGTGACAAAATCAAGTCTAAGTTGAGCTTTAGGAAAAAAGGAAAACCCAAAGTTGAAGAAAGAGGTAGGATAATTATTAACTTATTTTACTCTTTCACTCCCTTCTTTCTGGTGGGTTGCTGAATGTGTTCAGTTGGCTTCCTATCATTCAAACTTGGTTTTTTCCAATTCCCTGTTATTTTGGACTCAAAACCATTTCCCTTGGATTTGCCCTTCATTCATTTACTATTGGCTATTTAGAACCATTTTTCGTTTCCCTTGAGAGTAGAAATAATGGGTTCAACTGTATGTACTGTAATACTACCCTGGCTTATTTGCTATATGGTTGTCTTATGCTAGAGACACATTACCCCTACGTACAATTTATTGTACTGCTTCCCATTTCTGTGAGAGACTTCCAATCGTCAGCTCACGTTATTAACCAAATCCTGTCACAGATATAAGGATGTGAAAGCTTGACTAAAGGCAAAGGCAAAGAGTAAATGTCGTCAGAGCTGTAGAATTACATGTTGGTCAATTTTTATTTCTTTAATGTTTAATGGGGTCGGCTACCCGTATATTTCTTTTTACCTTAGTCAAACCATGTTATTTGTCATGATTTAAATTCAGTGTCGGTGTCTTAGGGCAGTATGTTTAGGTTGTTACATTATCTATCTTGTGTTGTCTCCCTTCATTTTTCATCTTTTGTTCTTTGTATCGCTTTGTTTCTGTTGGGCTACCAGATTATGAAAAGCATTTTTAAAATTTTTAATTCTAAAATAAGAGGTAAGAGTGTTGTTATAAAAACAATGTGCTAGACTAATATTAGACATTAAGCTCTAATTTGTTAATATTGTGTAATGTCTCAAGTACAAACAGGTTGAGATCACTAAATGGTCTAATGTACCAATGAATATTTAAATTTCTGAGTTACAAAATGATGTACATGGTTTATTTTGTCACAGTAATAATTTTATTATTATTGTGTAAGGGTCTATTATAACTACACTGTATCTAAATTTCTTCTCAGACCAGGGGACTTTTTTATAATGAAATAAGTTGTTTATAAGTTTTGTCTTCCTAACTTATTAATTAGTTCTTTAAGTTTAACTGCAGTAGTCTGCAACATACCTAAAAGTAACATAACTGGCATGAGTGGATTAGGTTAAAACTTATACTAACAAGGTAAACTATAAGTCTTACATTTAAAATATTATTAAGAATTAGAATTTCAATAGATAGGTTTAACATGCTATTGTAGTTTTACCTTAAAACAATACTACAAATTGTAAACAATAGGTGTTAACAAGTAAAATTATCAACTTTACTGTAAACACTAAACAGCTTAACTTGCTGGCCCAGGTTTGTGTTAATGTTGTTTTGTTGTGTCTGTTTTTGTTGTTGTTGGTATTTGCTCTCTAGTTTCTTGTGAGATGCAACTTCCTCTGCATGTGTCGCCCATTTTTGAGAAGGGTTTTGGTACTCAATTAATGCTAGGTGGCTCCACAAGACAGCAGATGTTATTGTACATTGAGGAAAAGGCAAAAAGGATTCTTGTAGTAGATGAATATAATGCTGTAATCAGGCATATCAAACAGGTAAACTGGCATGTTTTATTTATCTGTGTTTGAATTTAGAATGTAATGTTCCCTGATGCATATTAACTACTTTTTAACCAAGAGGTCTTTGAGGTCTTTATGGGAGAATCTCAAACCAAGACCTTGTTGCATTGACCAAGCAATAGCGAGGTTAATATGGCAAGGCCAAGATTTGAGATTTTCCGGTAAGACTGAAAGTTCGTGGTTAATAAGCCAATCACAGCATTTGTTATATCAGTTACCAACACGAGCCATATCATTTAATATGGGTTATTTACCAAGTGTGAGGTCAAGATGGCTGGCTATTAGCAAAGTTCTTTATTTGCGTGTTTATGGACTGAGATGGAGTCAAGGTCCATAAACGCACAAAAAAACGAGGCCAATATCGAGCCATCTATACCAAAAAACCTTGGTCAATAAAGGATTTATTATTTGGCTTTCGGGGAATTTTTCTCATGGGACATAACAGGTAGTCCCAAGCGGGCAAGATAGTTCCATCTTGCCTGCTCTGGTAGCCAATCACAGGGCAGGATATGGTTCATCTTGCCCGCTCATGGAGCTTGCCATATAATAAATAAGCTTACTGACAGCATGAGCTGTAATTTGCCAAACTTTTTTAAGATTGAGATTTGATTTGTAATCACACCAAAGGAGACTGAAAACTGCCCCCTTGAAGAATTCAAGTGATTCTAGTGTTTGGCAAGTTGCAGAATTCTTAGACTTACATCTGTATATTTTCAGTAAAGTATTGAAATAGTCAAGGCCTTGAAGAGTTTTTAAATTAGTTTGAACTATTCATTACTGTAAAAAGTACATTAAGTCATTGTACATGCTTGTATAGTTGGAAACAAGTGTTAAATGAAACAATTGAGTGGCATTGTAACCCTGTGTCATTGTAGTATCAAGAAGATTCAGATGTTGAAGCTCTTGTAAACAAGCTCTTGGCTATACTGGACAAACCTGAAAAGGCTCTTCTGTTGAGAGATGTTAGGTAAGGATTCGTATTTCGCCAGAATCAGTTTTACCTAGCCCAACTTTGTTATTTTTGAGTGAGTCACAAATATTTCATAAGCTTACTTCCAAGTTGACATGTATTGTTCTGCCTCCACGTTGAGATCGTGTTGGAAGGGGAGTCTTTCCCTCTGTTTGTTTCTTTTTTAGCGCGAAAAAGGAAGATACCCTCTCCAGAACAGCTGGAACTATTTTCTTAAAACTCGAAGTGAAGAAAAACTGAAGTACACGTCGTCGCAGAGGCGCCAAACTGACGTGTGCAACTGCTGAGTGCTGATTGGCCAGAACGCATTTCTTTTTGCCAAAAATATGATAATTTATTTTAGTTTATAACATAGATAGGACCCTGCGCGCGCTCTGATTGGTCAAAAACCCATGTTTTATTTAACAAATAAAGAAGCCTAAGCCGTGTATTGCACTGTGATAAAACACGAGGACCATTTGAGAACACGAGAGAAATGTAGAGCAGCCGAGTTCGAGGCGTTCTTGGCGTTTTCGAAGTGTCTGTGAAGAGGATTTAGAGTTTTGAACGTCTAGTAGATTTATATATTTTGTTTTGGACAGATTAATTGTTAAGGACAGGCCTCCTTGTGAGTCCAGATAAGTTTTATTCTCTTCAATAATGGCTTTAAATAATATTTTACCATTTACTCATTTAGACAATGAAGAATTTGCGTTGATGATGTATGAAATCCAAAATGGCCCTGCTCACTATGATCATGACCGTTTATCCCAATTGCTTTTTAATCCTCTAACTGTCAACCTAGATAGCTTTCTCGTACGCTCAGACGATATAGATCCCGACGCTCATGTTAACTTTGATAGTCGCTGCGATTATTATGTTGAAGATAAATTTAATGAAATGCTACACAACCAAATTCAAAATGACAATTATTTCTCTATTTTTCATCTCAACATCAGAAGTCTTCAAAACAAATTAGATGATTTAACAACCTTGCTAACCAACCTAGATGTAAAATTTTCTATCGTTGGTAGAACTGAAACTTGACTTCAAAACTCGGCCCATAACGTGGATATCGACGGCTACGATTTTGTTTTTAAAAACCGCGAATTCAAATCAGGCGGGGGTGTTGGACTGTATGTGTCAAATGATCTTAACTTCAAAATTCGGGAAGACATAAAAGTGCCTAATGAGGAGGTGATGGAGCCTTTGTTTATTGAGATCATAAGACCACATGGCAAAAATATTATTGTGGGCATAATTTACAGACCACCAAACCAAAGTGTCGACGTCTTTGTTGACAACTTTAGTGAAATATTAGCTAAAATCTCAAGAGAAAACAAGATATGTCATTTAATGGGTGACTTCAACCTAAACCTCTTGAACCATCAACATCATGACGCCACTGGCAAATTTCTAGATGAACTTCATTCCTGTATGTTCTCGCCGTTGATTTCTTTACCATCCAGGATAACATCTCACAGTGCAACTCTTATTGACAATATTTTTACTAATGATTTTGAACATCATTACCGAACAGTTGGTTTATTGTTGACTGATATCTCGGACCATTTGCCTATATTTTCCATTTGTTCCGATGACAATTCTTCTTCAAGGTCAAGAGAAACTATATTTGTGCGCAATAAGAACAAAGCGAACACTTTGAACTTTCTACAACAACTCGAAAGTACTGATTGGTCACAAATACCTGGATACAATGATCCAATAATCTGTTACGACAGATTTCTTAGTAAATTTTCTCAGATTTACGATACATGCTTTCCACTCAAAAAATTAAAGAGAAAGGATCAGCTTAGAAAGCCTTGGTTATGGAAGGGCTTTAACTCAAATCTGTCAAACGTAAGAACAAATTATACAAACAATATCTTTCTGACACATCTGCCAAGAAAGAAGCGCTGTATAAAGAGTACAGGAACAAACTAAATCACTCCTTGAGAATTGCAAAAAGGCTATATTATGATAAAAAACTAAATGAGTCCAAAAACAACATGAGAGCAACTTGGAGGGTGCTTAACGATCTCATATATAAAAAGAAACCAAAGCTGAAATCGAATCAATCATTTAAAGCAGATGAAATGGTAATAACAAATCCAGTAGCTATCGCAAACAAATTCTGACAATATTTTTCCAACGTCGGGCCAAATCTGGCCAAGGGAATACAATCCAGCATATCCCACAAAAATTTTTTTATCTGGATCCTTCAATCAATCGATTTTTCTCACCTTGGCTACAGAAAGCGAAATTATTGCTATTGCAAAGGAATTTCAATTAGGTAAAGCTGCTGGTTATGACAACATTCCTATGTCTATTATAAAGCAGTCTATAAACTTTATTTCTTCTCCGCTTGCACACATTGTAAACTTGTCTATTATGCATGGCATTGTTCCTGACCAAATGAAAATTGCTCGTGTGGTGCCTATCTTCAAATCTGGTGATAAAGCTATTTTTTCAAACTATAGACCTGTTTCCATTCTACCTTGTTTTTCAAAATTCCTGGAGCGTATTGTTTACAATCGCATTTTTAATTATCTAAGTGATTTCCACATTCTTTGTGATAACCAATATGGGTTTAGGAAAAAACATTCTACCACTCACGCACTTATTGACTTGTACGACAAAATCTCGTCTGCTCTTGATCACAAAGAGCATGCTGTTGGAGTATTTTTAGATCTTTCTAAGGCCTTTGACACTGTGAATCATGAAATCCTCTTTGACAAACTTTATCACTACGGTATCCGTGACCTGGCATTAGATTGGGTGGAAAGTTATTTTACTAAAGATCACTAAACGAACTCAATTTGTTGAATATAATGGATCGAGATCAACCCCCCATAAGATCCACTGTGGAGTTCGGCAAGGATCAATTCTAGGCCCGCTATTTTTTATCCTGTACATTAATGATCTGAACAATGCTACAAACCTCGATTCAATCTTGTTCGCAGACGACACAAATCTATTCATCTCACACAAAGACCCAGATTTCTTAATTAGTACTTTAAATTGTGAATTAATTAAACTATCAACATGGTTCAGAGCAAGTAGACTCTCTTTGAACTTAACTAAAACAAATTTCATGGGATTTAGACCAAGGCAGAAAAAATCTTCGAACTTCAATGTTGTTATTGATGAGAAAACCATTGCACAGGTCAATGAAACAGTCTTTCTTGGGGTAATTTTAGACGACAACTTAAATTGGAAGTCTCACATATCTAGTGTAGCGGTTAAAGTATCCAAATCTATTGGTATAATTTTCAGATCTAGTTTTTATCTTTCAACTCCTCTGCGCATGCTTTATAACGCAATGATACTTCCATACCTTAATTACTGCAATCTAGTCTGGGGATCAACTTATAAATCTAACCTTCAAAGAATCGTAGTTCTGCAAAAACGTGTGATTAGAATAGTAAACAAGTCGTATTATAATGCTCATTCAGAACCAATTTTTAAGAAGCTTAACTTGCTTAAATTTCAAGATATTCACTTAATGCACTTAGGTCAGTTTATGTTCTCGTTTAAGAACGCTATTCTCCCTCGAAAATTTGAAAACAAATTTGCAATCAACAACCAAATCCATTCTCATTATACAAGACATGCAAAATCCTTTCGTCTTCCATTATGTAGAACAAATATCCGGCAATTCTCCATGTTCTTTCAAGGTCCTAAATTTTTAAATTCTCTTTCTCCTGAAATTTCGGGCTCTTCCTCACTGGCGTCTTTTAAAAAAAAACAAAAAGCATCTTTAATTTACAACTATTAACTCTGTTCTCATACTGAATAAGGCTTGTCATACTTGTCGTAATAAATTTAATTCAATCACCTTTTGCTTTTCGAGAGGGAACCTAAGCCTACAAGCCCTGTGGTTTCTTTTTAGGTTCCCTCGCCATTTTGTTTTCTTTATTCAAATATATTTTTTTTTTACTTCTGTATTAAACCTTATATTTGTACTTTTATATATCTATATGTGTACTATATCTGTAATTAACTATAATCATTGTAATTTCTTGGTATTGTTATTTAATCCATGTATTTTCATTTATTCTATTGTGTGTGGCAAAAAATAAAATAAATAAAAATAAATAAATAAATACTAGAACAATTAGATTATTCGCTCTCGATTTCTATGCGTGATAGTTGACTTGGGCTGTGCCCTGGTCAAATATCACGCGATAGAAACCTCGAGCTCATAATTTAATTGTGTAATAGACAAAAGTACACTGTACTGTAATTTAATTGTGGAATCAATTTCAAATGAACACTTTCGTCCTCGTATATATTGAATTTGTTGAATTTGTCAACAGGACGTTAGTTTTGCCGTATGACCTTGGAAGGTTTGATGCGATGGTGTCAGCTCATGAGAAAGAAGCTTTAGAATATCTCAGTGGATGTGTTCCTGGTGTGTATTTTTCATTTTTTCTGAGTTATTATATTGATGTGACACCATGTGAGCGTTTTAAAATCTTCCTGTCATATGATGGTTGTTGTACTATTTTTTGTCCAAGGTTCACCAACAATAATACCCACTGTAGCAGAGAAACCTAAACGCCAGCTTGTGGCTGCCATTCAAGGTAAGCTTATACGCAATTTAACAAATAATATTTAAAAGCTGCAGCTGAGAAAACAAACGTTGTATAAGATTTTTCAATTCACTGGAAAAAAGAAATATAACAAGTGTGCTGGTTCCGTGCGTTGCAGAGTATAAAAAGTCGAAGGAATACAGTCTATTGTAATGGCCTCGTTTGGGCAATTGAGATCCCGTCAAAACGTTGTCTTGGTAATGGAGTAGTCTCTGGTAACTAAGATGTCGTTGATTTCCAACCAGAAGAAAGAAAGAGGTGCTAAACCGAAAGGAGGAGGGGAAGGTGTTAATACCAATGAGTACACGGTTCTTTAGACACAAACGTGATGTTTGTGGTTTCTGTGTAGGCTAAATTTCGAAAAGCGTTACAGTAGATCCTTATTAGTTAAATTAGGTTTTCCGTTAGAGCTGTAACATCACATTCTAAAATTAGGAGAGCTGAGAAAGCGGGGAATAAAGTATACAAACTTCTATTAAAAAAAAAAAAATTAACAAATTGACGTCAGTTTTTAATAATAATAATAATAATTATAGCATTTATATAGCGCCATATACACTAGCTGCTCTATGGCGCTTCACAATTCTACAATTAAAAATTTTGAAAAAGAAAATTATAAATAATATTTCTTAAAAAGAAAAGTCTATAATTTACAGTTAAAAAGAGTGATCGATCCGCTATTTCTTAATGTCAAGGGGCAAGGAATTCCAGAGCTTTGGTGCTGCAACTGAAAATGCCCTGTCCCCATAGGTCCTTTGATTGGAGGACCAATTTCTTCTTAACATTTAGGGAGCTTAATTTTTGAGCGACGTACGGCAACCAAGTAAATCGTCCCTGTAAGAGTAAAGACTCTTAGTATTACAAATGTGGTAGCGCCAAGGCGAGTATAATGAGAAAACGTATCATTTCCGGTTGCCGTACGTCGCTCAAAAACGCATTTACTTATGCCCCTACTATCGCCTCGTGGATCCACAGCTACTTTGACAATGTTATGAAGAATTTCATTGTCAATAGCAGGACAGACGCATGAAAAACGGACGTCAATTTGTTTCTTTCAAGAAATTATCGCATATATAGGTTATCAATTGATGTGTCTGTCCGCTAATTGACAACGAAAACTAGCCAATGAAGATTCTGCGCGAAGATTTCTGCAGCTGTTGTAAAAACACACGAAACAAACACTGATATAGTGTTTAAAATTTTGTGTTAAATAATGTGTTCTGTGTATATTAAACGCCTTAACTTCGCATAGGTTTGGGGTAATATTCGTGTTTGAGGGACACTTGGTTCTGTAGTAATTAGAGTAATCTAACCTGACTCGTGTCTCATCGCCAGACTGGTAGGAAAACGATATGGTGTTCGAAACACTGTGACCCCGTGTTTCTGACGAGAAAACAACATTTAAAACAAGTTTTGATATTCAGTTAACCTATTGTCAAAGGGTGTTACAGTTACCACATAATTGAAACAAACCTATTTGGTGCATCTGTTGCAACACTCGCTTACACCCCTTTTGACAGAATTGAAACCTTATTTAATATTGCCATATCTCTCAAGGCTACAACAAAATCTCTTATTCATTTCGCTGATGCAGCTCACTCATAAATTACTAATTACCCAGGAACTTATTGTGTATTATTGGTGAAATATTGTGTTGTGCGATCCTTTGCATAATTAGTTTATGGTTTGATAATGAGGAATTCCTGTTGTGTAAATGTTTTTGAGGTAGGTACAGCCCGCGTTTCTCGCTGATAATTTGCTATCAAGTAATAGAAATATTCCTTACTCGTGTCAAGCTATTTGAACTTATTTCTGACTGATCGTAATTAACATTGTATTCACAGACAGCAGAGGGAGTTTTCAATTGCGAACGAAAGAGGAAGTGGAGAAGATCAAGCAAGAAAGAGAAGAAATGAATAAAAAGCGTAATCAAACGGCTTGGTTAGGGGGTAGCATTCTGGATCGAAACTCGGCGACAAACCCTAACAATCCTAACGCCGTGATCACGCTACCGGCCAACTACACATTAGATAATACAGCGCCCGTAAGAGATACGACTACAACAAATAGCGCTCTGCCTTCCTTTGATGTTCCAGTTATACAGGTTAACAGTGGCGAGGTATCGGGAGCCCCGAAACACGATGAAAACGATAACGAAAGACCCGTGTCGAACTCGCTCTTGGTGCCTGATCGAGTATCAATGGAGTACAAAGACGATGATGAAGAAACTCCCGCTTCATCGTCAGTCGCAGGAATATCGATTTCAGTTCCAGTGATAGCTGTCTCCAGCGAGGCCACATCAGTTACAATACTTCTTTCCAAAAAGAGGACCAGTTTAGGTGAGTTATTTCTTGCTTTGTGACTAGTATGGCTTCAATACTGTTTCACCATGCCTCATCATTTCCATTAGCTGTTCCATTAATGCTTCGTCATTGTTCAGCACGCACAGTAGAAAGGCTCTATTCCTCTTTCAGTCTTCCACCCCCGCCCCTCTATACCGTGAGTTCCCCGTCATTTCTAACCCCGCCCCCTCCGGTCTTAAAGAGCGGGTATCTAGTACTCTTAAATTATGCATGGTATCTAATTTATTTACTGCTCTCCAACAGAATATCCACCCGTATGATTAACGAGTGCGCACAGACTAGACGGGTACATAGCCGATAATTGAGGTTTTAATGCATCGTTTTTCCGTGCGCATTTATCGTGGCATTGAGTTATTCATGCATTGGTTATTAGTAATCTTCCCAGCGCCTGTGTACGAGTTTAATCTCCTTTCTGCTGAAAACATATTGAGCAATCTTTAACGGTACGTTCCTTTGCGATGATCCAGGTCAGGTTCAGTGATCCAAGACCACTCGGATCATGGCGTACCAAAGAAACCGATGAATCCTTGCCCAGAGTGGATTCTTCAATTCTTTTGACGCACCATGATCCGAGTAATGTTGGTTGAGTGATCCGGCCTGATCACCCCAAACCAATGCACCTTAATTTTTGAAGAGGACATAGTGAAAGCTGAGCTTTTGTTGAACACATTCGTAAGCTATTTTAAAAGTTGTCTTGTCCTTGCTATAATTCATCGCGACTTACATAACTATGTTAGTCGAGTAACTCGGTTTCGTTAAATCTTCTTGATTGGAAATCTCCTGTTTGCTTTCCTTTCACAAAGCGTGCGATCCAGTTTTTTTTTATTTCTGTGCAAATGTTGTTGCCTTTAAGTGTGTAAAAACCGGGCCATTTACTTTTTGTTTTTCCCAGGTATAAGCATTTCAGGAGGGAAAGGTTCCAAAACGCAGCCCGAGGTCAGAGTCGAGAAAATTTTCCCAGGTGGCGCTGCTGCCGATGATGGGAGACTTCAGGTGAGCAGTTCACGCACGGAGTTGTCCGTGTTTCTAAAAAGCTGGTACCAGTTGATCAATGGGTGGAAACTATCTGTCTGTTATAACTTAGCAAAAGCTTTATTGGCTGATATCCTTCTAGCTTTACATGAGCTCTAAATCTCGAAATGTAACAAATAGCGACAAAAGGGAATAAACTATCAGACGATTCCCCCCCCCCCCCCCTCACTCTCTAAAACAGTGTTCGTTATCTCCGAGGCTAGATTCAAGTGTTTTCTTGCAGTAGGCTACATCTGTCAATAAACACGCCCGATTAAATGCCAATTGACAACCAATCAGCGTTCAGCTCGTAGTAGGCTATTTCGAAATAAAGAACAAGTTCAGATTGCGTAATCAATTCATTCCGTTTCTTGACAACTAAACGAAATACGCTATCCGTTGGATATTCTTTTATCAGATGGGTTATGTTATTCATCCTTAAAGTAACTGGGCTCAGGTTTATAAAGTTTATGTCCCTGTGCGCTCCGAACATCGAAATCAATGACCTATTACTTTTTCGTCCGACTGAAAATAGATTAGCATGCAGTCAAATGGATATACGATGGAAATAGTAACCGGTATTTTAATACTAGTTGATTATTATGTACACTTTCGTAACTTCTATTGTCTGGTGATTTATTTTTACTTCAGAGCGGTGATCAGATCCTGTCTGTGGACGGAGAAAGTCTGCAGGACGTAACGCATGCTGAAGCAGTGGACATCATTAGAAAATCCTACAATAACAAGTCCAAGGATGTGATGGAAATCGTGGTGATACCCAAGCAATAACAGAGTTTTTTGTACTATTTATGAATTATATATATCATCATGTTAATAGAAAGGTTTATAAACAACTGGCATAACACCTAAGCCACAGTAACCACACGTGACCAAACACAGCAAACTCAAATAACGCAATGAACCAATCAGAACGCGGAATGATATCACGTGAGAGATCGGCGCCAAATCCTGCCATGATTGATGTGGATTTTGTTCACGATTGGTTGAAATAATTAGAATATGGTCGCTCTGATTGGTTCAGAAGAACACGTGACCAGAGCTTTTGGAGCCTGTTACAGAGCTTAGCAAGTGCGAACTTCACTTTCAATAAGCAGTTGAAAACTTCTTAACGAACGTAATTTGCAATTACATTCCTCGTCGACATACTACTAGCAACTTTTCAGCCCCGGAAAACGTGTTTTTAGTAACGAGTGTTTGTTTTCATGGGTATGAAAAGTGGCGTAGACCAAATTTAAAAATATTGTTTTCTACCTTCATATGCCATGTTACTAGACTATTACAACTTAATCTAACCAGTATAAATTGTTATGCCGCGATCCCTCGTAATCTTTAGATTGTAGTTACGTCAAAGGTGTCATTTACGTTTTTCAGCAAATACTGGTGGTTAGCACGAATTATGCGGCTATGTATCGTGTGGATCTAGCTTATGAAATTCCGAGCGAGTGAGATTGTAAATATACCCATATACAGACGATTCTGTACTCACCCCCCCCCCCCCCCCCCCAACCTCGGCATAACTCTTCATAGAAAAATACATATCCTTACCCGTCACATAATCATGTTCAGTGTAGGTTTGAAAGACGTGTTACAGTATACAATCAGGCGCAGGCCGTCCTTTGTATAAAATTAAATTAACTTTGAATTAGAAACTATCGTACATGAATTTCACTTGAAGTTCCCATGGACAGCCATAATGGCAGTGGACGGTGAAAGAAATCATCCAAGACGTTTGAGATTAGCAAAGTAAGCGCAGAAGTGAATTCGATTCACAGTTAAGGGATTGCAGATGAGGAAATAGTTATTGTATATCATTTCCCTATTTTACAAGTAACGTTTGAAAAGAAAACAACGAGAACGCGCAAGGGCTTTTTCCTGAAGACTTGCTTGCTGCTTTCGAATGTAAAGAAATAGAATTGTTTGTTTTTAACGATTTTTAATTTTTTCGCACGGTATGTCAAGGAGATTTGGTTTTTTAGTAATTGTCCGTTATATGCTTCAGCCTAAGTAAAGGTTACATCGTTTTTACCACTCCAAGTGTCTAAGGTTCATTCGTGCTTACTGCAAGTGACTGAATGCCTTTGAAACGCTCGTCTACCTAGATATATGACTGTGCAGACCATACTAGAGTTTCTCTTAGCCTTACTATCATCCGCGCCTTCTCTGGACGCTAACCAAACCTTAGTCTCAGAGGTGGGACACTAGATTCCCTGAAGTAGATTTCAAAGATTAAAGATTGAAAACGCAACAATCACCGGTCATTTTGGACTCGTGTTTGTATTGAGGAGAACTCGAGTAGGCAAATCACATGATTATCGTGACTTCATCGTTTTCGAAAAGCTCCTTTTTCAAAATGTTTTCTGTCCACACTTTCACGAAAAGCCGGCGTTTTCAAATTCCTCCGGTTTGAAGAGCGTTTTCGAAAAGCTCTGTTTTTTTGTGACGGATTAGTGTGGACGGTAGGCCTAACCGTAGAAATAACGTTGCTCTTTCAAATTTCTCCGACGTAGTGTTTACGGGGCCTGGAGCTTTATCTGTCTTCACTTCCTTTAAACCTTCTTCAGGGAATCTAGTATGAAAGTTAGCTTTAATGGGTGAACTGAGTTGTAGTAAGTTAATGATACACCTTATTTGGAAGTGGCTTCCCAGATAACAGTAAAATCAGCTTTTCGTCAGTGATGCAAATATTTGTAAAAGACTGCTCAGCCCCTTGAAAGCGACACACGGCATACTGTGATAAACAGAAGTAATATCCATTCTTTTCACTACATATGATCATTTCCATAATTTAATTTTTGTCACTGTGATGAATATATTCACACAATAAGCACTTACTGCCCGTCTTCATTAGAATAGATACTTCATGTTTTCATTTCCGTGTTCTTGACTAGCTTTAAAATTAAACTACGTAACAACAGTATTTTTGTAAAATATAAGGGATAGAATTCTCGATTTTTGACGACATACGATGTGCATTTATCAATAACCCATAATTTGCAATAAAAGCCGTTATTTACTGTACTTTTTAAGTGTTGTCAAGTCATTATAACTCAGAAGTTATTCCTTGAGTCGTTTATGTGGATTTTTGTAAAGTCGTTTATGAGGATGCTAGTATTAGTTATTTGTCCTGTGCAGTCAGTGAACTTCAGAACTGCCAGAACTTGCCAGTATGGGTCGCAGCCAGAATTCAGTTTATAATGTTTGTCCTAGAACTTGTAATACTTGTTAGCACTAAACTCCTCGACGCAGCTCAAGCTTAAATAGTCTAAATGGAGAGAAAACGATTTGACTTCTACACGAGAGTAACTGGTACCCGAGTTACAAGGTGATAGTTTGTACGAAATTTGCAGTGCATTGAAACAATGCGAAGATAGTTTGTCTTGCAAATGAATATATGAAAGATCGTATATTTGAACTGCGGAGAAAGATATAAAGACAAGATTGATCATCGCAGTTATACACACAAATTAACTACAGCAGGTGTAAAATAAAAGCCTGAAAAAAAATCCAGGCCTGCACGGGATTCGAACCCACAACCTCTGCGATACCGGTGCGGTGCAGTGCAGCGCAGATCATATAGGATCTTTCATATATTCATTTTCATTCTTCATCATCTACGGAAGATTACGAACTCACAATGTGACCAGCTCCCAGTTAGCTTGATGGCTCAGTTGGTAGAGCTCAGTTGGTAGAGCACTGCACGACCTCCGGATTAGATCTACCGGTTTTTTTTTTCCTTTTTTTTTTTTTTTTTTTTTTTTTTTAAATGATTTTTAATTAGTAACAGTTTTACATTACAATGTGGACATTACTTACAGGTTACAGCTAATAGCTAGATATACAACTACCTACAACACTACAGCTACCAACAAATACTAACCTTATTTACAAAAATACTTACTTACTTACTTACTTACTTACTTACTTACACTATTTATACAGACAAACAGGACGAGCATTTACACTACTTACAATACTAACATTATACTTACATTTACATTACATTGCACTGCTCATACATACACTATTTATACCAGCACTAATTGCAACACATAAAACACAATATCCAATCACCTAATGAAATTACAGTTGGCTTACTTTTTTTTTTTTTTTGCCTTCGTTACTATGTTACCAACACTGCATTATACAAAAGCCACGAATTACGGTCATCGAACAACAACAACAACGACAAAAAAAAAAAAAAGAAAAAAGAAAGTGCTCTAAAGAGTAACAAGGTCTCGAATCTTCTTTTTGTCCGCCCCGAGCTTGTTTTTTAAAAAAGTGAGGTAGGAATTAAAACAGAAGGGGTCTTCATTTTTTGCCGAAATATAAATGTAATTTCTGGCCACGAGCAAACAGTAGTTGATGCCTAAAAAGGACTGTTTTCCTGGGTGAAAAGCATATATAATATCACGCTGTTGAAGCTTGATTTGCATGCTATTTTTACAATTCCACCAAGAAGTAAAATCAGACCAAAAAGCTTTACTAAAATCACAATCAACAAAGAGATGCACCAATGTTTGGCTTCCACTGCAAAGGTAACATTCGTCATTCTCTGTTATCTTGTCCCTAAAGAGTCTACTTTTTGTATACAAAATGTTGTGATTAATCTTAAATTGAAAAACTGACAATCTGACATCGAGAGTTAGTTTGAAAGGAAGCTCGTAAATATGCGAAATTTCATCCTCAGTAAAACATGCTTTTTCAAGCTTTGCCACTGAGGTGGGCTTCTCAAACAGCTTTTTTGTCAGCATATTTCTAAGGATCTTACTTGAAATATTTTGCAGATCAATAATCCTATTTTCGCAGTCGTAAGTTTCATTCTCCTTGTAGTTGCTCTTGAGTTTCTTTTTCCAGCTCGTAGGAATAGCGTTTAAAAGCCCTAAATACTGCAAAAAGTGAGTTTTAATGCCGAAAGTATGTTGGAAAACATTGAGAGTCATTAACTTACCATTCTCAGTTATTAGATCTTTTATGTATTTAACACCGGCTTCATACCACGATCGATAGAATACTGACTTTCCTGCTATTGTAATAAATTTATTGTTCCAGATAATCTCGTTTTCCACTTCATATTTGCTCCCGGGAGTGTGACCCACAATCCTCTCCCATGCATTAAGCACGTCTTTGTAAAATAGCGGTAAACCAGAAAGATGCGGAAGAGTTTTAAGTGAGAAATTGCAATAGAAAATAAATCCCCCTCCAACGTCACTAAGGTACTCAAGTGGCAGTGATTTCCACATGGCACAATCAGGAACGGATAGTCTTTTAGCCCAAGCTGCTTTAAGCGATTTGTTAATTATATCAAAATCAGGCATTCCTAACCCCCCGTCCTTTTTTTCACCAATCATTGTTGTCTTTTTGATCTTTGGGTTCTTCTGACTCCAAATAAACTTCGCAATCTGTTTATTAACACTTTTTACAAAATCGTCGGGAATTGGAAGAACAGTCGCGACAAAGGTCAATTTAGAGAGCGCTAATGATTTTACAATGTTGATTTTCCCATACAGAGTCAAGTCTCTCGAAGACCAAACGTTGAGACATTTTTCTAAGGAAAGCAATCTTGGTTCTAAGTTTTTACTATAAGAAATATTCTGGTCTGTAGTAAAGCATATGCCAAGTGCATTGACATAGACCTTGGGCCAACGAATACCAAAGGGAGTATCAGTTCTATTCTTGTTTGAACCTAACCATAATGCCTCTGTTTTGGACCTATTGAGCTCGAGCCCCGAACATAGTCTAAACAAATCTAGCTTTTCAAATAGATTACTAGCGGATAAAGTATCTGCAACCAAACAAGTAGTGTCATCGGCATACTGCGATAATTTAAATTCTTTTGAGTCAAGCGATAGACCCTTTATTGATTTATCGCTTCTAATAGCGCTTCCTAGGAGCTCCACACCTATAACAAAAAGGATTCCAGAAAGGGGGCACCCCTGTCTAACTCCACGTTCAAGGAGGAAAAAAGGAGTGGCAAAACCATTGTTAGTAACACAACTTTGTGGATTTGCATAAAAGGTTTTGATCCATTTTACTAACATATCTCCAAAACCAAACGTTTCTAGAGCCTTGAATAAAAAAGACCATTCGATGCTGTCAAAAGCTTTCTTAAAATCCAGAAATAACGCAATGCCAGGAATTTTCGAGTTTTGACAACGTTCAATAACATCTGAAATCAAGCGAATGTTCTGCCCAATAAAACGCTTTTTGACATAACCCGTTTGGTCACTATGAATGATGTCCGGTAAGATTTTAGATATTCTCAAGGCTATTGCTCTAGTAGCAATTTTATAGTCAGTATTCAACAGCGAGATTGGTCTCCAATTATCCAGTACAGTTTTATCTTTACTCTTCTTTGGAATGAGAGTGATGATTCCTCTTCTTTGAGAGATAGTTAATTCTCCACATTCGAAAGCATAATTCAGACTCTCAACTAGATCTTGCCCTAAACTTTCCCAGAATGCTAAGTAAAACTCCGCGGAGAGACCATCCGATCCGGGAGATTTACCTTTTGCCATTTGCTTCAGAGACGCGAGACATTCGTCTTTTGTTAAAAGTCCCTCACAGGATTGCCTTTGATCCGCAGATATTTTAGGCAAAGCCGGGTTGATAAAAAAGTGGTCAAAAGGCTGGTCATCTTGGCACGCACCAGTGGAGGTGTAGAGCTTGTTGTAAAAAAGATACACCTCATTTAAAATTTCTTTGGGTTTAGTAATAGTTGCTTTATCTGAGCGTTTCAATTCAGATATATACTTAGCACTGTGATTTCGTCTCTCTAGGCGGTAGAAGTATTTAGAATTACGTTCACCCTGTTCACACCAGCGAGCTTTACTTCGTGTCATGGCTCCCTTCGTTTTGAGCAACGATACCTGATTCAATTTAAATTTTACATTGTAAAATTTGGACACATTTTCTTCCGATGGATCGAGGCCCATTTCTCTTTGCAGATTACACAGTTCCTGTTGCAACATTTCTTCATCATTTCTGCGCTGTTTGGCTAGCCTTTTGGAAAAGAATAGGGTGAAACTTCTAATTTCCATCTTGATCATTTCCCAATATAGTCTTTTATCAGTCACGTCGCGATATTTTTCTTTATACATCTCTATGTTCTCTTTGAGTTCTTCTATGAAATTCTTGTCATCTAAAAGGGCATTGTTAAATTTGAAAAAACCTGGTCCGCGCTTTTCATACTCCTTGGAAAATAAAGAGAAAGAAACTGCCGCGTGGTCCGAAAAAGACACTGGCAATATCTTGCATTCTTGTATCTGACTAATGATGCCGCCTGAGACCAGAAAAAAGTCTAATCTGCAGTGGATTTTTAAAGACTTATGGTGCCAAGTAAACAATGCCTCATTAGGGTGCAAGTATCGCCAAGCATCCTTTAAGTCCAGAATTCTACAAAGATTACTAATCGCTTGCACCACTGCTCCCTTTTTCTCAACGGGGCAGCCGCCTCTTTTGTCACTTGGTGTAAGTGCGCAGTTAAAATCACCTCCAACAATAATACTCTCATTTGCATACTTTACAAGCTTACTCTTGAGACCGTCAAAAAATTTCACTTGCAGAGCTAAATCGTTAGGTGCGTAAATGTTTACAAAAATAAACTTTCCATCATCAATTTGGGCTTCTAATATTATAATTCGGCCCTTTTCACTCGTTGTACACTCAACAACTTCAACATCTAGAGACGGATTAAACATGATCACTGTTCCCTTGCTGTGCTTTGAACCGTGACAGAAAAACATTTTGCCTCCCCACTCAGCCGACCAGAGTTTTTCAATTTCACTAGAGCTATATGCTTCTTGCAAAAATATTACTTGAAATTTATTCATGTGCAGCCATCTGAAAACTTGTCTTCTCTTTCGCGCGTTATTGAGACCCCTTGTGTTTACTGTGACGCAAGAAAAAGAGTGTGGCATACTGACAATAAGAGAATTTGACTTACCTCAGTAAAACGTTTAGCCCGCAAACAGACAGCAGAATGATACAAGACCTTGTGAGCACCTAAAACAAACTCTATCACTATTTGAGTTGAAAATACTGGACAAAGAGACGAGCCAAGTAGCTAACACTGCACAATAACAAGAAAGGATTACACATGCGATAGCCATAATGCTAAACATTAAATTATTTCTTGGTGAATACGTTCTAAATTTGGGCTAGATCTACCGTTACACTGTCGACGGAGCTACGAGGTCGGACAGAGAAAGTTGGGGACGATTTAGATGGTGAATCGCGGAGAAGAGAAAGTACGGGTACATATGAATGTTGCGCCGCGTAGCACTATGAACACAAATGGTGGAACAGAGAATTAACTCTGAAGTGTAAATTTAAGTGCTAAATGAACCCATGAACAACCCAGAGTAGCGGCAGAGTAACGGTAAATCTAATCCGGAGGTCGTGGGTTCGATTCCCACCGAGGTTAACAGATGTTTTCTTTACCTCGTGTGGTTCCCTGATTCCCTTTACTAGGGCTGACGCCCAGTGGGTTGTTCATGGGTTCATTTAGCATTTAAATTTACACTTCAGAGTTAATTCTCTATTTCACCATTTGTGTTCATAGTGCTACGCGGCACAACATTCATTTTTTGGAAAGAACCTTATTTTGCACCACACCCAGTGGATAAATCATCTCATGTCACGTGACAGATGTTAAAATGTTACGATTTTTTCGTTTATATCATCACGGCACTATTGGTCTTTGATTAGCCCAAGTTTCAGAAATTCTACTTAAATACCTTGCAAAGTAGAAATGTTGGCGTGAAGTCAGTCGGTGCAAAAGTAGGCATTTGAGAAAAATACACTTATAGTTGTGTGTTTAATTGCGATGATCAATCATGTCTTCATATAGTTTGTTTCTTGTTCGGGTCGAACTCTCAGACGGTTTTATTATTTTCCTATTCAGCAACCCCGTCCCAGTTCTTATTTAGCTTAAACAAAATACTAACTTTGACTGAATGTTGATATTCCAAGGAGTTTTCTTTTTCTTTTTTTTCTTTGAGCAAAACTTGTCAGAGTCCGCCGGGACGGGACGGGACGGATACGGAGACGACGTGAGAGCCTTGCCAGGCGAGAGTTGTCACGACACGACAAATACTAGTTTGCTCCTACTGAAAACCATTTTTCGTCACTTTATTTGTTTCTTTCTTCTCGCTAGAGACCATTGTTACGCACCATTTTGAAACATCTTTTGTGAAAACCCAGGCCTTCCAATGACCGCGCCCTTGCTTAGACGCGCGTTTTGACCGAAGGACTGGTACTCATAAAAGGGCAAGATGGCGGAAAGTTCAGGCGATGAGGACTTTTGTGAGGTAGATTTCGTGTTTTACCGTGATCGGGAGGAATGGAAAGATGTCACTCCTGTTGAACAAGATGATGGACCTTATCCAGTTGTGAGAATCGCCTATTCTCCTAAATGTGAGTGGTCTTAGCACAGACATTTAGAGATTCCGGAGGGTACCTATGTGTCGTCTCGCATGTACTTGTCAAGTGCATTACTATCAGAAGTTAGGTTCTGTCCTCGTGTTCCCGTACACAAAAACCGATGCAAGAGACTAAACAGTACATCATAGCTAAAAAGTTACTCCTTTAGAAACAAAGTGAACTCTTCCAAAGTTATTGCCTAGTTCACTGTCACAAGCTTACGTACATCATAGTAGAGCTATGCTTACATCAATATAGGATACAGCACAAACGATGTTTATCAACATGGGAGACAGAGAATTAATTATGTGCTCCAGTTAAATTATTGCACTATTAAACCATAATGTATATATATATCTATATTTATATGTTATACAGAACCATGAGCAAAAGAAACACATAATCTATTTTGGATTGTAGAGCCTGGAGTTTGATTTCCCTAGCCTACGAGACATGCACTTAGTTAGGTATTTGCCAGTTATCAAAATATTCAATAGAAAATGAAGTCCTGTTGTTATTTTAACATTATTTTGCAGTCAAAGATGTGTTTGACTACTTCCGTGCAGTTCTGTTGGCTGATGAGAGAAGTGACCGTGCTTTTGAGCTCACTGAGGATGCTGTCAGTCTGAATGCAGCTAACTATACTGTGTGGTGAATGTTATAATTGATGCAAACTCTTACTGTGTTATCTCAGCTTTAATTATAACAATTACAATTTCCTCAAGTTTGATTGGTGCGTGAACTGCTGTATTGTGCTCTAATTAATCTGCAAAGTTGTAATCGGACATTATAATTGGACAGTTGGCTGTAATCGGACACCTGTGATCGGAGGGTTGCATGTAATCATACTCATGATTAACAAATCGGACTCATGCTTCGCGGTCATCTGACTTTGTTAATCACTCTTATGATTAGTAATAGTAATTGGACCAAGTGGAGTACAATTCAGGGAGTAATTGAGCAAGTAATTTCAAAATTGGACGAGCGCTATAACAAATTGTGAAATTAAAAATGTCATTTTGAGAACTTCTTTTGAGCGAAAACATCTGTAGCTCTTTTCCTAAGTTTTGAAAACTGTAGAAAACTTTGCTAAGGAAACCATTAAAGCGTGTGTAATTGACGTGAAAATCATGTGGGTATCCAATTACAGGTGTCCGATTACAAAAAGTTCAAATCGGACATCTGTAATTGGACACCCATGTGATCGTGCGCCAATTACGTGACAAATAGGTGTGCGGAGAACCAATCACGATCGAGAATTTTGTTATGTATGCAATTAAAGACCAAATTGAACTCCACTCAGTCCTATTACCAGTATAAATTAAGATTTTTAAATGAAGAATTGCTAGAAGAGTACAGTGTACATAATAACTATGTACACCAAAGAAAAATAGATAAAATACTCAAATGGATAAAAAGATGATCTCTGTTGGATAACTTAAGCATTGTAATAACTTTTATAAGTAAAACTAAATAAAAGTTATTACAATGCTTAAGTTATCCAACAGAGATCATCGTTTTATCTATTTGAGTGATAGCTATTGGCTGAACATATAAATACCTAAATATGTTTTTTAAAGGCATTTTCGAAGAGTTTTGTTAAAATCCCTCAACAAGGACTTACAACAGGAACTACAATATGTGAGTCAAGTCATTAAAGATCAACCCAAGAACTACCAAGTTTGGTAAGTTTTACTTATACAATAGAACCATGCATCCTGATCACTATTTTAATATGGCCACCTCGTTATTATAGCCACTTTATTTTGGCGCAAACAAAAGCTCTGTCAGTCATTTTCTTATTTAACAAACCACTTTAGTATGGCCACCCTGTTAATACGGCCAGATTTTTGTGGCCTGTGGGTGACCTGATTAATTGGTGTTCTACTGTATGCAAATTCAAGAATTAAAATGCCATATCCGTCTTTTATTGATATCAATAAATTAGTAAACAGATGACGAGAATGAAGACCAACTAGCTAGGGTGAAAGGAGCACAGATGTCCAATAGATCAGTAATTCAACTATTATAGAATAAAATACTAATTGAATTGCTTTTTGTGAGAATTGCTAGTCTACCTGTCTGAGAGTGACTAAATTTTGATTACCTGTAACTTAAAATTTTGTTATCTGACTGTACCTATTTGTTGAAAAAATACACCGTGTTGTACTTGCACAAGCCATCAGGCCAGGAAAAGTAGATTAAACCGTGCAGTGGAATTTTGTCATTGAAATGTTTAACCTGTGTATAATCTTGTCCGAACAGGTATCACAGAAAGGTTATTGTCGAATGGCTAAAAGATCCAAGCAAAGAATTGCAGTTCACTGCAGATATTCTACAACTAGATGCGAAAAACTATCATGCATGGCAACATCGACAGTGGGTCATCAAAGAATTTAGTTTATGGGAAAAAGAACTTGATTATGTTGATAAACTTTTGACAGAAGATCTTAGAAACAACTCAGCATGGAATCAAAGATATTTTGTGATCTCTGAAACAACTGGCTTTACTGAGGACATTGTGCATAGAGAAGTAAGGTGAGTAGTTTTATACAGGTTTCTTTGACATAGTACATGTAATTGAATGCAAATTTGAAATGTGACTGACACTACTGATGCTGGATCCAAATTAGTATTAATTAGTAAACCAGTCAGTAAGTCA
The DNA here is from genome assembly GCA_964020085.1 of Micromussa lordhowensis. Classification (NCBI taxonomy): domain Eukaryota; kingdom Metazoa; phylum Cnidaria; class Anthozoa; order Scleractinia; family Lobophylliidae; genus Micromussa; species Micromussa lordhowensis. The sequence continues at coordinate 9,941,017 of OZ026595.1, forward strand.
GTTCATCCGTTTTCCCTTTTTTATAGATCAACTTTGGATCTCATAAAGAAAGTGCCTAATAATGAAAGTGCGTGGAATTACTTAAAAGGGTAAGTTGATGGAACTACACTGTCTTATTAGCGGAGCACCGCTAAACAGAGCCCCATTCTCGTAGAAACCCATGAATCGCTTTTCTTGTGGTAAAAATGGCTAGCAGTGCTGCTTGTGGGCGTGTAAGTACAACAACAATGTCGCCAACATGGTGGCTATACTCCAGCTAATAGTTGACCGAGACATGCAGCCTTGGTTTATAGCATACAACTTTGATATTTGGACATCCATGTTATAGTCAATTGACACCAAAATTATCCCTGAGTAAAAACAGACATCAAATAGTGATGGGTGTTTTTGTATTCCAGTGTTCTTCTCCAGACCGGTCTCAGTAAATATCCAGGTTTAAAGAACACCTTGTTAGAAATGTACAGTAATGGAATTGATTCACCATATTTAATGTCGACATTGATTGACATCTATGAAGAGGAGCTTGAGAGTGGTCTCGCTGATTCAAACTGCCTTGATCAGGCTTTAGAGGTATGTTGGATGTCATCATAAAATTCCAGTCTAGTTCTACAATCATTGCAATTAATCCATTACCACAAAAAATATTTGGTTGCACAGGCCTGCCATTACCTCTTTGCAATTGTGTAGGACATTTGAAATCTATTTACTAATGTATAATTTGTAATTTGAAGTTGATGTTACATGTACACCTTAGTCAATGCTGTTACAAATAATATTATTATGGTAAGGTTTCTTTCCAACGCCTACAGGGAGAAATAACAATGCAAGCAACTACTAAAATGTCTGTGTTAGAGGGTGATTTAATATCTAGATATCATAATACTAATAAAAGCTGTTTCAATTAACATTGACTAAATGGTGCTCTGGGTATTCATAATTTGGAATTTGGCATAGTGGTGTACAAGAAATCTACAAACTAATTTGTATTTTTGTATGTGAAGTATTAAGAAGGATATATTAGATTTTCCAGTCATAAGATCATTTTTTCTGTTAGTAGCTTTTCTGTCACTGTTACATGATGTTTAGTTGAAGATTCTTCTAAACTTCAGTGTGGTGAAAATAACCTTGTTTCCACAAGTCTGAAGGAAAAGGAAATGTACAAAATGGCCTTTGTCAAGGTTGTTATATCTGATTAATATGCACGTGCAGTAGCTCTCCACCACTACCCTAATAACTTTCCGTCCTGTGACAGGAACTTGAGGCTATGATCCAACAACATTAACTGAAGTGGCTATGTACAGGAAAATTCTCATAGTCTTGCATTTATTTAGCTACCAGTCAATTTAATCAATGGGTTAACTTTTTTTTCATCTAGCTGTGCCATAAACTTGCCACAGATGTTGACTACATCAGAAGAGAGTACTGGAATTACATATCACGCAGTCTGAAGAGCAAATTTGGGCAGGCACAATAACATCATCATATGAAATGATGACATTAGCAAATTATTAAATAATAATTTTTAAAATTATACTTATTAAAATATATACTTCTCAGCAAAAGTAAAAAATGCAAGAGCATCATTTATTTGTTCAGCGAGTTCTTTCAGCTAATGGTTTTTTTTGCTGCAAAGGTGACTAAGGCAGCAATATTTCCATAAGCAGACACTTGCTAAATACAGTGAAAAATTCTGTAGGTGTCCCCACTGGGCCAGGCATATCTTATTGTGACATAGCTGGCAAATTCATCCTGTCAAACTCAGTGTATAAGCGTGCATCTTAATCCAGTGATGTGCACTTTTGGCGCTGGAAAAGTTGATTGTTTTTGTCATACTTTTAGCTGTGAATTGTTGAGTTGCAATTCACTTGGGAAATTTGGAGAGCATGAAAGAAGCTAGAGTTGCTTTTCGCCATGCCTCAGGCTAGTCTTATGGTTCTTTGTGCCCTCTGATATTCCTGCATGCATCATAACTCGATGACACATGTATAATCGCTAAAACATTAAACAGTATATTGATAATTGTCGGCAGCAAGCAACAACTTAGTTTTGCAACTGTGAAACAGTTTACAGATAAAGGAGGAACATTGCTGTTTCAGAATAAACTTTTACTCTTGCCCAACAGTTACTAAAGTTAACAAGTGATTAAGAAGAGAGCTCTTAAAAAGACATAACTTAGAGGCTGGTATTTGTTGAAAATGAGTCACACTGACTGACTCATTGAATAGCCAGACTGATTTATTTGCATGTAATCTGAATACCAGTTATGTGGATAAAGCTATTGTGAGAACAAGTCATTCAAATACAATGGTGCCGACACTGTTGACTTGGTTGTCAGTGTGTGTTTTTATAATGGCAATGCTGAGCTCTGCAAGACTTTGACAAATTTAATTTGGTTAAAGTCTTGCACAGAGACCTTTTCCACTTTAGGTAGTTGTGTCAGTGGTTAAAATTTTTCTCAGAGCACCTGGTAATGATTATGATTAATTAAGGTGGCTCTAAACATTCAGGAAAAATGCATTTTTTTAAAAAAAATATAACATTTAAAGCCCTTGAACACTTGTAAAAAGCATTTTGAAACGATCTTGCTGAATTTGCCTCTAGATGACGTCAAAGATAGATAAATAAAACCTCAAAAGGGTGCCATAGCAACCACTTTAAGTGAAACCTTCAAAATTTGTTTTCTCTTTCTGAGTGCAATAATTGCAAAATATTATTGCGTGCAACTGATTTTTCTTCACCATATGTAAGCAAATTTTTTGGTCCCTTTTAGCCTATTGGGCTACCTTAAGGTTGCCGTATACCTTCAGGGGTGTCTCGCGTCCAAGCAATGTAACACATCCAGTTTAAACTGTAGATACCTAAACCCCATATCAAATTAAAGCTTACAGAGCTGGCTATCCAACTATACCAAAAATTTTGAAATAAAATGAATTGTTGAATTTTTCACAACTTCTATTCTAAATGCGAGCGTCCGAATCACCTTTTCAGGGCTGGGTTGTTCGAAAGCCGGTTAACGTTAACCCAGGATTAAAAGTTAACCAAAGTATTGATTTTTCATGTTTAAAAATGTTTTTCACTGCCTATGTTTTGGGTAGTTTGAGATTATTCAAACTTAAAACTGAAGGATAAACAAAATGAATATAAACAGAAAAACCCACCAAACAGTTACAAATTTAAACTAAAAATTCGCGCTAACTTTGGGTTAGCTTAACCGGGCTTTGAACAACCTGGCCCAGAGCTACAAGTCAGAGCGAATTTTGTCTTTCGCTAATTTAATTTGTTCCTCAGTTTCTGGACCCAAAGCACTTAAAAATTTGTCTCCGTTTTGCCGTACTCAGTTACAGTGAAAAGTTAGTATTAGAAAAATGTGAAGTGTTTGTACAAAAATTGCTCTCAGTGAAAAAATATTTCAAAAGAAAAATCTACCCACTGTCAAAATTTTGGGGGCAATCGGACAAGCTCATTACAGTGTCCGCTTCAAGTGAAAAAATTGATTCAAGAAAACAGAGCTAAATACATCAATCAGACTGGTATTTTTTACTTCCGGCCAAAATGTAAAACCGCAACTTCTCTGCCAATATTTAATCTTTTTTAATGATTTCTTTTTTACATTAGAGATTTCGTTTGGATCATTACTTAAACCGAAATATCGAAATTTGAAGAAAATTGCCGATCTGAAGGTATATGGTAACCTTACTGGTAACTTCTGTCCGTAACATTGTCCAACTGTTTAATAACAAATTTTTTGAATGGAAGTGTTATCTTTATTAAAAATATACAATCCTGGATAACTTAAGAAAACTTTAGAGTTAAAACATGAGTTTGAGTCAGTTGATACATCTGAACACAGTCCCATAGAGTGTATGCTTGCAATTTAATTGTTCACTCCTTTTGGTTCATCCTCTTTAGTCAAAATGTCACAGAACTAAACAGTAAATAAATATAAATTTGTTTTCACAAGAATAAATTTTAAATTTACTGTAAGTCGCTGTTTGAACTCCACTTTTTTATTATAAATAAAAAATAATAGTCTTTGTTTGTTCAAAATTATTTTTCACTAGTCTTTTTAGCATGGAAAATTTATCGCACAATTTCATTGCCCCTTTTCACTGAAACGAGTTTTGCATCGTACCGAAGCCAAACTGTCACCAAAGGCCAAGAAGCTTTAATTCCATGTTACTATCAAGAACATCTGTTGCTTTGTATCTTGCAGATGGCATTGTTCTTTGTAGCAGGATGAACACTGAATGTTGGCTCTGGTTGATTGCAGTTTAGAACTGTGATGTGTTTACAAAGCATGATATCTTGGTACATGGCAAGTGACTTTTCCTGGAAGACCGTCTAACTGCTCCTTACATTTCCACCGTTTGTTAACCTGGTGTAAAACTGTTTAATTGTATTTGAGGATCAAGTCCACGGCCTGCGCAAGATTATCCACACATCCATCTGGTTTGACTGTAGGGTGATGCTCATCTTCAGGCCTACAATTTTAAAAATATCAGTTTATCAGATAAAAATGACTTGTTTTCCTCCTAGCGTAAAGAAAATGTCAGTTTGCGATATAAATCTGTTTCAAATTGGAAGAACTGTTAAAAAATATCCTCACTAATCTTTTAATTAAGCAAGGATATTTCAGATTAAGATAGCGATGATAATGGCAAATTTCCTCACCTAAAATAAAATGTACAGACTGGCTTCTTAACAAATGTAATAGAAGGGCTTCTCTTCTGGTAATTTTTGTATTCTCATACCTAGAGCTCTAATTTAAATTGAAAACACCAAAACACAGTTGTGTGAACTTTTGTCACTGCACATGGCAATATGTTGTCCCCTAAAACTGTCCAAGAAGTGCAGATGAATTCCTGCAACCACGTGAAATGAAAGGCATCAAATGCTCTCTCTGTCTAACGATACCTGAACTTTCCAGTTCTGACTTGCACTCCTCGAATTCCACAGGCTTGAGCCCCGCCCACATCTGACACTATGTCATCTCCAATCATAACTGCCTAGAAAGCAAAAGCAGATAATCACTTTCAATTGGCACTTAGACTGACTGACAACTTGGAATTTGATTAAAATTTGACCTTGGCTCCAAGGCATAAGGGAATAAAACAAAAAAAAATAATAGTACATTTTCTGAGAGATGGATTAATGATGCATTTCGTTATCCACCTATGCCATGGGATCATGTTAGAAAATTATATTTTGATATACTGTTGAACCATGCTGTTTCAAACTCTCAGGGGAAACAAAAAATAGTTTGAAATAGTGGGAGTCCAAAATACCGGATAGTAAATGACTTGAGGGCAAATCCAAGGAAAATGGTGTTGCCTTCGAAATAACAGGAAATCTCAAATAACCAAGTTTAGATTAGTAGGGTCCAACTGTAATCAATGAAATTGGCCAACTGCTACTTACATCTTCAGGTAACACATGAATGATTTCCAAAGCAGCAAGGAAAAATGTTGGAGCAGGTTTGCCAACAATCTCAGCTTTTACATCACAGGCAAACTGTAAAATAAAATATATTTAGTAATAATACAAATATTAATTAATACCGGTAGGTGCATTCTTTGATTTCCTAGCAAAAAAAGGCATTAAGTATTTGGGAACACTGTTGAAGAGGGGAAAAGGTGCAAATCAAATATTGATGAAAATGAAATTTTAAAAAAATAATTTATTATACAGAAACAAAAAAGCAGAAGTAAGAAGTTACTAACTTCTAAGGCCTTAGTGTATGGACCTGCATCTAGCACTAAATTTGAACCACGTCTGTAATAGCGGCTGAAAATAAGTAAAATTAATTAACAACACAATGCCTTCCCATGAAGCCACTTGGGATTGCTTCAAGACTTATCAGGATAATAATAACTCCATAACTATAGACTGTAAGTAGTCCCTTTTTCACTTGATTCCACCTACTGAAGAAGGGCTAAGCAGTGAAACAGCAACTATTTGACACTTTAAGAGCCTTTTGAGCTTAAATCGTGCCACGCATCTTATGATTTTTTTGCTCATACCTACTGCTTTTTTCACTTAGGCCTAGGGCAAACATTGAATCTAAGTCGCGTCGAATACATTTAAAATAGGTGCAACAAAGATTTGACTTCATTCCAGTGTGGTAGTAAACGTCGAACCTCTATCGATCCTATTTCATCAGTTGCACTTCATTAAAACACAGGAATAAGCATGTGACCCCGTGCTATTCACCCGATGCGCTGCTAATTACTGCTAGGACTTGCTAGCAAAATGCAGAAATACAGTGTTTGTATAGTTAATTGCGAAAACTAGCACGAGACTAGAAAACTAGAGACAAGAAAACTAGAAAGACTCTTATTTCATTGAGCTCTGAAAACAGTTTATTAGAAACGACAGCTTTTGGTCTAATTGGCATGCTTGACTGTGCTTTAATTTTGTTAGTGAACAACAATGGAGAAGCAGTCTTGAGCAGCGGTCTTCATGTCAGCAATGATTTTCTATAGTTTGCCATTCCCGGTTGCGAAATTATCGTTGTACAGCGCATGCTCGTCAGGGGGGAAATAGCGTTTGACAGATGGGGGGAGTATGTATTTTTATGACATTTGCCCAGTCCATCACATTTAAATCAATTATTTTGTAATTTGCATGATTTATGAATTGAGTTCAGCATGAGTCTAGAGCGACGTTTGCTGAAACACTGAACCACTGTCGCATTATCCGACTTGGCAAGTCGAACCTATGCTAGAGTCGAACCAATTAATTTGAGTCGAATTTAATTGCAGCAAATGTCGCACCATTCATGCACCTATTTCAAAATAAATAGGTTTGACAAATTAAATTCGACTTAGATTCAACATTTGCCCTAGGCCTTAGTCTGTAGAGCAAGACCATAAATAAACCGTGAGGGAAAAATGGTTCTGTGGAATCCTGGGGGCAAGAAGGACTTTGCGCTGCCATTTTTTCTCACAGTTTTCTTTCATGTCATGCTCGACGGACTAATTAAGCAAATGAGGGTCTACTTGTAGTCTACCAGAATTGTGATGAATTTTTGAACTTTCTTTACTTCAGAATTCTCTTTGTCAAACTATGTGAAAGAAAGTAATGATTAAAGAGGAATTTTATTTGATAAATATCTCATACAAATATCAACCATTGCCACAGGGGCTTTCTCTTTTCTATTGTGAGCCACAAAGTGATGAAAAGGAGTCACAAACTGATGAGACAGACTACCATGATGGCTTTTCCTCTTCAGTAACAGATAGAAGAAAGATATATTCTTACACCAGGGTACCAAATACCGGTATATCATTTGGAAAGAAATACACACAAAAAAAGAAAAGAAACAAATGGGCAACTTTATCCCCCTCTCAGCCACCCCAAGAAGCAACTTCATTCCCAGGGTCTCTCATCTTTCTGCCCTACCTGATGAGCGACTCTTGGAACAACATTGCTCGACACTCCATAAGTTGATCATTGCTGGCCAAACTGGAAACATTGATCATAACTTAAGATAACTCACCCATATCCCAACGCCAAAAGAACAGGACTTTCAGAATTCAAGAGAAGTCTTAAAGCCTCATTCATATGTTCATAAGTAAACTGTTCTTCAGCCCCCCCTATAACAACACAGTTTGGGTTGTGACAATCCACTCCTTCAAACTCTGCAAGTCCTCCAGGATGCAACAAAAGCAAGGGACGTAGACTACGTTCCTGCAGAATCTTTCTTGCGACAGGAGGTGGTGCAAGAAATTCATTGGCTGACAGTTTGAATCCAAATCGACCAAGCTTGGAGACAAGCTGTTCCCTTGTACAAGTATCTTCATTTGTGCAAAACTGTACCTTGTACCCCGCTGCTTTGAGCCTTTGAACCAAGAACAAGAGACATAAAAGTGCTGTATATTAATATGGAAGAAAAATAAATGGCCGAGCTCTAAAAGGAAAGAGTGGGCACTGCTAACTAGTGGAAAGACATTCTTGTCAAAGTCCCTCTGCATGAAGCAGGAATTGGTACATAACAATTAGATTTAGTCAAACCTAAAAGCGGAGCTCCTGGGCTGGGTTGTTCAAAACCTGATTAAGCTAACCCAGAATTTTGATTTGAGTTTTGTAACTTTATGGTGAGGTTTTCTGTTTATGTTTTTTCGCCTCCTGTTTTGAGTTTGAACAACCTCAAGGTCCTCAAAATACACATCATCGGAGACCCAGGGGCTGCTAGTCGGAACGATGCAATATTTTTGGGTGAAAGATACTTTCAGGTGAAAGTTTACTAAGAGCATAAGAGCCTCTTGAAGTAAACTTTTGCCTAAAAATATCGCTAGCCCAAAAATAATGCATCATCCCGACTAGCAGCCCCTGGTTCTCCAAGGATGTGTATTTTGAGGACCTTGAGGTCTGAGGATGCAAAATACACAAAATAAAAGCAGTACATGAAAAAAATTGGTATACAAGAAAAATTTGTACTTCGGCTAACTTTAAAATTCCTGGGGTGAGATACAGGTTAGGGTTAGGTTAGCGTTAAGGGTTAGGGTTAGGCCTCGAAACAATCCAGCCCTGATTACAGCAAGTTAACCTGACATGAAACCCTGATCCAACTGAAAACCAGCACTTGGTCAGCAGTCAACTTAAAAAAAAAACATGTGATCTTGATGAGCCCTAAACTTGAGCCTGTAATATGATCATGTGATACTGGTCAGCGAATAACTTGTTTTGACAGGTGTCAATTGACCATAACATGGATGTCCAATATCCAAGGGCACTATAAACCAAGGGCACATCAACCTATTAGCTGGAGTATGGCCGCCACCTTCCACGACTCTGTCATTGCCGTCACCATCGCCGTCGTTGTTGTGCGTATGCGTCCACAAGCAATACCGCTAGCCATGGGTTTCCTTTTCTTTCCTATATGGGTATGGGGCTCCGCTCGTGCACCTTCGGTACACAGAAACTCCGCTATTAGCTCTGATTAAACATGACATGAGGTGGTTTAGGAGAGGAGGAGGAGGAGGAGGAGGAGGAGGATTTCCACCCTCCCTGGTACCCCTGGGAGGTTCAGTCCAGGTGTACTGGTTCACAAGGGTATAACCATTGTTCTTTCTTTGTTTAGGAGTCATTGGTTAGCTGTTGTGGATTGTTTGGCTCTTGTGAACCGGTATACGAGGACAGAACCCCCTGGGGAGGGGGTCCTTCCCACCGGCCTCATTCTGCACATTTTTTATGAACTAGGAAATAATAATATATTAGCTCAACGCCTAAGAAAACATAATTTTAGAGTTCAGAATATCTTTTTTTCAGTTTAACGCTTCATTGACAACTTCAAGATGCTTGAAATTATCTACGGAAGTTAGTCTATCGAAGTCTACGTATAAGCTCAAGCTTACTTTTCAATGGCTTGAACAGAGCCAGGAATAACCTCCCCACCTTCTTCACTACTGTTGTAAAGGACGCCAGTAATATCAATCAAAACTCCCTCAATTTTCCTACCAAGCCAGGGCGGTACTCCATCCGTTTCCTCTCCACTCGACATCTTTCAAGCCGGTACGAGGACCGAGACATTGAATTTCCGAACGGGTCCGATCCCAATCCGAACCCAACATCGGACAACGAATGTTTCCGAAGAAAACCGAAACTTTGACTCGGAGAATTTATTTACTTACGAAGGGTGCAGGAACGCTTATCAACTGTATTTCAGTTCGTGGAGTGTGCAGTTTTGCTCTGCAGATAAATCAGCCAGCTAACTTTGTTGTGGTTCACTGACATGATTGTTTGTGGTTAAGAGGTTTTCGCTTTAATTACAGTTTTGTACAAAGTTTCTTGCACACTGTGTTTCCCGCGCCTGGGCATCATGCCTCTTCGAGATTTACAGGGAAGATTTTGTGGAACACTTCATCGCAAAGAAGTGGATGGTCACTGGGATCGTTACTACTTTGTTCTGGATGAGGACAAATGTTTGCTGCGATATTTTTCTCTCATCAACGCTCAGGTTAGCCAAGAATCTGCTCTGATTTGTCTTTCTTTACTATGCAAAACTCGAGATCAATTCAACACAAATAGTAATATTACCTAATTAGCACATTTTAAAATGTATGCACCAACACTTCCGTCTTCTTGGTGACAACGTATTTTCCTTTCGTATTAGCTTATGCTATTTTGCACAGCAAGTGTTCGAACAGAACATTTATATTTATCGGTGACTAACATGTGCGAGCGAAACAGGCTGTTTGCTGACAGGAAATAACTTGACGGGACTGTCAGGACACCATAAATGATAATAATATTGCCACTCGAGACGTTAGCTTAATTCTGTATTCTCTGTACAAATGATCACTGCATTGGAAGCGATAGAAGAACCAGCTTTCAGAATTCACAAAGTTCTAATTTGAAATTGCAAGCAGGATTCTGCACTCATACTAATTACGGTTTATCCTATCGCGTGGCTAAAATCACCTACTGAAGAAGGGCCAAGCCCGAAACGTTTAGGTCATTGTACCAAATTTGACACTTTTTAACGCTTTTCAGCCTTATATACGGTTTATCCTGTTTGACAGATCTCTACAGGAAATTCTATCCCACTGTGCTGATAAGAATCAGTAGCCGTGAGCTTCTTTCGCAGAATTCTTTTACCAATAGTTACCTTACGTAGTGACTTAAAACGTCCTTTGAACTGTACAAAGCTGAAGTTTGAGCATCACACTACATACAAATTGCTTCGTGAATACAATTATAACAATGCAGTTACTTTAGTTGCTTCGAAACATGACCAGACTGCATATGTTATGTCTGATTTAATTAAGGTAATTAAAAATTTTAGTTTTGAGGCAATTGGAAGCTAATTAAGTTGTCTAAACAATGTCAATTTAAGCTATTGATTGCAGTGACCTAATGGAATGGTCAGCTCTTGGGGCAGAAAGATGAGGTAACGAGGTTGACCAGACACAGTTGTTCAGAAGCTGATAGAGACCTTAAGATACCCGGGTACGGGTACGGGTACGGGTACGGGTACGGGTCAGACCATATGCACTAGCATACGGGTAGACCACCGATTACCCCGGGAAAACGTGTAGCTTTTACGGGAAGGACACAATCACATGGTCATTTAATGAATTCAAAATGGCGCTAGCCGTACCCGTGCGTGAAAATCGGGGTATCTTAAGGTGTCTATTATCCAGCAGATATGATACCACTGTGTATCAAAATCCTGATCAATACTCGGTCGACACTTGATCGATGCTCGATTGACACTCGATTGACATCTTGATTGACACTCAATCAACAGTTAGTCAATAGTCGGTTGAGTGTCGGCCAACTCATATGCATTGATAGAAAATTAGTTTAGTGTTGTTTGAATGTAAACTGAGGTATCGATGGAGTGTCCATCAAGTATAGATCCAGTATTAATCAAGGGTCAATCGAGGGATTTGAGGAAATGATCAAGGGTATGGATTGACACTTATCCGCGGATGCCTTTAGTACACATGATCGGAAATAATCCCTATCTCTGCTGCTTAATCTCATGATACTGAAACTAGGATAAGCTTCAATTTTCATGGGACACTTAGCCCTAAACAGACTACCAACATTTACATTAATCAGACTACTGTAATTACATACATTAGTATTAAAACTGTTTGTAAAGTACCATTTGCAAAAACAATTTGGATCTTAAAATTTCAGATATTTAATTGAATTCAGACATTTAATTTTGGACAAAAATTTCAGACACAATGATGAAACATAGCTAAAGTAAATTTACACCTAAAAAACAAGAATTAGACTGAAAAGAAAACTTTGAAAATGATAGTTTTACTGCACCCTTAAGGTTTTTAGAGATGTACTGGGGAACAAATTATTATAACTCCTTTCAAGCTGTTATGTATCTCAAGCTGTGTCTCAACTAGAGTTCACCTCATAAAGGAAACTAAAAGTTTGGGAGCTATTTAACAATTTTATTAATTATAGTTTTATACTGTAAATACTTTGGATGCTAAGAATTTCAGATGGTTTTATTTTCAGACACTTTTTTCTTCCGAAAATAAAATCGTCTGACTTTTTTGCAAGTAAAGTTAGTAGTGGAGTTTTAATCACTCGTTAAATGTTTCTGGATCTTGAGTAAATATAAATATTTACGGTAAATTGAACCTGTGAGATCTAGGAAACCTTTTTCACATGTTTGACAGTGGCCATGAATCACTTTATGCAACACATTGCTGGAACTCCTTTTGCACATCCATCATGGGCCACCATGTGTGTAAACTTCTGATAGAGAGATGCGCCAATCTATGCAGTGGTTCTTGGTATTAGTCAGGGTTGCACTCAGTGGTGTCGCCTGAGCTGATCTGACACAAATTGAAATAATCACAACCATTTTGCTAATCATGTCGATGAGTGGCAGTGTGAGGGCTTTGCTCGTGATTTGTGTGTGATTTTAATTTCTCTGCTCTTTGGTTACAGGAAGAATACTTGGATTGGGAGGATTACGAAGGTGAAATTAACATCAGGCTCATAACCAAGGTTTGACGTGTTATTTTTTGTGAATTTTATATTGTGTCATTGACTTCTGACATATAGAAAAGCAGTAAATTCATATATGATCATGTTCAAATTTGTCATGATTTGTTTTGTCAAAATTTAGTCTGAACATTTTTTGTTATTCAATATTAGATTGAGGACAAATCAAAAACTGAGGACAAATCAAAGTATGATGAATATATCGGTATGTCTAAATGTGTTTTGTAGCATAATAATAAAAATCAACTTCAGTGTTTGCTGCCTTCGAAACCTGAAGAAGTCAAAGTACATGTAGAAAAATAATTGAACTCTCATTCAGTTGATGCTAGACACAATTGTTCTCATTCTCCCAAAACTAATCAGTATTGTTCCACATTAGAATAGACATGACTAGTAAACTTATAAAGCTCAGGACGGTTCCATTCTCCCTATTTTAACAGAGATTCAAACATGTAATGAGAGGTTCTGTGTACGGGCAGACACGAGAGAAGGAACACAAGAATGGATAAGAACACTACGCAATGCTGCTGTAAGTGTCACAAATTAACGCAGCTGCATGCTAGCTCAAGCATAATGCCAGGTCGATCTTACAAATTCTCAGATACCTGGGTCTCACTATACAGTAGAAGTTTGAAAGTAATGGTCCCCCAAAAAATTATGGCTCCACGGACGTTACATTTGAGGCCATTTTGTTTAATATACAATCTGCTTTGTTTCTGAGGGTAGTTAGTAACATACTTTTATTATATGGCTAGCTCCGTGAGCAGGCAAGATGAACCAAATGCTGCAATGTGATTGGCTACCAGAGTGGGCAAGACGGTGTTATCTTGCCTGCTCTGGACTACCTGCAAGAAAAATTTCCCTAAAAGCCACAAGATACTGGAGATTGAACGTGGACCGATGACCGCGGATGCCTTTAGTACACACGATCCGTTGATACTCCTAGTAGGCAGTTCATGTTAAATTTTAAAGAGTGACCTAATTTCTCTAGAGTTGATTTCTTGTTCAACTTAACTGGACTTAGTTTTACTTTTTAGAGTCCTTGAAGACCTTACAACGCTTGTTATTTCTCAGGTGAATCCTTCTAAGAGAACAGAAGACTCCATGGTCAGTGAAGATAAATTAGCAAATCATAGCACAGAGGCTGACAAAGACAGTACACTGGAGCAACCAGAACGGGTTTGCTATGAAACAAAAATCATTGGCGGAGCAGTGGTCAGGATACCTGTCAGAAAGGTGAGAACTGTTAAAATACTATGATCAAATTTTTACCCCTTGATATTTTAGGTGTATCACATAGAATTCCATGAAAGAATAAAAACGCTGTTTACCATTTGCAAATACCTGCATTAGTTACAGAGATATTTAAGTTTGAAAAATGTGTAAATTATACAAACGAGATGACTGATGACGTCATATACTCAATCCAATATTATCTCAAGTATATAAATAGAGCTATCTTGGCCAATTTGCACCGCAGACCATTGAAACTTGGCAGGCTAATAGTTCTACAGGAAAAACACCTACGGCTATAAAAAGTTCTGTTCCCATGGCAACTCACTCTTTTCCAGTCCCCACCCACTTGATTTTGATATGTTAGTGATTTTCAGCTCGAAAAACACTAAACGGGGCCACAAACCCTAGTTAACATATTTATGTGCCTGCTGGATCATGCATACGAGGCATCATTTACAGATATGAAAATGGAATGCTGAGGGTGGCCAGAAATGCCTTTAATTTTGGGGAGGTCTGGAACCCAGTATGTTGCCATGGTAACAAAACGTTTAAGCTTCTATTGTGGAGTACCGTTAGGAGAATCTTACTGCAAAGAATCAAACATTTCTGATAAAAATTGTTTGAGATATCTTTTTTCATCATATATGAGCAAAATTAGCTTGAGAATATGACATCATCACTTGGCTAATTTGCATATTTTAAAAACTCGAATATCTCTTGAATGAAAAGAGATATTTGAAAAAAGTAAACAGCATTTTTATTCTCATACAGACTTCTTGTTTATGTAAAATGGCTTCAATAGGAAAGATGCAATTTTCATCATAGTACCATTTTAACATTTATTTATTTAAGAACTGTTAACATTTGCAAGAAAATTTCCCCAAAAGCCACAAGGTACTTGAGATTGAACAGATGACCGATGAGCGCGGATGCCTTTAGTACACACGATCCGTTGATACTCCTAGTAGGCAGTTCATGTTAAATTTTAAAGAGTGACCTAATTTCTCTAGAGTTCATTTCTTGTTCAACTTTAACTGGACTTAGTTTTACTTTTTAGAGTCCTTGAAGACCTTACAACGCTTGTTATTTCTCAGGTGAATTCTTCTAAGAGAACAGAAGACTCCATGGTCAGTGAAGATAAATTAGCAAATCATAGCACAGAGGCTGACAAAGACAGTACACTGGAGCAACCAGAACGTGTATGCTATGAAACAAAAATCATTGGCGGAGCAGTGGTCAGGACACCTGTCAGAAAGGTGAGAACTGTTAACATTTATTAGTAACTAAGTCTGGTGTATGTAATCTAGTGTCGTATCAAACATTTGGTTAGGATTTTGGTCGGACAATACATTCTTTTGTAAGTCACGCTTTTGCTCCTTTTATGTCATTATCTATTGTTTGACGGAAAGGGTTTCTATTGTTTGCAAGACAAAGGTTAGGAATCACCGGCACGTAGCAAACTCACCGAGCGCAAAATTTAAATATCTTCGGAAGCGATAAGTGTTATATCCACAATCTTCGACGGTATTTGCATCGACAGCACTCAGTACAGAAATGTTTTCAAAGTGTAATTTAGCGAAACCCGCAAAGTACTGTGTAGACGCGGTCAGGCCATATGAACGGGAACATCCGACGAATATTATTTCTGTGCCACTTCTCGCACATTATGACTGTGCCACTCAGGAATTCAGAGCTGAAAATAAACAGTTGAAAACTCAAACGACGACGCAGTTTCATTAATTCATGAAAGCGCGAGCAGAGGCCATCGAATTGAGAGAGCAATTAAAACCATGAAGTAAATAAACAGAAGTCAATTCCAATTTTTGTAAGTCAGAAGCGAAACAAATTAAAAGCGTATATTGCATAACTAAAATAATTCTTCCCCAGCTGCTTGCAATTACCGAGCAGTCGTTTTTCTAATAACTCCCAGCCACTTGCTCCCAAGAACACGAGCTAATGAAGAAATAAAC
Organism: Micromussa lordhowensis; assembly: GCA_964020085.1. Lineage (NCBI taxonomy): Eukaryota > Metazoa > Cnidaria > Anthozoa > Scleractinia > Lobophylliidae > Micromussa > Micromussa lordhowensis. The sequence goes on from OZ026595.1 coordinate 9,956,706, forward strand.
CTACACAAAGAATGCCACAACCCTAATTCTAAATCATTCTTTTTGCTTAGGACCTGACTATGTTCTGATAAAAAGCGCAGGACAGTTAGGTCGAAGAAGCGTGCGCGTACTAGTTCACCCCCTGTTAGTCTGTCTGATTTTTCCCCAGTACTTTCACGTTAGGATCAAACATGTCATCAATAAACTGTAAACTTTATATTTATTTTTGTTTACTGTGCATTGTATTTTGAATGGACCTTAATTTAATAAGCAAAGTGGTCTTAAGATTAAAAATATATTATGAATTGTTAGAACATTCAATTAGTGAGTGCAATATTTCTCCTGCTAATTATAGTAAATTGGAGGTTGAGAGGTAAGTGTGTTAACTCAATTCTTCCTAAGAACATGACACCAGGGCAAGGCTGGGTTCAAACACTTGATTTCTCTACTACTTAATATACTGCTGCACTGCTGATAATCTACTGGGGCGACCCATTACTTACAGACCAATTAAAGTAGGATAGTTAGAACTATCTAGCATTACCGGTACTGTGACATTATTACAAGTTGTTTATTGTTTAAGGAGGAGGCGCGGTGGCCTCATGGTTAGTGCGCTCGACTCCGGAGCGAGCGGTCCGGGTTCGAGCCCTGGCCGAGGACAGTGTGTTGTGTTCTTGGGCAAGACACTTTACTCTCACAGTGCCTCTCTCTACCCAGGTGTATAAATGGGTACCTGCTATTTGTTGGGGAAACCTAACAAAATTGCGGGGGAGTGACCTGCGATGGACTAGCATCCCGTCCAGGGGAAGTAGAAATACTTCTAGCCGCTTCATGCTACAGAAACCGGGATAAGCTCCGGCAGCTATGAGCCAGCCTTGGCTCCAAGGCTTCACACTATTGTTTAAGGAAGAATTATTTTTTATCACTGGGTTCTAAACGGAACTGTCGTGACTGCGTGACATTTGTCATAACTGACAGCTGGAATCACGAGGTTGTGAGTTCGTAATAGGAGACGCCAGTGATTGTGTAATAGGTTTTTCGAGAGAACGAGAATTAGGACGCGTTGTGAACCAGATCGTGAGAAAATAAACCAAGAATTTGTCCAGTATTCGTGAGTGCGAGTAGTGACTTAAGGTGTACCCCACAAGTTCGGTACATTTCAGATTTGTTCATTTTTGTCCCTTACTTCAGCCGAGTACTGCTAATAATTAATAAAAGCTGAGCCTGTCATTAATTCTCTGATGTAGATGACAGACTCAGACAGTGATGGTGGAAGTTATTCCAGTGATTCACTGATACGATCAGGCTCTGCTGGTACCACCAGTACTATTAAACCAATTAAGGAAGGATACTTGACAAAAAAGGGAGCACTGGTGAGTAAGATACAGTTACCTTAAAATAGTTTTATGTTTTGGTACATGATTTTTTTAAAAAAATTAAGTAAGACCTAATTCAAGCCTGCAAATAACAGTTGGTCATCAGACATGTGTCCATTAAATTTCAGGTTTTTCCCTGGTTGTCGGACACTCTGGCCATGCATGTCTGATACAGTAATAAAACATTTTATCAGGAGTTTGCAGTCCATTAATGTGGAACACTGCATTAATTCTTACAGTATTCAATCCACAATATTATGCAAATTGATGTCTCATGTTTCATTTGTACAGTCTGTTACATCTAAGCCTGCAAAACCTGAGACTAAGACAGCTTATCACCATGTTTCCTTTTGTTTTCCACTGATCTCTAGCGAAGGTTTTGCTGCGCCAAAGCTATGTTAAGGTGGCTCAAAACAGTTTCCTGCACTTTCCAAGACTTAGATTTAGATGGGTCATTATAACCGCTCTTTATCAGTTGATGCTCCAATCGTAGTATCAAAAAACTGCCCAATTATTGATGAACACATTATCAATTTTGTGACACAATAGGTTACCATAGCAACAGTATAACCTGCTAAAAACAGCCTTAATTTTAGCTTTAACTGCTAGGAATTCTTAAATGGGCTCGGTTCAATTTTTATATCATCTGAGGTCCAATTAAGATGTAGATACATGTATGTGTCAATAGATTTCTCTCTTTCCAAAACGTATAACTGCTACATTCTTAAATTTTTTGCCTAAACAAACAGGTTTCTTTTCCAGTAAATTTGGTTCTGGCCTGACAAATGAATAGCCTATAGCCAAAATTACATGTATATACAGCCTTGTAATTGAATTAGTGCAGTAATGCTTTGAATTCGTCTAACAAGTTGGTGCTAACATTTTTATTGTGACGTCAGTCTAACACACTATGTTGCACATCATGGTGCTCTCTTCCATTTGGAATTTCCTGACAGACAGATCTTTTGACACCAGCATTAGACAGTAGGGCTCTTTTGACTAAACTTACACACTTGTCTCTTTTAAATATTAACTCCCTTTGTTTAATTTAAATATGGTCATGCTTGCTGCTAATGTTGTAAAAATATTTCCTTTCAGGTCAGGAATTGGAAAAAAAGATATTTCAAGCTGGACAGTTTAAGACTTGCATATTATGAAAAAGATTCTGTAAGCTTTACGATTTTATGAAATTGATCTTGATTAATGGCCTTTAAGCCTAATTTAGATTGCCTATTCCTCCAATACAGTTACTAAATTGTGTATTATTTTCTCAGGGGTGCTTGATTTTGAATGGTTTACAGTACTGTTGTCTTTTCTACGTAGTCAGAAACATTTTATTTAAATAAATTCTTAGAAAATAGCCCAAAGAAAGCACCCATACTGAGTGGTATAAAATTCTGTTTCTGTAACTTGATAGAAAAAAAGAGCTAGCACGAGCTGTTGACATAATGCTGGCGCGAGCAAAGAGAATTTACATTTTAATGATCAAAGTAAACAAGACAAGTTCACTTGCTTTTGTTATTTTCATTATGGTATTTTCTAAAAGAAATAGAAAACATGTTCTCTGTGTTTCTATTGAGTTATAGAAACACTCAGGAAAAGTTTGAGAGAACTTGAAAAAGCTGCGGAAATACTCACCTGTGGCTGGTGTTCCCACAGCATTTCTCGTTCTCAATAGAAACATGGTACATGTTTTGTATTTCTTAAATAGTGATAATGAAATTAAATTACTGACAAATTTTAAGATGAAAGACCTCAGGTAAAATGTTAGAAAACATGTTTTAATTTCAATGTCAAACTATCTGGCCATGGCTTAATGTCCAGTAGGTGACTCACATTCAGGCGGTAAACTAAAAGGATTGTGCTTATCCTGGTATATATTATGAAAAGTAATAAATTTTAAAGGGGTGATTTTTTTAAACAGGATAAGGAACCTCTCAAGGTGATTTTTACATCAGATATTACAGCCGTAAAACCAAATCTTAGGTAAGTATAAATAATGATTAACATGTAACCCAAGTTAAGTATCAGGAGTTGCTAATGTTGTGTACTACAACTATCAAGTTATTCAGCACTAAATACCTTCATAACGTTTAAATACGACCTTGTACCCAGTGAGAAAATTTAGAGGTTCAAGTTACCTAGGCCATTCACTCAGTACAAAGCAATTCATAACTATTAGTTGGACAATTTTTAACTTGGAAAATATTTATATTTTCCAAGTTGTAGTGGGACTATTTCACTTAATCACTGGGTCACTTCCTGTTAGACATTTGGCACACCGGGAGGGAACTCTTATATGAGAAGGTTAGGGATGTTTGTCAGAAAATTTGAATTTTATTCCTAAAGAAGACTAACAAAGGCATTGTTCAAGCTTCATTACTATCAAAACCAGCAGAGTGGTAAAACTACCATTGGAATTTTAAATCCGAAGGGGTTTGATTCTACTGTCATGTCATGTGATCCAAAAAATTGTACTCCACCTGCTTGCTCATAAACAGCGGCGAACGAAAAGATGGATTTACAAGTGAAGGTTGACCATAATCAGAGAGTGGAAAAGTTATTTTTTTCAGCATTATCTTTTGACTCGCCTAGAAAAGAAAGTCTTTTCTATGAGCTAAAACTGAGAATTCGAAAACTGAATAAGATGACGACCCATGACGAAGGAGACTACTGTGTGGCATTTCAAGAAATGTTAAGCTGTGCAAAGGTCACTGGTTCAGCTGATTCCATCTGCTACAGATTAAACCTCAAAATAACGGCAGCAGAACCATTACCTGTCGAAGTATTGCCCTCCAGCATTTCTTCTTGTCCAGCACGTGGCACTCTGGTGTAACTGAGCAGAAAAAAATTAAGTTTTGTTGACGATGAAACACTGCCACATGGTGAGCACATATCGGGATTGAGATTGGGCAAGTACGCAACCTCAATACCGATTGTATCCAGCCACTGCCCCAAAGTGACTTCAGCCGCCTGCATTATGGTGTGTTGCACAATTGTCTAACTCGAACTTGAACCATGTGACAACTTTTTTATGTCATGTCTTTTGTGGATCATGTGGTAAGTTTTCTGCAGCCCGCATTTCAAAATTCTAATGGCAGATTTACCACTCTAGTGATTTTGATAGTAGACCCCTAAAAGATACCACTTAAAATGGAATAGGTTTGATTACTAGCCACTGCTCAAGAAATTATCCCATGCACACATGTTGACCGGACTTGTGTACTCAAGAGATCGGCAGAAAAAATTGAGAGCGTTTCTTTTATTATTATTTCTTTGAGTGTGCCCAAAAGGATACTTTGACAGCTAAGAATGGCGACGTTCCATCATCAACAGCCTAAGTGAGACCAGAATCCTTGATTTGTACCAGAGATGATGAGCATATCCCCGACCTTTTCATAGTGGAATTCCCCCCCTCCCCCGGGTTTCAAACATCTTGCTGTCCAAGGCTGTTTTACAGTCGATTGCACCCTGTCAAGTTAGTTATTCTTTGAATTTCTGACACAGTACTCAATATCTTACTGCAGGAATGATCAACATGGAATAGATTTTCACATGAACATTTTTATAAGTAGAAGCAATTATATAAATAGCTCATTTCCCGAAAGTGTCTGCTTATACAGCTTTAACTGTACTTGATTGCCGAAAACTGAGGAGATCTTGAAAATAATGAGCTGTATGAATTTTCAAATTATGATTCAAGTCCTGATTAAAAGTTTTGGACGAACAACAGACAAGAGAACTGAGAGGAATTCAAACAAAGGTTTTCGCTATTATTTATACAGTATTGTAAATTTCAAAGATGAATGCAGACATGGTGAAATTTGAACAAAATAGTTGATAAATAAAAAAGACATTACACGAAACTGGGAGTTCAGCTGTCACTAGTATCACCTTGGAAAGGAAAGAAAAAAAGAAAAGATAAAAAAAGAGGTTATTACAACACAGGGTATTCACATTTGGTAACCCATTTAAGCATATTCCTTGCTGAACAGGGCTTCATTTTGTTGAGTGGATGAGATGCGGTGCTGTCCTTCTGGCATTATCACTATATGGTAGATACTTTTTCTTTCAAAAGGTAACAAAGAAAGAAAAAAATAACTGATACTGTCTGGGAAAATAAAGAATGAAAATTTAAATTGCATTTTGCCAGTGCGCTTTAACTTTAACTTAACCTATGGATTAAAACCTCAAGTCAGTAACATCAAAATATTCACTATACAGACGATCCATTTTCCAAGTTGAGTAGCTCATAGCCACTTTGATTTTTAAGAGAAATGCAGTCTGAAGATATCCAGTGACTTTAAACATGTAGAATTAGAAGTACAAAGTCTGCATATGAGCCAAGTGGTCCACCAGGCTGGATCTTATCCCGGTTTCTGTAGCATGAAGCAACTAGGAGTATTTCTATGCCCCCTGGATAGGATGTTAGTCCTTCACAGGGCTACTCCCAGCATTAAGTTTAATTTGCTGGTACCCATTTGTACACCTGGATGGAGAGAGGTACTGTGAGAGTAAAGTGTCTTCCCCAAGAACACAACATAATGTCCCTGGCCAGGGCTCGAACTCCGACCGTTCGATTCAGAAACAAGGGCACTAACCAAGAGGCCACTGCACCTCTCACAAGAGAGAGAAAGTTATTTTATTAACATGAAAAATTGTATTCATTTCAGTGTGGACAGCACTAGGAAACATCTGTTTGAGGTTGTAACACAGCCTCGAACATTTTTCATCCAGGTAAATCACTGTTTAATATTAATATTGATTTCAAGAGCCTGGGTTGGAGATTCTCGCCCATCACCTTTCTTCTTCTGTACGTGTACACATCCTTGCGCATTCAGCGATGTGACTCCATTTTGGTTTTTAGTCCCAATATCTGTGAGACATGTATGAGCTGATTCTCAGCTGCTTTCACTAGTATTTCAACTTCGCTAACAGCAGGTAGTTCTTTTCTGCCCGCCTTTTAAATTGTAGTTATCATTTTTCTTATCAAAGAGTTCAGCTGCTCTAAATAGGAACAGGGTAAGCTTTAATTTGTGTTCCCGATGGGGTGACCAGAAAAGTTTCTGATTGTTTTTTATTATAAGAAAAGGATTATGATAGGGCTGGGGTTTTCCCAACTACATGTAAAATGTTGTAATAATAATACATGATGTAATGTAAGTAAGGTGGGTGTCATTCCAGACAACTAACACAAGGCTGATTTTGGTTCTGAAAAAAATTCTCCCCTGGCTCTGACCTGTCCTAGGCTCTCGGTAGTTGGAGACATGCGAGAAAAGAGCCAAGCAAGGAAAAAATGAATGAGTTCTCCCTCATCGTTTTATCTCTCTCGCTCTTTTCTCCCCAACTACTGAGAGCCTGAAACAGGCTACCTTGCTTCATCCTCTCCTTTCAAAACTTTGCCTTTTAGAATCCCTCTCCCCTGCAGAGTCTCAAATGGCCTCGACCCTTGCAGTGGAATAGATATTACTAGAACTGCACCTAACATCTACTGCTATCAGTTTTAAATTCTTAAAATGTCATTATCCAGGGGGAAACAGAAGAAGAAATGCAATCTTGGATTCAAGCTATTGCCAGTGTATCTCCCAGAGGAAGATGTTCAAGTGAACCGGTTTGTTTACATACTTTTTACTACTGACTTTACAACACTTACTGTGTTGACAATTCACCTTCACTTTCACCAAACTCCTTGCACCAGAGTGACGCATAAGGCCTCCACATTCGCTCTCCATAAACTCTTGTCAGTTGCACTGCGCAGTACCCACCTCACTTCGGGACTGTCACCCTACTCTGGACCTACCTCACTCTTTCTCTTTCCCTCAGGTGTATTGACAAGTACTATTTGATAAATAACTGATACATTTTTCCATTCTATTTTTTTGGTTGCGTCCTGTAGGATTCTAAAAGAAGTCAAGAGTTACTAAAAGCAGACTTCCAGTTTGCAGAAACAACCACTCTTTAATAGTAGATTCACAAACAACATTTTATCAAGTTAGTGTGACTAGGTCAGGCATTTGTGTTCAAAAAAGGTAGTGTAACCTAGTCTAAAATCATGCTGTTAGTAATCTGTGGGCAAACAAGATGCTGACAGGTTACTATCAGCTGGCTATTGTGGGAGCTGTTCACCATCAAAACCCCAAACATATAACAATTGGGCAAGATATTGGTGTTAATGCTTGAACTAAAAGACCATCAGTTTGTGCACAGACATGCTAAAATAAATCATATATTTAAACCAACAAAATCAAAGAGATCCAAATTTGAGTTAATCATTAATTTCATTGGCGTTTTTACAGTGCAAATCAAAAAAGCTTGAGCACTAGTCAATTTTTTGTATCACCATCGAAAAGGGAGGACAACAGACTCATTGATTGAAATCCAGTGCTAGGCTCCAGCAGTCAATAATATTGAGACTATGGTTTTGAATTTTTGGCTCTATACTTGCAATTTGTCATGCACTTTCAGTCATCAAAGACCATGTGATATTTTTCATTACTTGGGAAAGATGCTGTGACAGCGCCCAAAGCTTGTAGTGGTTAATACATATTTTGGTTCTGTAATAAGCAACTCTTAATATTTTAGTATGATTTCAACAGAATTGGGAAGCAACAGTTTTGCCTGTATAGAATATTGTTACAAGGAAAACCAACAAGATCTGAGATAAGTAAATCACAAACCCTCAAATGGTTATTGTGCTAGTGGTTTGATCATGATTGGCTCAATAAACATGTCAAAGTCACATGAAAGGATTCAAGCTTTTCAGATTTGCACAGGAGAAAATCAAAATTGTTCATTTCCTCAAATAGGTGTGTTAAGAGGTTCAGCTGAACATGTAACTATCTAAGTTATAAAATTTGTAGGAAAATATTGTGAAGTGTTATTTTTATTTGTTATTTTTCAGACTTTTTTTAGAAATTTCTATTTTTAGTAAGAGATTAGTGTAAAAAAAACTATACACAATTATCAATAATTGAAAAAAAAAACTGCATTCTAGTTAAGTCTGCAAACAAGGTATAAGTATTTCTGTTGTCATTCCTAACCTATGTTTAGTTAGTTAGTCAGATGGGAATGAAGTTTCTTGAGGTTTATAAGATGCTTACATAGAAGTTTAAAAAATGGTCACAATTATAAGCTTTTTCTAAAGTAACAAAGTTACAAAATTCCAGAGAATGCTGGAGTTTTTGCATTATTTATGGTACCTGTATGTGAACATCTTAGCCCTTAATGAGGTGATGGCAGTACTTGCTGGTTGTATAACATGTATATCTATATCTGTGTAAGGGTCCTTATAAGAATGATCAGTTATAAGAATATTGTGACTGTAAGTAGGTAGCCAATTAATGGCAAATTATTACAAACGTGAAACAATTGTGGGGCTGACCAGGAGATTATCTTTTAATGAGATGCAACATTTTTTTGCAAAGTGCTGTTTGTCCAAATGTAGGTAGTGGGTAATCAAACACATTTATGGGAATGCCAATTGCCTTTGTCATTTGATTAGTTTGTACAAATGGTTTATGCATATTAATTTAAAAAATGTGTTTTGTTACTATACTGTAATCTACTAGATTACAATAAAGACCTGCAGTAAACACTGCAAAGACATGGACAGGATAAGTTGTTCTGCTTTGAAAGTTTTGCCACACTGCAGTCTTCCTAAGGGACCGGTCATTATTTATGTGGGGGGGGGGGGGGGAGAAATTATGGGGGGGGGAGGGCAGGCCCAATTTTTTCGAAGACAAGGGGTGGGCCAAAAGAAAATTTCACTATGATTGGGGGTGGGTCATTGTGTGATTGTGAAGAATGAGTCTACAGTGTGGAAGATTTAATTCCAACACAATGCAATGTGACAAATGACAAACCAATCTATATAAAGAATCAAAGTTGTGTGCCCTAAATATCGTCATTGTCCAGCACCCTTTCAATAGTGTTCTCAAAGACTGCAAATGCATCCATGCATCAAATGCATCCATCCTTATTCTGTGTGATGACAGTGACAGTGAAAGTGACTGCGAATCGGACGACGAAGAAAGTCATCCTGTAACAATAGCAGAAAGCACATCAAGAGGTGGCCGTAGAGTAGGACACTGGTCCACACGATATGCTGATTTTGTCCAGTGAACAGAAGGTATAGATTGAAGGGAGGGGGGGTCACCTCTGATATATCGTCATATGGGGGTGGGTCAAGAATTAACTAATGGGGTTAAAGGGGTGGGTCACGTTTTTTCTTTCACACTAAAACTAAAAAATTCCCCCCCACCCCCCACATAAATAATGACAGGTCCCTAACTAGAGCTGAAATTCTTTTCAGATGAAAACTCTCTTTGAAACCGGTTGGGATTACACTTGTAGAGGAGTTTCTGGATCAGAGACATTTTAGAGTACCACTGCACTGCATTGCCATTTCAAATGTGTGAAGAAAGGGAAAGTGTTTAAAACAAAATCCAACAGGAAATCAAGCCATTTCAGTTTATAGTGGACAAAAATCTTCTACCAGAATAATTTTAAGTATGTGGAAATCCGCTACAGATATTAATAATCGCCTGAAATAACACCAAAATCAATTTTCCATAGGAACTTGAGAAAATAAATTTCAAAGTTCAGATAAATTGTGCTAAAACAGATAAAATTTCATCAATTTCATTTCACCACTACTTTCAAGTGTTTCATATGAACTTCAAAATTTGGTGTTGTTAGAAATGATTTCTTTTGAGATTATGAAACAGTTGCACAGAAGTTTGCCATATGATGCAAATAATCTTGGTACAAAACTTCTGTCCACTTGTTACTCTAAACTCTGGTGGATTCCTTCTTTATTTGTTTAACCCTTTAAGCCCTGAGACTATTGACCATTTTTCCCACATCAACAAATACAGGCTTTCTGCCTGTGCATAATATACCATTTGAAAGCTACTTGTCACCTTGGCAAATGACATCAGCAGCGATGAAGGATGTTGTCATTTTGAGAGAAATGACAAAACTTCCAAAAAGGTGCCAATCTTCTATTGTCTTAGGTAACCCCTATACCTGATTTTGCAGCTCTTAGTGCCCAGCACAATGTGCAGTAAAAAGAAATTGAAAAATTGTGGGGGTGGTCAAACATATTCCAGGTAGGAGGGGTCACACTTTTATGGCTTCAAGAAAATTCTTGTGGCAAAAATTCATAGAAATTGGTTAAATATTCACTACAGAAGTATCCCATAATACTCTCCCTCTAGAGCGGCAATTTTTGGAAGCAAATACGCTAACATTTGAACTGGATTAAGACATAATAAAGTACATGTTCCTGGTACCAGCTCCAGTGGGTATGATGTCTTATCAAAAGCATTATGGTATCACAAAAATGAGAGAATAAGGCCCTTTTTGTTCAAAGAGGAATCCAAAAGATAAGAAATATCCAATATAAGATGTCCTTCCCTGAACTGAGAGATGAAAACATTGGGAAATTATCACCAATAAATTTTGTGGTTGAGAGTATTAGAGATGAAGAATATTAATTAAAAACCAAACTTCACTTTTCTCTTGACACGATTCCTTGCATACAGCAGACAGTTACATCAATGTGAAGTGAGATGAAGTCTCTCTTGACACTTGCCTTGGTAAAAATTAATTTATTCTCAAAACTAGACATTTAACACGTAACTTTCTTAGTTTTTTGGGCTTATTGGACCCTATTCTGAATTGATAAAAATCATTTTGTTCAATGTAAAGTTTGTGGTTCTATTAACGTGGATTATTTAATAGCACCTGCACAATTGTCTTGATAAAAATGTAAATTCCTTATTCGCAATATTGTGAAGCAATATCACAAAATTCAGGCATGTCGTTTAACTCCATTATTGTTTCAATCATTTACGGCCATGAGGCCTTGTCTTAACATGGCTACTTCATTACACAGTGCTGGTCCAACAATTAAACCTTGTCTTAACATCGCTACTAATCATTACACTGTGCTGGTCCAACAATTAAACCTTGCCGGGAAGCACCCACTTCAGTGCATTAGCCGCCACTCTAGTACTCTAACAGTAACCATTAGTGACAAAATGGGTGCTTCCATGGGTGGGGTCTAGGACTCCAGATCTATACTCATCAAGCCTGCTGGGTGTTGGGCATGAGATGCCATACCCTGTGCTTCTCTTCACAGAAGAAATGGGTGCTGTCACCCAACTTAGTTTGTCTGATCCAAGGGTTATTGAACAGAATTTTATCACAGAGCTTCATCACACTTGGTATTACTGTGACTGACAAGTTTTTCAAATATGATCTACATCTTTCCAATAGCCTTCAGGCGTCTGTGCAGGAAAAGTGACATTACAAGGTTTTTTGGCAGCACCTTGAGTTGCTTTTGCAGAGTTGAATAACACTTTACTACTGTATCAGCACACAACCTGACAGGGAAAGAAAACAGTAAGTGGTCACTGACTCACATTTTACAACTGTGCTCTTCTCACTGAAGAACTGGACTGTACCTTTAAAAATTAAAATTTGAAACACGAGAAATGGGTGTACCCATCTACATCAAAATCTAAAGCATTCCATAGTACAGTTCTACTTCATGTACATACACACTGCGACTGTCAGGTAATACTTAGTATTTATACTACATGAAAAATCACAGTTCTGAAGACAGTAAAAAGCCTCAAAAATTCAGCTTTGAACAGGATTCAAACCCAGGAGCTCTATGAGACTGATGCATATTGCTCTACCAACTGAGCTATCCATCAATCTAGGACCATATCAACTTGCAAGTTTTTGATATACCCCACCTACAGATGGCCATATTTTTCTAGTCACAACTATCATGATTTTTTTATGTAGTATATCTTTCATTGGCCCAACGTCAAATATCTGATGTGTGTTGTGTCTTCCATACAAAGTATGCTTCTGCACCTGTCCCCAGACATCCCCACCCTGGGGAAACATGGAGCATGGGTGGGGCTCTGTGCAGGCTTCATTTTGACTCTCTGCCTTGCCTGAGAGGATGGGTGATTAATTCATTTTTTTCCTTTTTGCTTTCCTACAGAGGTGAGGGATTGGTACATTTTAGCCTTTGCTTTTGCTTGATGGGGTGGGGGGGCTAATATATTTTAGTATGTTGCCTTGCCTGAGCTGGAAGGAGTAGCAGAAAGGGCACTTTAATAACCCAGCATGAAAGGGTCTAACAAAATAATGTTGATAATCATTTTGTTTTCGGCCAAAATGTCTCACAAATATTTGTAAATTCTTGATTCTTGCGCTTTTGATCATATTTGATCATATTTGCATGGAAAAGGCGCGTTATAAATTTTTAATTATTATTATTATTTCTTTGCTCTGTTTCATAGGGGAGGTATGGATATTTTCTGGAACTACACCATGAAGAAATCACTCTAAAACAATGAAATGTGCACACACATTTCTTACCAGTACAGAGGCTGGGGTGTAAACCTAAAGATTAGGATGCTGTCAAGATGTTCCTGAAAAGAAATAAAAAAACAAATGGTGACCTCTATGAACCACACCTCCTTGTAGACTCAGGCTATTATTGCACAAAAAAAGGAAATAAAGCCAGCCAAGCTATTATTATTTGAAAAGTGATGCTGAGATTCCTAACACACCCAAAGACTCCATTTAGCTTGAGCCTAATAATTTTCATGTCACAAAATTTAAACAACAGGCAATCATTTGTACAGGAATAGGAGGACACCAGCACTTGTCATCTGATGATAGCAAATTATTAAATACAAGCCAAGATTTTCTCTTTCTCTTCATATTAGTTTTTACTCACTAATCATGAAAAAATTAATATTATATAATTATTTTATGGTGTAAAACACTCATCAAGGCAGCGAGGCCTAGTGTTTAGAGTGATGGATTTTTAATCTGGAGGTCCCTTGTTCAGTCCTTCTCCCTGACTCTAGATGGCTTTGCATTGGGTGGTTCCGAATCAACTCCTTTACATCTTGCCACAAACCAGCTGAGACTGACTTTTGACAAGTTTTTGGTCTAATTAAAATTGTTGTTTCAATCTTCATTTATAGTGTCCCAGTAATAATTAGCACAGCAGAACAAACTACCTGCCTGCCAAATTAATTTTATCCAAAAGTAATCAGTACATTACAGCATAATTTGCACTTTCTTATAAAAAAGTACCCACACATTGAGATAGATTCCTTACAGGATGACTAACAAGTAGATTAAATTATTAGATAATTCAATGATTACCGATTCAAGGCTTAATACTGATGTAGCACAACCACCAAAGAGAACAACTTCTCCAGGTGAAGAGGAAGTACAAGCTGTATGCCACATGCGACTCACTGGTGAACTGACAAGAAAAACGTTACAAATAATTATTAATGTTTATCTCAAAATGAGGTTTTGACCACTATATTTAGCAAATGAATATGATTTACCGTAAACATCCATGTATAAGCCGTATCCGTAGATAAGCCGCACCTCTAATTCGGAAGTGCAGATTTTGGAAAAAATAAAAACAATAAAGTTTGAAGTTCCAGTTTACCTCGCGAGTACTCGCAAACTTCTGTCACATGGGGCGGAAAGATATCTGTGGAAGTGACTGGCCGTAGACATCACTGCAAAAAGCTGTGAGGAGGAATGGAGATTCCTTGTACATTGGTGTTTAGTTGTTCGAGTAGAGTGAAAATTAATCGCTTGAAAGAACTCTTGGAGAGCAAGATTTGCCGATAAACACTCAAAGACACAAACAGCTTCTTTAGGAGCCACCACTCATGAAAAAGTCAATAAACAACAGCAACACGCTCTCAGTTGTTTTTTTTTTTAAGATGTCAAGTTTATTTCTTGACATCTTAAGAAGTTGTATGTTGTATGGATATTAATTAGGTTTTTGAGAACTCCAAACAGATGTATCGGTGGATAAGCCGCACCCTTGATTTTTGGCTTCAATTTTGTGAAAAAAAGTGCGGCTTATACAAGGACATTTACGGTAGGTGCATGTAATTGATGTGCAGAATTATGGCAAAGGTTTCCAAATTACAGGTATCTATGAAATTTGTCAAAAATTTTAAGCAGACAACTTCCTGACACCCACATGTTTACATATCAATTACAGTGGAACCCTGTTAATCTGGTCACCAGTGGGCGACCAAATCAGAACATTATATATAATTTATTATAAGTTAGAGTTTTCTATTGATTCAATTCAACCTCTCTCAAATCAGTGCCTAGTTGGTCCACGGTTTATCAGCAGTTCTTTGCCACTTGCTCTGGTGGACAGCAACTTGGAAGCTGGGCCTTCTGTCAACTCTTCCATACCAGCAATTTAGCTCACTAATAATCTTTGACTAACCATATCACTGTATCACTGTATGCATTACCCTTGAATTGAAGGAACTCTCAATTGAAACCAGATCATTGTTAAAGTGTCTAGAATATAAGCATCACCTGAAAAAAGTGAGCATAGTCAGTGTTAACAGGCTAGGTCCACTTCTTGCTATCATTCTTCAAATAGCCATTGAATAAACTAAATTCAGTAATGATAGTGAGAGCGGATCATGTTTACTGTAGGTAGTGTCAGCCAATGCTATGGACCAACATATCAGCCGACACTCGGTTGATACGTTGGCCGAGTATTGGTCGGCACTTGGCTGATATATTGGCTGACAGTCAATTGAATGACGGTCGAGTATCGGTCAAACGTCAATCAAGTATCAGTTGATATGTAGGCCGTTATGCGGCTGACACTAGACTGGCACGTCGGCCAACGTATTGACTTGTACCCGACTGATACCCAACTGGCACTCAACCAATACTCAACAGACACTGGACCGACTGTCAGCCAATATTGGCCATGTATTGGTCAACACTCTGCCAATACTTGGCTGACATCAATCAAGTGTCGGTTAATATATCTCAGTCGATAATGTTGACTGACACTACCTACAAATCAAGAATCAATTGAATATTGACCAAGGGTTGATTGAGGGTATTGATCGACACTTGACCGCAGATGCCTTTAGTACACATATAATCCTAACTCTTAAATTCACTTTCACACAAAAAAACTTCTATTCAACAGTTTTGACTGTGAAAGATTTTAAATCTCACCTAATGCTTCTTCCATATTGTTGAAGCCACCATAAAGAAACAAATGTTTGTCACTAGCAGCAGAGAGAGAATGCCATGTTCTTCCCTCAGGAACATTGCCTGTTGTTGGAATACTAGAATTCAAAACATCATTTAATAATTAGTAAAATTTTATCAGTACATATTAATTTAAAAAAAACACACGTCTTCCTGTAATTTGTATACAAGAAGTCTATAAGTGAAGCAAGCATTACATTGTCCTGTCCACCATTGCTCCCCCTGCCGCCATTGCTCCCCCTGCAAGCACTGGAAGTGTTCCTGACCTGCAGCATGACGTTTTCCACAAATGTGCTCTTAATTGGACAAAGTGTTATTTTGCAGGAAGGGTTCCTTTACAACACCCTTCCTCCTACAGGAAGAACAAGCTTGGCCACTAAAGACTTTATTGTATTTGATAAGTCAAATCATGTTTACTGTAGGTATAGTGTTGGTTGACACTATCGACTTATATATTGACTGACACTCGGTTGATACATCGGCCAAGTATCAGACTGGTATCGGCTGTGTCAGTTGAGTATCGGTTGAGTGTCAGTTGCACATGTATTGGTCGATACACTGGCCCAGGGGTCGAAATGTTCCAGACTGTTTACCTATGTCTAGTGACAGGCAGAATGTATTTTTACCTGTCTCAACCAACATCCAACTTGAACAATATTATTTTATTTTCACTTTTTGAAACTCAACTGGGGTTGTACAATCATTAATAATAAACTGATGGAAAGCAATGACTTATAGGTCAGAAAATGATCCATATTGCAAACTCGCGCTTGATCGGCAAAGAAACGCAGGAGCAAGACACATTTGTTGTCTTTGTCATGTGCACTACAAAGATTGCATCATCTTGCTTTTATTCAATATTGAGTAAAGTCTGTTAAAGACTGTGCAAGAGCTGCACGAGTGAGAACGACGTCGGGTGGAAAAACAGATGAAAATATTATTCAAATCAATAAATTCTGTATTACTAAGGTTTTCTTACCTGTCGCCAGCAACAGGCATCAATATTTTTTACCTGTCACTTCCTGAAATTACCCGAAATCGACAGGTAGCTAGATAGGCAACATTTCGACCCCTGACTGGCCGATATGCATTTGTGTCAGTCAAGTGTTGGTCAAGTAATGGCTGCCATGTTTTGACCAATACTCGACCGATACTCAACCAACACTTGACCTACTGTTGCCGCATTTTGGCCGAGTGCCGACCTATACTTGGCCAAGCAGTCGATATATCGGCCCATAGTGTTGTCTGACACTACCTACAGTAAACATGATCTGATTAAGGTCTCTCATGATTCCTAAACATGGTGAAAATTAAGAATTTTTTTACCTATCACTCCACTCCAATGTGTCCATATTAAGGGTGTGCAAATCATTCCGCCGTCTATCCTGTTGTAAAAACATTACAAATTAACTCTATTGGCTGATTGTGCTCTCCCCTTTATGTATAGGCTGCATGCATATATAAGATGTAGACGCATATACAATAATATCAACAATAATTGTCTCAATGGGATTAAGCCTCTTGAAAATGGAAGAGTGAAATATTGAGATTTCAAAGAGGAGAAAACAAAATTCAAGCTTCATAAAATATCTTCAACCACTGAATTTGTAGGGACGTTATTCTCTCTGACTCTATAAGCATAACTGACATCACTCTTGCAAATTTTTATATTAAGTAACTTTGTTATGATTTCTGGTAAAATAATGCATAATGTATATATGGTAAGTTACCAAATATCTTCCACCAAAAATATAGGCAATATTTCCCAGTTTAGCTGCAGCTTGTGCTGCTCTTGGAGTAGGAGCTCTACCCTAGAAGAAAAAAAGGCGCACTTGAGCTAATGGTCAGGACCAAGTCTGACAACATAACTTAAATAGCAAGATGACTGTTTTGTTGCTGTAGTTGTTGTTTTGCTGTGTGTGAGCTTCCTTTTTTAAATTGGTTCCATTTTTTACCCTTTTTAACCTTTAATATTAATTAAGAGGGTTTCCCCCTTTACATCACAATAAGATTAGTCAAGGGCAAGGCCACCGTACCCCCTCACCTTACCCTTGGCCAATCTTTTTGTGATGGAAAATAATGTACTGAGAGAATACCTGCTCAAGGTCTTGACAGTACAGACCAAATCCTGCAAGGTCCACCGAAAAAGTCCAAAAAAAGAGCCAATATTCTCTCAGAACAGTCATGAGCAAGTTTGGTTAAGAGACATACACAATTGAAATTTACACTTGAAGGTTACACAATTGAAATTAGATGAATGCCATGATCATGGATCTGAACAGTGCTTATTAATTAAGTAAACTTAACTTGGGATGCATGGTGGCCTCATGTTAGTGCGCTCAACTCTGAAGCGAGCGCTCCGGGTTCGAACCCTGGCTGGGGACAGTGCGTTGTGTTCTTCAGCAAGACACTTTACTCTCACGGCGCCTCTCTCCACCCAGGTATACAAATGGGTACCGGCGAATTTAATGCTGGGGGTAACCCTGTGATGGACTAGCATCCCATCCAGGGGGGAGTAGAAATGTTCCTAGTCGCTTCATACTACTGAAACCAGGATAAACTCTGGCCTGATGAGCCACTAGGCTCATCTGCAGACTTTACATTTACCAAACTTAACCTAAATATAGTGTTTACTGTGCACCCATGCCCAACATTGTCAAAACTGAAGAAGGGAAAGTTACAAAAAGTTGGAAGACATACAACAAAAAGAATATTTAGAAGTAATTAAATTCTTTGTAAAACAGAAGCCATAGAACTACTTAAAGATGTGCTTGGTCCAGTACTTGGAAAATTGAGCATGGCAATAGGACAATCTGATTGGCTGATCATTTATTCAATTGAACCTCTGAACAAAGTAGTTACTTTTAATGTGTAATAAGTATGGGTTATTGACCAAGTGTGAGGTCAAGATGGCTGGATATTGGCCGAGTTCTTTTTTTGCGTGTTTATGGACCGAGACGAAGTCGAGGTCCATAAACACGCAAAAAATGAACGAGGCCAATATCAAGCCATCTTGACCGAACAAGCTTGGTCAATAAAGGATTTATTATATGGCTTTTGGGAAAATTTTTCTTGCGGGACAAGGCGGGTAGTCCCGAGCGGGCAAGATGGCTCCATCTTGCCCGCTCGGGTAGCCAATCACAGCGCAGGATTTGATTCATCTTGCCCGCTCGCGGAGCTAGCCATATAATAAACTTTAATCCTGCATGTATTAATTAATTTCCATTTACTTTACTCATACAACCTTTGCTTTTGGTTGGTTCCATGTTAAATTAGTTGTATCCAAAACAAACAAATGACTATTCCATCCTCTGTTATGATCCTAAAGGACAAATCAAAACTTGTTCAGAACATTTTGTTGCCATAGTCTCAGAAAATATCCATTCCCCAACCGCGGAGGGAATTTCACGTAAGCCCCTCCTCCCCCCTCCCACAATTTCCACTTTTTTAAAAAAACTAATCCCCCACCCCTCTGGAATTGCCATGAGTATTATGTACACCCCCATACCCTCTGGAAAAAATAGTTTTGGCAACAAAGTGTGTTAAAAAGTTAAAGTACTGTAAATGATCTAATAAACGCCGGGGGCATTTATTAAATTTCAAGGGTCCAAGGGGGGCGTTTAAAAGATAAGAGGCGTTTAAAAAAGAGAGGCGTTTATTCTAATAACTGTAACATGGTAACCTAAATACGGTAATATATAGATTTAGGCCAGCCTAAAAGCATAGCTCCTGGGCCGGGTTGTTCAGAGCCCGATCAAACTAGCCGAGGATAAAGTAGAATTTTGATTTGAGTTTTGTAACTTTGCGGTGAGATTTTCTGTATATTGTTTTTGTGTTTTGAATTTTAATGAAAGCAAAATACGCAAAACAAAAGCAGTGAAAAAACTTTGTACAAAAGAAAAGGTTATAATTCGGTTAAATTTTAATCCTGGGTTAGCGTTAACCGGCTTCCTACCAACCCTACGCTGTTTACAGCAAGTTAATCCTGACATGAGCCCGCGATCTAATCGAAAAAAGCAGCACTTGGGCAGCGGTCAACTTTAAAAAAACACGTGACCTCGATGAGCCCTGAACTTGAGCCCGCGATATGGTCACGTGATACTGGTCAGCGGATTCCTTGTTTTGACAGGTGTCAATTGACTGCAACATGGATGTCCAAAGGACGCTTTAAACCAAGGGTACATGTGCTCTGTCAACCTACAAGGAAAGCCCGCGAAAACTGAAGCCTCGTTTTGGTTTACGTGTCAATTGTGGCCGCCATGTTGCGCGACTCCACCACCGTCGCCGTCGTCGTCGTCGTCGTCGTGCGTACGCGCCCACGAGCAATACCGCTAGCCATGATACACATGAGAAAATCAGTTCATGGGTTCCCTTCAGTTTCCTAATATGGGTATGGGGCTCCGCTTGGCGGCCGAAGGCCGCCGGAGCTCCGCTATTATAAATGCTAGGACAAGCCGAAAGAAAATTGCTGATATCCTAAGCACAGAGATCAAGAACATTAAAGAACGCTATCCTCACTTTGAACTGGAAATTGAGAAAAATGCAACTTGCACACCGCAAGAACACATTAAATTGATTGATTGTATTGTACATCTGTTTCCAGTTTATGTGTGGTTTTCAGGGAAGGGGGCGTTTATTAGACAGGAGGCATTTGTTAGAGAGGGGCGTTTAATACAAACTTGTCAGCTTAGGGGGGCGTTAATAAAATAGGAGGCGTTCATTAGAGAGAGGGCGTTTATTAGATCATTTACGGTAAACACTCCTAGCACTTAGCCGTCTCAATTGCACTGCTGTTTATTCTCGATTGTAACATCTGAAGATACACACAAAGAAAACATATACAGCAATTTATTTAAACATGCTTTAAAAGAAAATAGATAAAATGGTACATTAGATACCTTCCTACATGATTGAGTCCCTTTGTAAATGTGGTACAATTTACGCGGAAGGACTGGATGAAATTGACACCACACTGTCATAGTGAACACCATTACTTACAAGCTGTGGAAACAATGGCCTGCAACTCGTGTTCCCACAGCATTTCTCATTCTCCCAAACTTCCACTAGTGCTTCTATAACTCGATGGGAACACGGTACATATTCTCTATTTCTTAAATACCGGTAATTGATTATTACGACTTACAATGATGCATGTGCCACAAGAATTATGGTAACCTGTTAACACCAAATGAGACCAAACTGTTAAATAAATTAAAAAAATTGTGAAGTTCATTTACTTACAGTGAACTGCTCCTCAGAGCCTGTGTTAAATGTGAAATATCCACAAGACTTGTCTACTCTGTCGGGGTCAGGAGCTGGTCCATATCCTCCAAAATAGAATATTCTGTACAAATAATATTTAAAACCTTCAAGTTGCAGAAAGTGACAAATGCTTCTTTAGGCTACTAGTAAAACCCAGAAAATGATTTCATGACTCCAGGAGTCAAGGACCACAGTTATCACTTACAAATCATCGTGAGTCCAACAGCACAGCTTGTCCCTATCTGATGGAGGATTCCCTGTTATACTGTCAGTCACATCTTGCCACACGAATGATTTTAAATCTAAAACAAAAACCTACCAGAGAGATAATGACAGCCTCAGTAAACTCACTCGACATATTTTCAATAAGAATAAATTATTTACAATGCTACCTCGGAGCAGCACCTGCGGAGTAATATGAGAAGCCCAGGAGAATTTCTCTCTGGAGAATTTTTAAAAGTTAAAAGTACATGTACCCGTCGACTTTCGACAGAATACCTGCCGGAGCTCTGGCTGGTGCTGGGTCCTATTGAAAGCACTTTATTTTAACTGTTCTTTTTTAGCAAATAACTATATAAATCACTACACATTTATGCAGCTGTCGTATTTAAACAAGTTAAAAATTAAAATCATTTTAAATTTGTGTTCTCTCTTCTGCCTCATAGTTGTTTCTCCCTACTCTTTTTTATGGAACTAAAGTCTTTCAGTTGGAAAGAAATTTCACTGGTAATTTCTATCAGTCTCAGGCTGGGGTCCCAGTGATTCCGTCTTCCATCTCTTAAAGGTTGCTGTATGCAGGATACCTCAACAATTGGCTCATGAACACGCCAGGTGACTTAACCTTAAGTACTTTAAATGAAAACATTTAATTACTGAGGAAGAAGGTCCGCTATCATGATGTCCAGCAAATATGTACATGTATTTATCACCAACAACAGAAGCTGATGATCCTGACATGGGCGGCAGCCTGTCTCCAGTTGTTTCAATGTGTTTCCTACAAACATAACCAATACACAGCACACATAAAGAAACAGCACTCAGTAAATAAATTTGTAACAGTAAACTTGTACTGTTTCCAATTTTTTACAGAGGTTGAAAGGCAGCAAATCCCGTTTGACTTTGACTACCTGAACAGCCCCCTCGGTCGACACATGCACAGACTGCGCTTTTTACCAACATGCAGTTGCGAGGATGTAGACCAGTGGGGGCTAAGCACCTTTTGTTTTGCCAAACTAAGGCCTCCTTGGCCACTGAGGGTGTGTGCTACCCCTGGAAACCTTATACTAGTCACTGACATATATGTATATTTTTCTCCAATCCCTCAAAATCATACCCACATCCAACAATACCACCTCACAATAGATTTTATAGACAAAATTTCTAGAACAAACATGTGTCAGGCACCCACTGTCCATGGCAACAACCTATTATATGCTAGATCTCTCTGCAAATTATAAGAAATACAGTTGACTCCAATAACTAAATAAACCCTCACTTAACTAGTTTAATCAACTAACTCAAAGCAACTTCCGGGTTTAACGACGAATTTATAATAGACTATGTATTAAAAGGTGCTTGAACATTACCATGAAGAGGTCTCAATGCAGTAGAGCCAGACCTCATTGCTTAGATGATACTTGTCAGGCACAAAATGAAATCCAGGAACTGGCTCCACAGGATCTCCCTATAAACAGGTCAGAATAAACACAGCAATTACCAGTAAGTTTACTAGCTTGATGACCTTAAAACAGCTCCAGTATCACATACTATAATAATAATAATATACATGTACATTGTAAGTCTCAATCCCTGTTCTAAGATATGTTAAACAATTACATTGTAGATTATGAGCTAGAGATTTCTGCTGCATGATAGTTGATAGGGTACAGCCCGAGTCAATTAACTATCATGCATAGAAATTGAGAGCAAATTAAGCTTTTTCTTGATTGTAAATAGATTCTTATCTGATTTTTATACTTATTATTGTAGTTCTTAGATTTTCAAGTTATCGATATGTTTATATGCTTCCATTGTTTTTGTTATTTTTAACATCACTTCTACTTGTACCATTATTTTTTCTTTTTTCCCTATATCTGTAATTCATGCTGTGAAGCGCCTAGAACAGTTATTGTTATAGACGCTATAGAAATCAACTTTATCATTATCATATTTAGTATTATTTACTATTATCATTAATTGTTTTAGTATAACTCTACTAGTCATTCAAAACTTTATCTAAATCCTCTTTACAGACACTTCGAAAATGCCAAGAAGCGGCTGTCATTTTGTTAACAAAGGCTCACTGCTACTCTACTCACTATCTATCACAGATTAGTATAAATCTACTAGCATTCTATCATGAATGCCGTTCTCTGATTGACTATGCTACTCACTATCTGTTTTGTGACAGATAGTGAGTAGCATAGAAGTGAGCCTTTGTTAGCAAAATGACGGCCGTTTCTTGGCGTCTTTGAAGTGTCTGTGAAGAGGATTTAGATAAAATTTTGAATGACTAGTAGATTTATACTAAAATAATTAGACTATTCGCTCTCGATTTCTATGCGCAATAGTCGACGCAGGCTACGCCCTCATCCACTATTGCGCAATAGAAATCTTGAGCTCATAATCTAATTGTTTAATGGATAGTGAGTAGCGTAGCCAATCAGAGAATGCCATGTGATAGAACAGTAGTAGATTTATACTAAAAGTGGATACTTTGCTACAAGTATGTGTAGATCAGTTGTGGTCGTTTTGCTACAGCAGTGATTTGTCATGAAAAGTTTTGCATTGACCCCATTTTTGACAACTAAAGCACACAAGTGAAGATGATATAAGTACAGAAAATTATACCAAAAAATCTACAGACGTGTCTGAGCAAGTCTTCATTCAGTGTTCAGACTAGACTGAGTTCACCTACAACTGACTATGCATAAAATTTACATTTTTATTTTATAACTGCAATAATGTACTAAGCTTATTAGTGTTTATATGAGTTTATAATAAAACAATTGAATCCATGCTGCTCCGTATCATCACTATCAGCCTTTGTAAACAATAGCTAATCTAGAGATCACCAAAACCTTCATCCTTCATCGCGAAAACGATAAAAATGAACTTGTCATAGATCAGATCATTATTCATAGATAAGTTGGAAATAAACGGGACTGGGCAATCGAAACCAGCGTAAAATTTCCGTCAAGCCAGGCACTTCACCCACAGCACTCGTGATAAGACTTGTAAATTTATATGCATAACATTAACGGAAATCTTACCCCCTTTTCCACCGACTCTCTGACTTAATACAAACTCTATACCACCTCCCATTATTTATAACGCAGTGTTTCTAAGCTTACGTTATAATAGCCTCCCCAGATGACTACATAGCCATCAAAATGAACCGCTATGTGGCCGCTTCTTTCTCTTGGCTTCACCGTGCCATTTATGGACGGGAAAACAAAAGTCATGTCTTGGGCATTTGAAAATGAAGGTTTAAACACTGTGTGATTCGCAATGTATCATGGGAATTTTTTACACTGCTATCACGTGACGTTTACCGTTGAATTTCATTGGACCGTTCAAATCTGGCACCAAAATCGAACGAGTTTGAAAGAAGATCAGAGCAAGTTGAGGACCTTTGAGTTTGTTCAGAAAAAACGTTATTACGTCTCCTTTAGGTAACATCTGTTATAATTCAAGAATTGTATTTCTTTAAGGAGAAAAATCAAGATGGTTAAAAGCAAAGCACCTCAAGAAAAGAATATTCAAGTGGTCGTTCGGTGTCGGTAAGTTCAAAATGGCTACATGCATATGCATGCCCTCTACAACATCTTATCTGGCCACTTCGCTTCGCTCCATGGTTAGATCGCTCCAAGTCAGTTCGCTCCAACGCGCATATAGATTATTCCTCGTTCTTTCACCCACTGCCAAGCCAAACTCGGTTAGCTTAGGTGGCGAACCCGGCCTTTGGGGAGCGATCCAACTTTTGCTGGATCGACGAACTGCCTTGGAGCGAAATGACCATATAATAAAGAGAAAGGCACGTACATTTTAAATCATGCTATAAAACCACATACGATTGCGATATTTGGATGATAGGATTTCTTGATGAAGAATTCTTTTTCCAATCATCAAATCAATTCAAAATGGCACCAGACTTCATGCGTCGTGTTGGTTACATGTATATATGCCATGGATCACTTTGGTTCTTTGCAAAATGTGAAATCAAATCAAATCAATTTTGAAACATGTAGCCAAAACATCCGTCTCAATCCACGGCCCATCTTCAACGCTCTTTTAATTCCCAGTGTGGCCAATAATGAACAAAATGAGTGTGGGTTAAGTACATTTTTCTGGTGGCCCATGACAGCTGGTGTCAATTAACTCCACTTTCTGTAGTGTGCAGTGCATGACTACAGACTAGGGCCATTTTCCTCCCTTGGATGAGATGCTAATCACTGCAAGGTTCATGTATGTCCCAGCAATTCACGGTATCTATTTATACACCTTGATTAAAACCAATGCTATAAGAAAGGTGTCTCGCCTTTGCATACAACATGAGACCAGTTGTTCAATACCAAGTTTAAATCAAGAGTTCAGCTGCAAAAGTAGGCTATAGTATAATCCAGGATCAGCATCAATTTTGATTTCAGTTTTTTTAACTTTTCAGTCAGGTTTTGTTACTTTATATTTTTCTCATGCTCAACCAAAAAGGGCTGTCAAAAAAACTTTTCTACAAGAAAGCCTCTGGGACGCAGGCCCAAAACTCTGACCATGTATTTGTCAGATCCAAAGTCTATCAAGTTGAACATTCTAACCACTCTAATCTTTAACCACCTGGGCCGGTTTGTTCGAAAGCCGGTTAACGCTAACCCAGGATTAAAAGTTAATCGTAGTATGTATATTTCTTGTATAGAAACATTTTTCACTGCTTATGTTTTGTGTAGTTTGAGATTATTCAAAATAAAAACTGAAGGGCAGAAAATTTAAACAGAAAATCTCACCGCAAAGTTACAAAACTGAAATCAAATTTCTCGCTAATCCTGGGTTAGCTTAATCGGGCTTTGAACAACCCGGCCCTGGCTTCCAGTTCCTGAGTGCGAGCACGAAACCGGTATCTTGTAATAATATTGTTGTTGTCCTGTGATTGTAGGCCCCGAAATGGAAAAGAGGTCAAAGAAGGCTCACCATCTGTGGTCAAGTGCCACCCAGCAAAGCGGGAAATAGTTGTTAAACATGACAATGCAAACACTTCCTCGTTATCATCAACAACAAAGACATTCACTTTTGATCGCGTGTTTGCCCCTGATACCAAACAGATTGACGTTTATCGCTCAGCTGTCGTGCCAATCTTAGATGAAGTTCTCATGGGATACAACTGTACAATTTTTGCGTAAGTTAGGTCTTCAATTCTAGCTACATTTAACATGGTGCTTTTCAAGCTTTGAATATTTTTCTTATTTCTAAAAAAGCTTGACATGGTTCCATTATGTTCCACACACAGAGGAGCAGTTATTCATTTAGCTTAATCCTCCTCTTCTAGCTATGGTCAGACTGGAACAGGAAAGACATATACCATGGAGGGAGAGAGAAGTCAAGAAGACTGTTCTTGGGAAGAGGTAAACGACTGATCCATGGAAACATAACAGCTACATGTAAATTTATATTTACATGTACATGTAATATTTATTACACCCTGGCATGACGTTGTGAAGTAACGAAGTCCTTGCTTCCTACATTGCATATATAAATATTTACAGATTTCTCATAGTATGTTCCTTCTAAACTTCTAGGATCCTTCAGCTGGAATCATTCCACGAACCATGCATCAGTTACTAGAAATGCTTAATAGTCAAACTGTAAGTATAGTACATGCTTACTCGTTGAGTGTGACTTTCATCAAGCAAAACTAAAAAGAAATGTTCAGATCTTGTTGTTACTTAGTTCCCAGCATTTCTCCATTCTTCAAGATACATGTAGTGAATATTCAGTTGAATGGTTTGTAGCAGAAAACAAAAAAAAAATGGATTGTGATGAAAATGAACAAATAATGAAATTGTATTGTTTTTCAGGACTGTGAGTTCTCTGTCCGAGTCTCATTTTTGGAAATTTACAACGAAGAGCTATTTGATTTACTGAGCTTGAGTATGGACAATCAAAAAATGCGTCTTTTTGAAGACGCAACTCGCAAGGTAAGAAAATATCATTCTACTGCCTGGAGACTCATTTCTTAGAGGAGCTTGTTACACTTGAACAATAAATAAAATCATAGTACATGTGTATAATAACTTTCTCCCATATTTTATCTCCATGGAACATGTATTCTGTTGAATTGTCAGGTCCTGATAACTAATGTACAATGCATTGTAGATGTTTGATTATGTGCACTCACTCTTAGTCTACTGGTGCTAAACATATAGACCCTGTCCACAATACACCAGAGAAATTTGAAAATACAGCTTTACTTTACTACATTTTGGCCTACCAATTCCACACTTATCTGTTTTGAAAGCGGAGCTCTTCAAACCAGAGGAATTTGAAAACGTGGCTTTACGTTTTAGTGTGGATGGAAAACATTTTGAAAACATCGAGGTCACGATAATCATGTGATTTTCCTGCTCTAGTTTTCCTCAAACACAAATCCAAAATGACTGCTGATTGCTGCATTTTCAAATGTGTTTTGCATAGTGTGGACAAGGCCTTATATTAACCAAAAGATCTACAGCTCAGTTGTTTTGTTTTTCTGATTGAAAAAAAAAAAGATTACTGTTGCTGAGCCTCCCTCAGTGTCACTGAAGTATTGTTCATCCCAAGTCACCCTTATTTTTATGAGTAATTACATGTACACTTGATACATGTATATATATTTTTGTAGGGCTCTGTCGTTATCCAAGGTCTGGAAGAGCTTGTAGTCCATGACAAAGATGATGTGTACAACATTCTTGAAAGAGGTAGAGCCAAGCGACAAACAGCAGCAACTCTCATGAATGCACATTCAAGGTAAGCATGTTGTGACTGACGCGGTAAATAAGCCATTTGAACTCTGAACCATGCAGAGCCTCTTCATGAATCAAGTGAAAGTTGGGTTGATGGAAGGTTGATAATGGATAATTGAAGGATTTGTGCAAAAAGGGCATATATAACACTTCTTGGGCCGATTTTTTGCAGGATTGAGCTAATTTCGCGAAACAAAAGGTTTTTTGTTCAACAAAAGATGCCGCTTGGAAAACTGATTTTTTTGCACACGTCATTTCTCAAAAGTGAAGCACAAATCAACAGTTTAAACAAATACGGAATGATGTTTTTCACGTCAAAACAAGTCAGTCTGCCAAAAATTATAATGTAGCTCAATCCCGCAAAAAATGGAAATCTTTCCAAAAAGCGATAAATGCCCTTTTGCACGAAATCCTTCAATTAATTATTTGCATTTGAAAAGAAGCAAGGCTTGTGTCATACATTTTGTAACAAAGTCAACTCTAGCCTGTGTTCTGTTTAAAGGCTTGATCAAAAATGGGCTGTTGATGCGAAAGGTACTTTTTGCGTACAAGTTAGGCTAATAATAACACCCTATTGTATGTCTTTTAGTCACTTTATTGAATATCTCTTAAATTGGGTTTCTTTAGTCGTTCCCATTCCGTTTTCTCGGTTACCATTCACATCAAGGAGAACTCTGTCAGCGGTGAGGAATTACTGAAGATTGGAAAGTTAAATTTGGTAAGTAAGATTTCCCTACTTCATTTTCCTAGCCATTGAGGCCTCCGTGCCTCCCACCTACACACCACCTTGACGGTATGGGTGAAAAACATGTAACAAGTTTGTAACAAACTTGACTGCATCTCAGTCCAATAGAAAATATGCAAAACTACGAACATTGTCAATATCCAGTCATCTTGACTACATCCTCAGTCAATAACCCATGTTTATGACAGGTGGATTTGGCAGGAAGTGAAAACGTTGGAAGATCAGGAGCTGTGGACAAGAGGCTTAGAGAAGCAGGTATAAAATGGAAATTATTACTAACAGAAACTACTGTACAGTTTACTGTACAGTACATGAATGGTGTATACTGAGCATACGTTGCGGTTTAATTTTACCCTTGGTACAGTTTGATAATTTTCCCTTTGTTCTGGTGTATGGTAATATATTATAATGTACATGAAACAAAGGAAACTAACAAATTGTACCAAGAGTGATACGAAAGGATAAAGGTTACTCTGAGTAACCGCATGGTGACTTGTATATAGACAGCAGATAGCGATGTTATATTTCAGTATTATTCTATACCAGGATAGGGTCAAACTTCATGACCGTTCTGAATTGAGTGACATCTTAACAGATCTATATATCACAATTGCACTTCTACCTTGAACTGTTCAAAAAATAATCATCCAGAATGTAGTTTTTAAAAAATGAAACTTGAATCAGTGTATGAAATATTGCCAATAGAAAGATAAACATAACTTATTAAGAAACAGGGTAAAATTATAAAGGATTATACTGGTTGGGATTTCAGAATTTGGCCGTTAGCTGTGTTAACAGGATGGCTGCATTAACAGGGTTTCGTTGTATAGTTTCGTTTCATTGTATAGACGGTTCGCTGGGACAAAAAAAGTGGCTGTAATAACAAGGTGACCGTATGAACAAGGTGACCATTTGGCAGTGTTCCTCATGGTACAGTAGATTAATTTAGTCCATTACCAAATTTGCTCTAAGAATATCCTAACGAAAAGCTGGTGTAATGTTTATAAGCAATACTTGCAGACTTTGTAGTTATGTTATAATAGCAAACGATCAACTACAAATCCCTTTTTCTCTCTTTCAGGCACAATTAATCAGAGCTTGTTGACACTGGGAAGGGTGATCACATCACTGGTGGAAAGAGCCCCACATATTCCTTACAGGTAGATGTAATGACATGAAAATAAATGAGATACAAGGAACAAGTTTATTTTAACTGAAGGAAATTATAATAAGAGATGTATGGAACACATAACTTTATTTAGATCAATAAGTTAATTTTGAACAGTTTGACTCTTAAGATCCAAACCATTTTACCATTTTACCATTTACCATTTATTTAAATGGTAAAATGGTAAAATGGTTTGGATGATTAAAAAACGTCCAATCTTACCCTTTGTGCAAGCTCTAACTACATGTATCAGTCTCACTGGCTGTTGAAGAACCTCTTACTTCTAAGATGAGTACCGGTAATTAAAGTGCATTAACAACTGCATCTCTAAATGGAGGTTGGGTGTCTGAGACGCCCAGAAGCTTCAACTATTGTCAGCCATCTCACAGATGGAGACCACTCCGTAAGGGAGGACACGCACCTGTCAAATTGAATTAACAGCGGAAAGAGGGAGGGAAGGGAGGAGGTGAATGCTTGAAGACATGCTCACATGCAAAGCAATGCTCATTGAAAATGCCATCTCCGCAAAGGCTGCAAACATGTCTCCAATCAAGAGCACATGGAATCCTGGTTCATGCACGTATCCCCACACCACTGACCAACTACGGGAATGTTGGCACTCTTTATTGTTAACCCCCTCAAATTGCATTTAACCGCATCTTTAGTTTCATCTCAGTACTTAAGTTCATAATTAAAATTCACTCTGACTAACATTTTACCCTCAAAAATTTCATTTGCCCTTCATTTGGAAAGTGATGGAAAGAAATCCACTTGTCTGACTGTGAAATCCACTAGCCATGGACTATCAAGCATGACTGTCATCTTGTCATGCTGTCCAAGGCATTATCTCTAATTAATTGATGGTCTCATTTAGCCAATCAGAAACCCAGTGCCTAAACTCAAAGGAATGTCAATTTTGAGCTCAAACTCAAAGGAATTTTACAGTATAGATGTCGTTACTCTAAAGCCCCTTGTTGTTGGATGCAACATGTTGCACACGTTTGGCCACCCTGTTGCGATGTGTTGGGTGTTGTTGGCTCAATTTGAAAATGGTCATATTTGAGCCAACAACACCCAACATATCGCAACAGGGTGGCCAAACGCATGAAACATGTTGCGTCCAACAGTGCTGCAAAATGTTGCCATTGTTTGGCCAGGGCTTTAGGCTGGGAATCAGTGTGGTACTGTACTGTACAGTATCCAAATACACACATCTCAGTTTTAAGTTTTCAGACTATATGCACCAATATTACAGGGCTCAATTCAAAGATTTTTACGTGACTTGGAATGTGCGATTTTTACATGACTTGGAATGTGCAACAGATTTGCGAAAGGTTTGGCCGATGTATGCCATGAGGTATGAAACAATACAATGGACGCTTGAGAATTTATAATTCACAAATGGTACGCAAAGCTGACGAGAATGAAAATAGTGTCTACCGCGATAATCGAAACAATACGATACAGACATCTTTATACGAATTTCGAATACCGACGAATGCGAAGTATTGGTACTTCCAGTGCACTCGCGAGAAACGAGACTCGTCTCGTTTCTCTTTCGAGACGAGTCTCGCGAGAAACGAGACGCGTCTCGCGAGATGGTGGTAACTTACCTTTGAGCGATACTGTATGTTAAAAAATTTCAAACTAGGATAAGTGTTGGTGAATGGTCACGATCGACAGTGAATGTGTCATAAAGAATACTTACTGTTTTCAACAGAGAAAGCAAGTTAACAAGGCTGCTGCAGGATTCTCTTGGTGGTCGCACAAAAACTTCCATAATTGCTACAATATCACCTGCTCTTTGCAACTTGGAGGTAACTTAAAGATTACAATAAAACTCTTTGGCTAGCCAGCTTCTAATTTAAAGACAGGAAATTGTGGCATGCCTCGTAGTAATCCTAAAAGGCTCTTAAGAACGTTTATGCCCATTCTTTCTGTGTATCCTTACTGCTTACATACATGTACCTCTAGGAATGATTTCCGCCACTCTCTTTGGTCCGGCTGCATTCCTTGTGGGGGGGGGGGGGGGCGCGTGCGGCAGGTGAGTGCAAGCTCATTTCCCAAAACAGCGGCTGGTAATCGAGCCTAACATACTTTGTTACAATGGCTCATCGTTTCATGCATTGAACATGCTTGCTAAGGAAAGAAACAATTAAAAGGCTTGGTACTTGGGTTGCATTAACTTTGCCTGTAGTTTACTCCTGATGCCTTGTTTCTTTTGTAGCTCACTTTTTCACTTAATACCATTTTAATTAACAAAAAAATTATCTGAACGTGAGAAGTTTTAAATAATTTTTGCTTCTTGTTACATGACTTCTTCTTACAACCTTCTGTAGAGCTAACTTAGCTTAGCTACCTAAATTAGAATGATATTTACAAGTTGGAGATGTTGCAAAATAGGCCTCTTCTTGTCAAAGTAAACACCTCCAGCCCTATCTAGAAATACCACATCATATGACCAAACCTAGACACAGTACTGACAGTCTTAAAAAATGAATGCTTATAAATTAATAGTATCATTACTTTTAATTATATCACGTGATACATGTTTTGGAGTTATACTTTGTGGCCTAGGAAACCCTTAGCACGTTGGACTATGCTCACAGGGCCAAGAACATCCTCAACAGACCAGAAGTGAATCAAAAACTCACCAAGAGAACTTTAATCAAGGTATGATCATGCAATTCATGTATTATCACTTTTGAAGAAGGTCAGTGACATTGCTGCTGTGTAGGAGCTGGAGAATTTTGCTGGTGAATTTTGAAGGTTTTGTAAGCATCTCTTCCTGTTAAAAACTCTTTCCATGTGATCATTCAGTCTTGTACATCCATTATCTTACCTTTCAGGAGTACACTGACGAAATTGAAAAACTGAAGAAAGATCTTATGGCAGCCAGAGAAAAGAATGGCGTTTATATAGCAGAGGAAAATTTCCTGTATGTAAACCTCATTGCTGGAGCTATTATATATTGTTGTAATCTTCAATACTTGTAACTTCTAAGCATTGCAACCCCATGTCACTTGATAAAATGTGTTTTAATTTCGAATTGATAAATTTTCTTTGCCACAAAATCAACTGCAAGGTTTCATTACTGCCAGTCAATTTGCCCAGTGGCCGGTTTTTTATGAAGCCCCTGCAAGTATTGGCTTGGATATAAGGGTGTTCATTGCTCTTTCAAATTCTAGATGGCAGACTCAGAGCAGAGAACTCTAAATTATTGTAGTTTCTCTTTACTGATTTCCCTACAGATCTCTTGAAATCAGTTTTGAGAATTTGATACTTCATGACCAAGACAGACTTTGAGAGTACCCACAACTAATTAAAAATTACCCAATCACATTTTGCTCTCAGATGAAGTTTCCCACTAGTTTATATACCTAAAATCAAACAAGCTTGATATTCTTAAGCATACCAAAAAACGCATGACTTGGTATTTGCCGCTCCCAAATTTGGCCAAGTGAGCATGATATCATAGCCATATCTAGTCCAGTTCAGGCCCTCTCTCTGTCCCACAATGCTAGCGCTGACTAAGCCATATCAGGTCAGTGACTTGATATTTCAGGACAGTAGGCCTGGCTCCTGATTGGCTACGTAACTGTGAATTTGGCTATGGTAATGGTCAATAAGGACTGTACTTGTAGAATGTCTGTTCTCTCTTTGGTAAGGTCAGTCAATCAACTACATGTAAAGAGTAACCACTGTACATTTATTTACCGGTATTTCTAAAATTGTATCCTCTAGATTGAAAATTTAACCCTTAAAATATCACTCTTTCAAATTAAATGGACAATGTCACACAAAGATCAACACATTTTAACTGAAGTTGTGAGTTCCTATCTGCACTTATATAAAGTTATTAATTCTATTTTCACTATTTTAATGCAGAGCTATGCAACAAGAGATCAAATCACAACAAGAGCTGAATGCCGAAAGAGAGGCAAAAATCTCAGTTCTTCAGGAAGAAATGAGAAAGATAAGTGAACTCTTCACCGACACACGGCAAGAGCTTGAGGAAAGGTGCATGGAGCTTGAAGAAAAGGACACTGAACTGAGGAAGACCAATTGCACTTTAAAGGAAACTAAACACACTCTAAGGGCAACAGCTTTAGAGAGAGATCAAAATCAATACTTTGTTGATGAACACAGTAAAACTGAAAATCGTTTGCACTCTCAGGCGTCAACTCTTCTTGATGTTGTAGAAGATAGTATCTCTGATGTTCACGGACTTCACTCAAAACTCGATCGCAAGCACAATGTTGAAGTTCACAATGTGAATGCCCGAGATACATTTGGAGAGGACTGCAGGCACTTGATTAAAACAGTAAAGCAGAATTTAAATCAGTTTCAAGGAGAAAACTTTGTATTCTGCGATGCAATGAAGAAAACTTTGGGTAAGTAAAAGTCACTTGTTATGTAAATTATTGTTAATTCTGTTTTGTTCCTCATTTTATTCCCCAGTTAATGCAGCATGTTAGTTGTTTTACAAGTTTTCACTGTCACTTTTCTTAACAATATTCTCAGAGGCATTTTATAGTACATGTATACCCAGGGCATACTACAAAATCCGGGTTGAAAAAATGATATCTCCGGTTCTGTAAATTTTGACAGAGATCATTCATTCGATTGGTAAAATATTCTTTTCTTGATGAAAGAATAATTTATTGTTGATCAAAGTTTCTATGGTGCGCCGCTCATGTTAACCTATTTTTTCATCCAAGAAAAGTTCTGTGTTTTGGCATGTGTTGGGCAAATCACTTGCCTGTACCATGTTTACTTAATGCAGAAAAAATTTTGTCCTTCATTTGTGTTTGCTCCTTGAAGATGGGATTGTTGATTGTCTATTTGAGAGGCAAAATACCCTAGGCCCAGGCTGTCAGACGTGAGTGTTTTTTTTTGTATGTCAAGGAGCAGTTTTGTGGTTTAACTTGATATAATAATGATACATTTACAGGGAACCTTGTTTCAAAAAAGACAGCAGAATCGGTAGAACTTCAAGATCAAATGCAAAGTTTCAAGAGTAGTATGGTAGCTCAAATACAAGAAATATCTTCCAGAGAACAGGTATAGCTTACATAGGGTCATTTGCTGGCTGGGAGGTCTGTATAGTGAAAAATTGTGACCAAGGTCTTGAAAATACTGCCATATAGGCTGAGGAGAGCATTTTCAAGTCAGAGGTCACAGTTTTTCACTACACAGACCATAAGCTGTTAATTGTTTTTCCACTCTCACTCTCTCCAATCCAAAAAAAACACTCGAGAACAAAGTTCACAAAAACATTATGGTGACCGTGGGTATAGATAGAAAAATCCAGAACATGCTAAGAACCAAACAGATTGCAAGATTCGTTACTGTGCCTCATACTTACAAGTAGTCACACATAAATTGTTTTGTTTAAAGATCTAATACTTCCTGTTCACTTTTTCAGGAAAAAGATGACGCTTGTGACGCCTGGCGCAGTGATGCCTCCAGTATGACTGAAGGAAACAAGGTGGGTGTGCATTGATAACAAAATATTTCTTAATAACAGTCAGCACACAATGGTGTAAGATTTTCATCTGCACTGGATACTCTAAGGGATATATGGATTCCAAGTTTCTTTTTTCACAAGGTTCAAAATGGGACAAACTTCTTACATCCTGCTTGGATTAGTTTTGTCTGTCAATGTGTGGGGACAAAAGAAAAGAAATTGTCATAATGGTACATGCTAGCCTTGGTCGTGATACGAGAGGGGCAAGCTGCTCTGAGATAATGTCCAAGTTCTTACAACAGGAGCCAAACCCATGATGATACATTTTTCTTTCAGGGGAGCATTTGCACAGTGTTAAGCAGCTTCAAGAACCAGGAATTTCTGCCCAAGATGAGGGCACTTGAAAACTCATTTCATTCTATGGCTGTTTTTCAAGAGCAGTTTGCGGCATTTTTCACTGATAAGGTATGTTTTGTAGGGATTTTACTTTAGTAGGTACTGATTCTTCTCCTATGGTTTCCACATTCCATATCTCATAATGTACAGTTACTTACACAAATCTGCAAAACAGATTAATTTGAATTATTGTTAATTAAATAGTACTTCTAGGAACTCCCTGTTTAATGAGAGCTGTTATCTTATTTTATTAGTTAGTAAGGAACAATCATTGACAAAGTTCTACAAACTCAAAAGTTATCTTCAACATAAAATACACTTCAGAATAATCATCTAAAGAGAAAGAGAAAGCAGCTAAGAACCTAGAAGGTGCAGATTGAGGAAGCTTGATATGTGTATGAACTTTCCTTAGATACTGCCCAAATTCCATGCATTTTTCAACAGGTTTGATTTTAAGAGCCCTCATACTAACTGGGTGGCCACTTCTTCATCTCACTGTTTTCACTGCTTCTTTTTTAAGATGAGCCAATTGTCTTCAATGGTAAAAACCTTTGTGGAAGGACAAGAATCCATGTTGGAAAGTTTGGATGAGATGATTGAAAGACACTCACAGGAACAAGTGAGTGGACGCTTACAAGCTTATCCTTGATCGATTGTAAATTTAAAGTATTTGACAAAAGATGCAACTCGACTTTGTTTTTTATACCAATTTATCTGCTTCGTTCATTATCACCACTGAAATAGCAATGGATTAATACAATTTGAACTGAAATCTAAAATTTCAAAAGCAAATTATGTGACAGTTCCTCAAAAGATGTGTTTGGTAAAATCATTGACAAAAATGATGCAGATTTCTTGTGGTTTGTGTGTTTTGTTATTTTGCCTTCACTATCTGTATCAATACTGTAAGTATTGCTTTAAAGTATCGTGGCATCCAGATTTCTCGAATCCTTGATTCTTCTAATCTCCCAAAACCCAAACCAAAAGTCGTTTTTCCCTCCCTCAGTCGAACACTGTAATTTTACCTCGTTTTCTCCAAACTTGGAGGTTCGAAAAGTCAGGATTTCACAATAATGCAATAAACTACTGCAAAATTGGTAACGCAATGCAGGCAAAGAGTAATTAAGAAGCATGTACATACAAGAGTTACTTGTAACAGGTTTCCCGGAATGATTCACCTTGAAAGTTATCACTGCAGTTTTGAACATTCAGACAAACAGAAATCAAGCAAACAAATACTGCTCTTTTGTTTAAATACAGGTTTGTGAATAGTAGGCAACTGCTGCTGAAAATCGTGTTCTTCATAATCTCAGCTGGCCACTCTACTGAGCAATTCAGCCGATTTTAACAAAAAAGGTAGCAAAATCAGCCCACAACACTGACAATAAGGCTGCTTACTATAAAACAACCCTGTAAATAGCCTTCAAACCATGATTTCCCAGCTTTTGACTGAGATGTTTTCCATCACTGCAGGCTCAAGCTTATGGAGAGATATTAAGCAAGACGGACTCTCTTTTGAACAACCAGAAACTCCTCATGAAGGTAACACTGTGATTACTTCATTACAGTTTAATATGCTAATAGGGGCATTCGTACTATGACAAATCAATTTTTATTTGATGTGTTTGTACATGTATGATCAACGACAGTGTCCTTTCCTAGATCAGTTGGAGTAACCATACTGGAGGAAAATAGCATTAACATAAAGAGAGATCAAACTTTTGTACACTTCCCTCCCTCACCCCCTCAGGCTACAATTGTAATTTACACTTGTATTCCGACTCGCGATACACATGTAAATTCCAGTAGAGATTAAATCCTTGTATTTACAAGCCGGACTTCACACGTGTAAATTACACGCGTAAACACTGCAAGTGTAATTCCTTTATTAAATTGATCCCTGGATTGACACGAGGTCCTTTGTGCTGATACTGGCATAAAATACGCTGGGACGCCATATGCCAGTTGTTTATGTCAGGGTATGTCAGCAGTAGTCACGGAACACAAAATGGCTCACTTATCTATAGAGTACTGGCACTTTTCAGACGGAAAAATAATTCAGTTGTACTGTAAACTTTGCAGCATAACTACATGTAGGTTTACATTATGTTTGGTAGGCGTATTGTTTTACTCGGAGAACGGCGTGAAATCCTGGCAAATTTCGTCGTCTTTAGGAAAAATTCCTGATACTTAACGTTCGTTTTCATGCCAGGACCTACAACAGACGTTCTTCAAGCAGATGATGTCACTATTTCAAGAAGTGAATGACCAACAAACAGAGAAATTATCTGACGATGCTAGCAAGGTATATACAAGTTGAATCACTTTTGTCCAACCATTGGAGTACACTTTGTAGCTCGTTTTGAACTTGTCATTCTCTTGGGGAAGCTTCTGGGGCGATAACTGTCAGTGGTTTAATCTGTTTACAAGTATTTATGTTTGTTTTCTTCAGGAATTTGAGATTTTACGAATCAAGCGAGGCTCTTAAAGAACAGTTCGCTTTCTCTCCTTTATTTCCTACTTAGAGTTTTGAATTGATTTATTAATTCCTTTTTTTTCAAGGTTGCAGAAGTGACTTCGACTGCTCGAAAAAATGCGGAAACTGCAAACACTAATCTTAGAAGGTATGAGCACAATACGGCTACATCAAATACGCCCACACTGTGCCGGAGGTATTATTCACATGATTATCGTAACGCCATCGTTTTCGAAAAGTGAAAATCCCGGCGGCGTTTTCAATTCTTCCGATTATTTGAAGAGCGCTTTCGAATTTCGTGACGGATAAGTAATATATCAAACACGAGCGACAGTGTTTAATCGGGATATCCAAACACCGAGAAGAGAGTTGAAAATACGACGCGCAGCGGAGTATTTTTAACGAAATTCGAGGTGTTTGGATAGCCGATGAAACACTGTCTCGAGTGTTTGATATATCTTCTCAGTCGCTTATTAAGACCGGGTATCAAAACCTCCTTCACGGTTGTGATTTTCTTTGTTTTAGCTTGATGAATTATTAATGAGTTTGAGAAGTAGAAATAAAGCTGCGTTTTTCCTGCGTTTTCCCCTGGCGTAGTGTTGACTCTGCAACATAACTGCTCTTGTTAAGAGTTTAAAGCTATTTTCGTATTAAATTCTGGATCTTAGTGAACGAAAACATGGTTGTCTTACCACGTTTGTAAATGTTATTCAAAGAAGCTGAAAATAGGTTGCAGATACGGAAACAAACATTAAATTTACTTATGCTGACGAACCCTTTTGAATTGATGTTGTTTTCTTAATTTTGCGATCCCCCTTTTCTTTTATGTCTTATATTTACACCTACACTATAAGACTACAACTCTTACACATAGAGTCAACTCTATACTTTTATGATTTCAGTTACTGTGATTCTTTGAAGAACTGTGCCTCGCAGTTCGCTGATAACTGCACGCAAACCGTTGTTAACAACACTACTGAAGCACATAAGAGTTTCAAACAGGTAATTGAGTAACAGTTCTTTGTGCCGTACCGGTTCTTGCAGTTGCTAAAATATTGATTGCTCATTGTCTATAACTTAGCACCTCCTTGATATAACATTTGAGTAGACAGTTTCAACTGACTGTTGTGAGAAGTTACTATTATCAATCATGCTCTCTTAGGACGAGATAGTCGGCAAACTCATAGCCTGTAATACAGCTGTATTTTGGCGAACGAGCGCTCGCATTTTGACAAGGCGAGCGCCATTTTGGATTCAAACTCGCAAGAGACAAAAAGGGGTCCACTCCTACTCGGTCACGAGCTGATACCGATAACTCCTGAACACATGGAAAACGCTTCAAACACTATTTTTCTCTCTAGGCTACCGCACAAATTCATGACACCGCAAATCTTCAGAAAGGCGTCGAGGAAGATGTCATGAACGCTTCACACAAAGTTGACGAGGTATGATTATACATTAGTGCCCCAACCTAGGCTACACAGTAATGAAAAGCGAAAAAAAAAATCAAAAGACGAATGGGCAAAGGTTATGGGGGAGGTCTCTAATGAAAAGTTCAAAGTTTAAACTATGTGGAATTCTGTCTTGTGTTTTGGGCTCACTTTTGTTTTGCAGACAGCGCAAAGAGAAACGAATAACAATTTGTTGCTTTCGTCGTCATTGCACACTTGATATTCACGTGAAGATAGGGTAGCACTGATTGGATAAAATATTATGTATGTTTGTTTGTTATTTCTTTGTTTCAATGTAATATTTGTTGTTTTTTTTTTTTCAGTTGGCCGTTCAATGGCAGAACATGCTGGAAGAATCATTCAGTCAACACCTTGTAACACTCAAATCTTGTTCAGCTCAGCAACAGGGTTCAGTGAAGGTTAGAATGTAACATGTCTGCTGTATGTGAATTCTTCAATAACACACTGGTACCACATATTCCATAACAATGAACTGGCACAGTAGGTTTACTCTCTCTATTTACATTCAGGTATGTGAAGAACAACTCGAGCAACATTTCACCGATGTGAAAACTGCGCTTGCCTCTCATGGCCACTCGCTTGGAGAAATGGTCGCCACACAGGAACGTCACCTGTCTGACCAATCAGAAGCAGTGAACACTTGGTCACGTGACCAGAACAAACTTGTTGAACAGGTTAATACCAGAGTGAACCAGTTTCTGCTGGAAGATTTAAAAGATGATCTACCAACAGGTTTGTTATTTTTTCTGTTCAGTATCGTTTGCTGCTGGTTCTTCAGAATTGTTTTAACAAAATGGAACTCAGTCTGATTCAACCTGTTGAATCTTCAATGGACATTTGAAGTATTTTTCCGAGGGGGTGGGTTGGGAAACCAAAACAGGTTTTCCTCTTCCCATTCTCCCTCTCTCGCAATCATAATTTCAACACTGATTAAGTTAATTTTTTTCCAGGCACCACCCCCCAGAGGCGCCCATTTGAGTATCCAACAAAGCTGATAAGAACAGAGCCGCTTGACGTCCTCAGACAAAGGTTTCAAGCCAGTTATGTTGCGTCACCTTACTCGCCAGAGCCCCAGCCAATCAAGGTATTAAAACCTGACCAACAATTTTTATATTCAGAATTTTTAAAGAAAGTGATTTTCTGAACTAAGTGTCACGTCTCGCATGATTTTGGATCGCAAAGGAACAGCATTTTTCGCGATGTGAGTAATGGGAAAAATGAGATTTA
The DNA here is from genome assembly GCA_964020085.1 of Micromussa lordhowensis. Lineage (NCBI taxonomy): Eukaryota > Metazoa > Cnidaria > Anthozoa > Scleractinia > Lobophylliidae > Micromussa > Micromussa lordhowensis. The sequence goes on from OZ026595.1 coordinate 9,997,372, forward strand.
CTGAAGCAGATTACGGCGTTTGTTTTCCTAGCTCTTTGCTTGTTTTTCTCACCACGCTCACGCTAAATGCTCTTGTTAAGTGACTTTCCTGTGGTACTATAGTTTTCCTCAATACCACTGCTTTGAGTGATACACATCGCTTGCATCGAAACCGCTGTTATTATTGCTGCACGTCACATGCAGGAGTTTTAGAATTTTTTTGTGACCTCATCTTGTAGATTAACTTCAGTTCAACGTTATTACCATGCATAACGCGGGAGTTGGTTCATTTTTTGCAGAGTGTTTCGAGTGAAGAACCTGTGCCACTGTTTGAGTTGAGCCAAACTAGCACTGTCAGTTCAGAGAATGGTGTGTATCCACTGCACAGCAGTGAAGGCGATGTCCCTGATAATGACAGCCTTGAAGATAGCGAGAATGAAGTTATTGTTGCCACAGATGAAGCTGTGTTCGTGGAACCACCGGTAGGCAGTATTCTTAAAACAGTTTAAAGTGTGAGTTCGGTTAGTCCATTCCCGCGCCCTCGAGATTGTTTTTCACCTCTCGTTCGTCACGGAGAATAGCATCCTTTAGCCAATTGCAGAAACGTGAGAGGACTGGGACGAGTTTATTATATTGATTAGATTGAAAATCGAAACATTTCAACTGAAATGTTACTGAATGAAAAGTTACCCAGCCAGGTTTAAGAGTTTTCAGTGGAAAATTGTTCAAATGGGAGCCTCGCAAAAGTTGCAAAAGATTCCATACAAATCCTTATAATTTTGTGGCTTGTCTACTCAATCCATACAAACTCTCTATTGTAGGTGATATTTGAAGAGCTACCATTTTGCCATTTTTCTCGTCTAAATACTTCTATTCTTGGTAAAGTCTCTCAAATTTAGTTGATCTTTCATTTTAATATCTTATTTTTTCAAAAAACGGAAAACAACCATACTCTTTCCCAGTCCTCTCACGTTTCTGCAATTGCCTATTGCAGCAATTAGAAGTTTAAAGCATTCAGTCATTTAGAAAAGGGCGAAGTTTCTTGCCCAAAACCTCAACACAATACTCCCAGCCAGTGCACGAACAAGGACCTATCGAGAGATTTTGGTACAACTATTTTTTCTTGATATCGGCAAATAATTTGAGTGTGTTCATTTTGTTCAACAGGTTGTAATAAAACGTAATAAAACCATGTCTGCTGACACGCCCAGAGATAAAGAAAACCAAGAGGCGACTCTACACAAAGCCTCAAGTATCCCTAACCTGACTGGAGTTGGAAGCAAGTTGCCATTGGCGAATAAATTCAAGACTCCTTTGGATCGCGTCAAACGCCCTCTCAGATCAATGAACACTCAGTGAAATAACAATGGTTATTGTTTTGTGGAATTAGACAGGGAAACGAAATGTATTTATCAGGCAACGTTATGGAAAGCTACTTCTGTTCATATGATTTAGGAAATGTTCTTTGACGTGCATTTCAACTGACCCTTTCTCTTCCAAAGGGCATAAGCTCAAAAAGAAGTCAAAACCGACATTTTTTACAAAGATATTGTAAAATCATAGCAATTTTGTTTGGCTCGTGCGAGTGTCACGTTTGAATTTGTCTTGAAATTATAAATTTTGAACGAGAAAAGAGAAGCGAAAGGTCATTGCATTAATCGCATAACATTACGTCTTGCTCCAGATCCGGCTATCGTATAATGCACGCTACTGTAACACAATAAAAACGGGGATAGGTTGGGAAAATAGTGGGTAACTGCTTTGAATAATTGAGATTCTAGTGTATTGTATTTTTATCTATACAGCCTCTGATACTTCCTCGGTCTCAGCGACATCGAAGTCGCGAGGAGGCGAAAAAAAGTCAAACCCGGGTATATCTGTAAGCTACATTCATCTATGTATAATTGATCACACGTAACATTTAACATCACACAGGCAGCTTACTCTTGTAAGAGGTTAGAAGTTTGTAGAATTCAATAATTGTTAATATATGTTTGAGACATGAAGGATTTGTAGTTACTGTAACGCAATTTTTGTAGTTGTATATAAACTGCATTGATTATGTGCAAATCTATCTTTCTGTGCAATTTCCCAGCAAAGAAGTGAATTGGAGAGTTTTCCTGTTCTTCTTTTACTGGTTTTTCTCAGGGCCATTTCTCTTCCAATGTTCCTGTAAAATGAAGATGAACTTACTAATACGGTGTGCATTTAAAGATATTTACTGCGAAACTTACTACTGCTTTAGATATTGTAATGATCAACAATGATCAAACAAAATACTTGAAATGTTTGATTTATGTACATAACTGAACAAATCAGGCTCGTGATGTCAAATGGCTTCTTAAAACAACATTAGTAAATACCAATATATATGACTTGATGGCCTGTTTTGTTTACCGACTTTAGTTGGACGTCGTACCTAGTGGTCCACACCGACGGAGCTTATCTCCGTTTCCATGGCATGAAGCGGCTGGTAGTATTTCTACAGCCCGGATGGGATGCTAGTCCATCGCAGGGTTTTCCCTAGCACTAACACCGGTTATCCAAATATACACCTGGGCGAAGAGGAGTACTGTGAGAGTACTGTGTCTTGCCCAAGAACACGACTCAATGAACGTGGCCAGGGTTCGATCCGGAGTCCAGTGGGCTAACCACAAGGCCATCACCATTCCTGGATGAACTTTGAACAAGACGATAAAGGCGCCCCTTCCTTCCTTCCTGCTTTCGTTCTCTTCGCATTATAAGATGAAATCCGATAGAAAATCGAGCAATCAAGCAGTGAGCGAAAAAAAAGAGGAAAGTACTAGTAGATCGGAAAACACGAGTGAATACAATAGATAAGCATGGTAAATTGCTCATCTTTCCACTGCAAGGAAAAACAGCGCTGAAAACAATAACAACATGTTTTGTACAAATTCTGGATCAGTGGAAAAGTAGAGAAAAGTATGGTTAAATTCGTGCTTCTCAGCCAGTTTAAATACGGCGCTTGCTTTAAAAGCTACTCGTGACCTATTGTTTGTCGTTCATTGAATTTAGAGCACTATTGTTGTTTTTGTTTTCGTTTGTTTCTATTGGATTTCGCATGTGTGAACGAACCGAACATCGTTCACTGAAGTTATCTGATGTGCAGGAAAACTAAGTGTCTGGTTTACTCTTTTTCCTCGGACTACGGCTTGTAAAGTTTTGTCCTTTTATGAAAAAATTTATATTCTGGTGGGTTGCTGTAAAAAGAAAAAAAAAACGTTATTGAGTATGTCAAGGAACATTACTCTGAGGATTAGGTCGCCATTCTGACTAAAATGACAGAAACCTGGAACGACAGCGAACAAGTGGGATAATTTTATATTTTTGTGCCTTCTGTATTTACGTCGCGCAGGCGCTTAGCTGAGGAGTCTGGCGATATCACCCCCCCCCCACCCCCCCATCATCAGTCATGAAAACATAAACGATATAAAGATGGAGGGCGAAAACCATTAATCAAGCTGTACATTTTTGTACAGCAATCTTAAGTGTTATCTGATAAGTGGCATCCTCATATCTTTCCTCATGTTACAATTTTTTGTACTTCGAGCTAAAGAAAGTCAACTCCGTACAAGCAGCAGCCTGCGAGTAACCTCTCTAGGTATGGGATTGGAAGGAATGTGCATGCTCACACAAAGGGAGTGTGCTAGCACGCTCTAATAGCAGTAAAATGTCCGCATACGAGCCAAGTGGCTCGTCAGAGCGGAGCTTATCCCGGTTTCCGTAGCTTGAAGCGACTAGGATGGGATACCCTGGATGGGATGATACGCCGGTATCAATTTATACACCTGGTTGGAGAGAGACACCGTGAGAGTAAAGTGTCTTGCCTAAGAACACAACACAATGTCCCCGGCCAGGGGCCCGTTTTTCGAAATCCCGGGAAACTTTTCGTGCCCGCAAAGCCATTTTTAGTTAATCTGTATCTAAAAACAGAGAGGTGTATACCACTGAAACGTCTTGTATGAAGTGAACTTCTGTTCATATTAAGAATATGTGAATAAAACAGCTGTGTAATCATAAGGTTTGAGATTTTGCTACGCTTTTCTGGGTGCGAAAACTTTTCGAGACGTTTGAAAAACGGCCCCCTGGGCTCGCTCCGGAGTCGAGAGCAGTAACCACGAGGCCACCGCGCCTCCCATATTATGAATAACCAAGGTGAAAACTACACATCGACTGGCTCCCTCTGGCTCCCTAGAAAGTACAAGTTACAAGTTTGAATAGATATTTTAAATAATCCTCTTAACAATTTATCCCTTTAAGATTATAATTCAATTATTTTAAATTATTATATGGCTACAATAGTACGCACGCTCTGATTGGCTACTGAGCGGGCATTATTTTCTTGTAATGACTGGGCATTATGAAAGTTCTACTCTGCTCGACAGTTCTTTTGAGTTCTGAGTAAAAGCTATACGAGCGCGTTGACGAAAACAACATAAAAGATGACAAACTATAACTATATTTTCAGTAACTGAAAGACATTTAACTAGCATACAGATACCTCTTCAGTATGAGCGACTTCCGGTGTTTTTATTGTATTCCTTTTAAGCATAGCGCATGCTGAAAAGGCCATATAATAAATAACTTATTAACCTCGTCCGCTCGGTAATTACAGGGAAATCTCAGACCTCGGCCTTGAGGCATTGACCTCGCTATCGCTCGGTCAATACATCAAGGCCTCGGTCTGAGATTTCCCTGTAATGACCTCACTCTCGGTTAATAAGTGGTATGTAACCCTCTTTTTGGTCTCGAAAAAGAAAAAAACAGTGATCGTAGTGGGGCGGCCATCTGTACAAGTTAATGTGCTGTAAGGTTTTTTTCTAACTGCCCGGTGTAATTGAATTTTAATAACTGATAAAAGCAGTGCAATCTTTTACCAATCATACTTTGCTAATGGGAGTTTGGGAATTCCAAGGTCACAACGATTTTTTTAAAATCAGTCAATCGATTCTGATCGATTGTGTTATTTATTAAATCCATTTTGAAATCACAGGTTATCCTTGTAATAAATTGTGCGATTTAAAGTGGTAATTGAACTGAGTGGAGTGAAATTTTGGTCTGAAATCATGCTTGTGATTTCAAATCGAACTCGAGCTGCTCGTTCGATTTTGAAATCACGAGTAAGATTTCAGACCAAATTGCACTCCACTCAGTTCAATTACCATTATTTATCCCTAGCTAGTTTTCCAACTTTTAGCTCTTTGATGACAAATAGATTTTAGTTCAACGGCTTATTTACTTTTATTTGTATAGAGCGTCACTAGCTTATCAATCCCCAACTGTAAAGTGCGTTCCCCTTTTTAAATTTAAATAAATAAAGTTATTATGCCATCATTAATGCATATTGTACAATTACACAGTAAAGATAAAAATTCAGTCGTCGCTGTAGATAGGTCATAAACCCATGTAAAGATCCCATGTGCATAATTTATATCAAGCTTAAAACTACTAGGATCGTCTCTAAACATAACAGACATGTTTAATGATTGACCGAAGAAACTGTTCCCGGGATCCCCTCAAAGCGACTGCTTGAAAAACAAATACAAACACATCACAAAACGTAACTGCGGTGTCGTTGTCGATGAGTCAACAAAATGCTGCTAAGACTGTTTCATCTCTTGTCGAAATCGTTCTTCTAAAGCTTCGTTAAACATTTTAATGATACAATCTGGTGATGTCTCATGAATCACAATTAATTTAAAATTGTGTGAGCACTGTCTATATTCGTTAGTCCTAAATCCACGATGTCTCCGAGGGGAAACACCAACTCTTTCCGCCAACATTCCCATGTAAACGTCTTCAAGTTTCAAAGGTTTCTTTGGGTCAAATATGTTCACAAATTGGCGAACAAGGTCTATAGATAGCACATAGGCTGGGCCGAGGCAAAATCTTGGTAGAATTTCCCATTGGTATTCCTCGTAAGATAACGCCCACTTTCCATCTCGTTCCGTTTTCGATTGTCGCGCGACATTTCCGAGATACAGCTTAAATTTGGGGGTATCAGGCTTTCTCAAGTAATCTAACAATTTAAAAGTATTGACGAAAACGTCGTCGTCCGCCTTTAAAAGAAAATCGAAATCACAATATTTCACCGCCCACTCAAGGCCCATTTGTGTTTTTAGAGTCAAGTTGTGATAAGAATCAGTTTGGGATCCTTGAATGATATCACCATAAATTGCTGTTTCCGCATACAAGTATTTCATCTCCGTTGGATGCCGTGGCTGTCCCAACAAAAACATTGTCCTCCAAGTTTTATTCATGGAGTAATCGGTGCCCCAGGTTTGACGAATAACTCGCCTATTTTGAAAATTCAGTGGACTGGAAGGAACCAGGATTAAAAGCAAGAACTTCTGTAGGCATCTGGTTCGAGTTTTCAAAAACGTTCGATGTATGGTTTTTCGTTTTGTCCCAGAAATTCGCAGTTTGTTGGCTGTTTCCTTTGCCGTTGAGAGCTTAATTGTTAGACGATGGTAGTGCTGCCCCTTGTATGCTGGTGATGTTGGATATAACTCTTCTTCTGTTTGCACTCGAACCGTCAAGCGACTGCCTTCAGAAATCCATAGGTATATTACCAAAACAATACAAGCATAACCTATAGTCACAGACAGGAAAACCTTGATTTTCTTCATCGAAATTGTCCTCTCTTTTTATGTGACGAATTAAATACAGTTATGTCCCTTTTCTTATCTTCCTGTAAATTAAAGTGAACTCAGAATTCCGTACGACGTCAGGATTAGCTTGTTAATGTTCTTTTTAGTCTAATTTATTTGGGGAAATCATTAAACAGCGATCAGAGTCATGCAGGTGGACTGTCACAGGCTAAATATACACAATGATGATTTAGTTTATTTGTTTGTGAGTCCTTGCCATTTTGCCTAATGTTTTTGTATGCGAAATTGTTGTATGTGATACTGTTGAACATATTTCATCGGTGATTAGAGACACCCGAATAAGATTTTGACTTATTCTATTCTTTGCGAACAATTTGAAATCGTAAGTATCTTTCTGTACATGGTTCAATTTTCTAAGTCAAAGTCGTGGGAATACAAACTGCGTGCAGGTGAACAAATCAAAAGTTATACCTCCCAACTCAAATACGTTTTCCGATTGGAGAGAACGTGTCACGTGTCGTGGGTCAAACTCACTAACTCCCTAGGGAAACAATAACTTTCGACTCGCACGTGATCAGGTCGTTAACCTTGAAACCGCGGCAAATTTGTTGTGCCAGCTGGCGCCAAGTAATTTTTTTCTATTTTTGAGTTGGGAGGTATAACAAAGCACTTAATGACTGGCCCCATGGGAAACAGTGAGTTTTGTTTCCCCTCGACCTTGATGTTGAGGGTCTCGGGAAAACAAGACTCGCTGTTTTCCTTGGGGCCAGTCGTTACCTGCTTATTGACGCACTGATTTGTCAATAAGAAAAATAAATGAGTATTACATGACGAATTACTGTAAGGTTATGAGTGAATTTTTTAATCGAGTCAAACTTCATTATTTGTGCAGGTGGACTATGAATGTACAAGCTTTGTATGAATAATCCAAACTATCTTTGCTTAAGAAAAATCCGTGAATATTGCGCTTGTTCGCTGCTAGTAAAATGAAACCAGTTTGAACGAGGTTTGATTCCTTTCGGGAGCAATAAATTGAAGAATCTTTCGGGTTTGACTAACAGGTGACGGTTGCTCTATTCGGCAATGCATTAAAGCCCAAAAATTGGTCGAAAACTTCAGCCAATAATATTAATAGACAGAGATCTTTCATGCGAGCGTGCTCGGTAAATAAGGGATGTTAATAATGTTCCTAGTGGCATTATGTTACCAAGAAAAATAAGCAATTTTATAACACCATTCTTGACAATCTGATAATTTATACAAGTCTAAAGGCAAACGAGCTGTTCCACGGATTGCTGTTATATCCAAAACACTGATATTTAAATGTTAATTTTTTTTACATCAATAATTTTACGTATTGCGCAGAATAAACAATTTATTCACGGAAGTGGAGGTGAATACTACTATGCTAATCACCCAATAAGCAATCATAACGAGTGAAAAGCGCGATGGAGCTCCTTAAAGGGGCTCAGTCACGGTATTTTAAAAATTACCGTTAAATTATTTTTAAACCTAAAAATAATACTTTACAAAGATAGAAAATCATCAAAGACTGAGATGATAATAAACCATAAAGGAACACAGATGGCCAAGGATGGAGAAGATTGACACGGATTGCAAACAACGATTTTGAAAAGTTTAGCTAAACTTTTCAAAATCGTTGTTTGCAACCCATGTCAATCTTCTCCATCCTTGGCCATCTGTGTTCCTTTATGGTTTATTATCATCTCTTTGATGATTTTCTATCTTTGTAAAGTATTATTTTTAGGTTTCCTTCATTTAACAGTAATTTTGTCGATGCTTAAAATAACGCAAAATACCGTGACTGAGCCCCTTTGAGAAAATAAAAGCACTTCTTGATATCAAATTCGATTTTAGTCCACGCTGCTTAAAAGGCCTAAATAATTTATTAAGAGTTTGAACGGCTACAATCTTAAATGAAAGAAAAATGCAATATCTGAGAAAAAAGGAAAATCTTGAAGTTGAATACACTGTTTGAATGTCATTATACTTTAAATCGTTGTTCTGTCGTGAACAAAATTCATTCCGCCAGCACACGTTCCTTCAGGTTTGTCTACACCATGGGTCTGATAATTTTAACTTTTGCCAAAATGTCATCCACTTAAGAACTCAAACTCATTATGATTTAAATAGTATTGTTGTTGCTGTTTTTTATGGTGGTCAATGCGCTTAGCTACACCTAGCTATTTCACAGGCATGCCACTTAATCTGGAGAAACGAATATATCAACTAAACATAACAGGCTTGTAAAAAATCCCAACTCTTGGGATGCACCTTACTTCGAAAGATACTTACCAGTTCGCTATTTACAAGCATGACCCAGGAGTTGAACTAGAAATAATTAACAACCGAGAAACAACTATAGTTAAGTGGTCTGATCGGGTCTTGAGCCTGCGATCTCTGGATTTCGAGTGCAGCGCCCTAACCACTCGACCACGCTGCCTCATTAACTTTCCAAATTCTTCCTGACGTTTGTAGGCCACACAAAAAGTCAATCAAATTTTAGTACTTGTTACTGGAGCTGAAACTAGCTGCAGAAGAAAACCAGTCTCGTACAAAATTACATAAAAAGAGACTTTGACGGCTTTTTGATTTTGGTTTGTTCTTTGTTGTGGATATATATTTCTTGATATGATTTTATGTAGCCTGTGACGTCACTAGACCCAGTACTTGGTTGGGGGAGTTTTCCGTCATCCGGGATATAGTTATAGCTGCATGTGGTCCACCTTCTCTTGCGCCGCATTCTCAGCAAGTGAAGGGAATTTTCCCTCCCTCCACACCCTATTTTCTCTATTTTTCTACATTGGCTGGCGGTTTCTCCCTCACCTTTGCTGGGCTTATACTTTGGTATGTTTGTAATTTAAGCTTTCTAAGCTTGCTATCAAAATAAACGGCCACACCTGTGGTCAATATATTCCACTGGTAGTGTTGAGTTTTTATTACCCAGCAAACAGAGCTCAGCCAAAGCAGCACCCATATAAATTATGTACATGTTGTTGTTAAGTTTAAGGAACAAGATACATAAAAAGAGACTTTGACGGCTTTTTGATTTTGGTTTGTTCTTTGTTGTGGATATATATTTCTTGATTTAGAATTCCCAGCTATTTCATCTGAAAGAAAAACATTTCCACCTTGCTTCGTAAGGTACTAACCAGGTAATCTTAGCGTCAAATGAGCTAAAATGCGACTAAAGGTCATTTAAATTGCGTTGGATAAATGTCATCCAGAAGTTCCACTAGAAATTTTTCCCATCGTAGTTTGACTGAAGTCCTCCCTATGTCAATAATGGAGAGAGCCACGTGCAGTTTGTACTGCGCGCGCACCGGATTCTATCATACTCCGCTGGTAAATCTGCTTCAACATTGTCACCTTTTTTCGTCTCTGGACCAGAAATTTGGCAAACCGCTGAGAACTGCATTAAAAGCTATTGTTGTTTGTATTAAAGAACAATACTATTGTGTTAATGTTCAAATTTTAATCATTTCTGTCAAATCAAACCTTAACATTTAAAGTACCAGGAAAAACGGCACTAGAAGTTCAGCAAGGCCGTAGCTAAGAAAGTGTGTGTACATTAATGTACAATTTAAGTATCGTTCAAGTTCTCTTATATGGAATTTTACTGGTAAGATATTCCTAAAAGTAGACAGAAATATTTTCAAATTTCACGTAAATTCCAAGTGGCTTCAAATACTGTCTTTCTCTTGCTCAAAAATGCCATCTTTTGCTGCTTCTTTTGTCGAATATAGTCATGTCCAGTCCTTCTAATATGGAGTTGACATCTGTGTCTCTGGTAACGACATAATTTCCCTTGCGATCTACAACGGATTAAAAAGAACACGAAAATAAAAAATAAAAAAAAGTCAATGACGAGCTGCATAAGTTGGAAGGAGGTGTGCGGGGCGCGGGGGGGGGGGGGGGGGAGGGAGGTAAAGGTGCGGGGTGGAGGAGGGGGGTAGATGCGAGGCGGGGAACTATGACTTGGTTGTTTACCTCCAAAAAGGGTTTCGCGGCGCCCAAAGAGACCAGTAAAAAGACAAATTTGATGCTTTCCTCAGCACGACCCATATATTTGGTATTTAGTAACTTATGTGACAAATGATGGTCATTTGTTTCACACCAAATTTACAAATTAAACTGAAAACAAAGACTTTTCCAAAGTCTCTCCTCTTTTCTCGGGCAATCAGTAAAAACAAAAAACAAAAATTCAATTTCCTCTGTTTTTAACAATTCAGTTAAAAATATCTTTGTCTTGGATTTCTAGGAGCATCTCCTTTTTTAGTAAAAGAACTTACTCTTAACATTGTCTTGACCAAAAATTCAGTCATTGTCATGATAGACTCCGTTAAAGTGATGTGTCATGTATAAGCAAGCTTGTTAAGAAACAACTATTGACCCACACTGAAGAAGGGCTATGCCCGAAACGTTTGATATGTTTCCAAATATGACACTTCAACGTGCTATCAGTTAGTTTTTATATTTTTTTCGTTTTAACGTACATTGATATAAGTGTCACGCATCAACCAGGATAACAATTTCTCTCGGTTTTGTTCATCCTTTACAACTATAGACCCATTTCGTAAATGGCTGCCATGTGAAAATTCTCTTGTATGCATTTAAATTAGCTTTACTAACCTCGTTTCAGAGTAAAAGTTCTTTTGAATTACCAACTTCAAAATGAGGTTAGAAAGGCTAATTTTAATATTTGCAAGAGAATTTATAATTGGCCGCCATTTATGAAAAGGGTCTATAACAACACTTAAATGAACTACAGTGCCTCCTAAAGTTTATGGAGCTTGCCTTTGGTATGGTTTTGAAAATACGAAAATGAAGTTACGCATCCATGCTTGTTCGATATCAATTTTATAGAAAAACCCGAATAGTTCGTGTTTCTCAACACAACATTACAACCCACAAAAATATGCAACGTTAACTAAACTACGTAGGGATACGTCACTTAGCAACCAATAAGCAACTTTTCTAAGGAGAGCAACGGCAGAGCCAGAAGTAATTAACTTACTTGCAGAAAATTCCGGCAGTCTTCTGATGTCTGTAGATTATGATAAAATGAATTAAAAGCACTTCATATTTTGAAATATAGTACATTACACTCCTGACGGACAATGACGTTAATCTGCTAACTAGCACTTCTGCTAACTAGCACTTCGTTAGTTGACTCATTAAAACACCGTTTCTTTCTTCTTCTCCAGTCCTCTCCTCTTTTTGTTTGTTTTCGGCCTCTCTACCCGGCGACCATACCGTGTTCTCTTTCAAGGAGTGTACTCCGTCATGTAAGCTATATAGGTTTGTGTCGCCCCAAACGGAATGGGCTTTGAGCCGTTTTAAACAGTTTGTTTGCTTTTCAGTTTTCCAGGGTATATACGCTAATCGATTTATTTAAATTGGTTTGTCCACAGCCTAATGTGAGATCATGTGTCATTTCCTAGAGACTTGCCTTTTAAAATTATGCTTTCTCAAGTAACAGTTCTCCAAAGTAAAGTCTATTCTAGTGACAAAAAGTAAAACTAGAGAACAAAATAGATGCGAAGTACTTATGAACTGTGTCCATGCCAACATGGATTAGACACTCCAGCAATAAAATAGTATAAAACACGATACCAATTATATGACCGGCAGAATTGTTTACCTGTGCTGTGATTATTGTTGGACAATTTCCTAAGTTCCTTAAGCTCCTTGATATGTTTTCGCCGCAAAGCAAGATACTTTTGCCGAAATCTTTCATAGAACTCTGCGATATCTTGTTTTAGCTGTTCTATTATTTCATGGCGTGTCATTTGGGGCTTGACTAGTGTCGCCACTTGTCCGTCTGGAAATAAAACAAAGTTAAACAAGATAGTCATTGTCACCAATAGTGATTGCAATAATCAGAGAACATGATCTGGAGAATTTAAACATTCTTTTTAGAACATTGGGTCCCTCTTGCCCATTGTTGACTACATGTATTCAAAAAAGATTTCTCAATTCCACTCTTTGACAAGCTAGGCGGCTTCACCATTTCTTTTCTGTATTTTTGGCGTGTTCATTGGCCCGGAGCCATGGTTCCATGAAAAGAACGCTGTTATGACAGGTTTTCTAATGAAAAATCTCGTTTGCTTTGTTAACAAGAATAGGAATTTTGTCTCAGAACATTACATTGTTGAACATCAGAAATTTTCAAAAGTAAAATTTAATCTGAAAATCCCCCTTCTTGTACCTTTTCTGCCTTTTTGTTTATTTGATTTTTACTGATAAGTGACAGCTTTAACGACTTGGCTAGAAGTTGGGCGACAATACAGATATTACGAAGTTTCCCATGTTAGTAGGCAAGAAGTTTGTCTTTGTACACAGTTAGCAGTATTGATCGAATAGTTTGGCTGTTCTGCTATAACAACAAAAAAAGTGCATATTTTTTTTAAGTACAAGTGGAATCCGATTAATACGGACACCAAATGGACATGGAGTGCAAACATCTCCGTATGATCCCGGTGTCCTTATTAGGACATGAGGTTCGTGCGAAAATATTCTAATACATAGAATACTTTAGAAAATAACCCAAAGCAAATGTGCACGCTGATTGGTTTAAAACCGTGTTCCTATACTGACTCGATAGAAACACAGAACTAGCATGAGCTGTTGACGTAATGATGGCGCGAACAAAGAGAATTTACATTTTGATGATCGAAGTAAACAAGTCGTTTTTCTTTTTCTTCGTCGCGGTATTTTCTAAAAGAAATAGAAAACATGTTCTCCGTGTTCCTATCGAGTTATAGAAACACTCTTGAAAGTTTGGGAGAACTCGAAAAAGCTGTGGAAACACTCGCCTGCGGCTCGTTCTCCCAAACTTCTATAACTCGATAGAAACACGGCACATGTTTTCTATTTCTTAAATAATGACCAGTAGAAAGTATTTTTCAGTAACAGTGTTGAAGTGAGTGCATTGGAATTGGTTGTATCAGAAATGCAAAAAAAAACGACTTCGGGCCAACGACTTCGTTTCTGGGATAAGGCGTCTGGTAAAATACCCGGATTTTGTCCGCAGAGTCTCTCTTAACGAGAGTGTCAGAATCTTGAAAACACATCTAAGAGGAATTCTGAGGAATCATAGGGTTCTAGAAGTTCTAGAACCCTATGATTCCTCAGATTCCTCAGTCATTCTTTTCTTTCTGACTGCAGAAAGAAAAGAATGACTGCTTTCACGACTGGGATTGAATGGAATATTCCGAACTTCATACCTGAATCAGAAGGCTGTGGCGATATCGTCTTTTTATAAAAACAAAAATGCCATAGGAGACCAGAGAGAGTGAAGACACCCAGTGAGCCGCCGAGGATAATCACTGTTCTTATATAAAGATACGATTCCTCCGTGAGAAGATCAGAAGATGTCTTCACTGCGAAAGGGACATCATCTGCCTGGATAAGTGAAATAAAGAATGTTAGAATTCACTATTTATAATTTCTATTTACAAGGCTACAAACGTTAAAACGTAAAAACACCGAACGTTTTCGACACTAGGTCATCTTCTCGGCAGGGTTACCCTGGGCAACAGCAACAACAATAAGCTTATTTCTCTCTTACTTTCCCTAGTTAAATACATTTATTAGATATAAAGATAAAATAGGAGAGCACTGGCTGCCTAGAATAACTGAAAAGTTAATAATGATAGGCCGCCAGTTATACATATAAAGATGACCAAGTGTCGAAAACGTTCGGTGTTTTTACTTTTTAACTTTTTCAGCCTTGTAAACAGAAATTATTTTAAACCAAAGCTTATATTATGGACAATTCACTCTTTTGTGTCATATTTTGTTTCACGTGGTCATAGCTGTTAGAGAGGATCTAAGAATAATTACCATGCAGGTAACACAAAAGTATAAAAACGTTTATTGTTTTTAAATGAAGCCATATTTCACTTTCGTCCCTCGCAATTTTACCAATGTGAATAACAAGACTACACAATTCACAATTCTCCCTGCTCTATCCTTAAAGGGATTACAAAAATAGATTTAATTTGCACTTGAAAGAAAAACTCAAATTAAAAATACTTTCAACACAAAACTAGTTCCGCTGTATCAACAGCCTCATCAGTTGATCTTACAATATTCCGTTGGTCGTTCACTAACTGATATGAGGACAATAAACAGGGAGCTTAAACCTGACAGACTAAATTCAAGCCGAGATTACTTCTTTCCTCACCTCAATACTTCCTACGTTTCTCTGTATAATTCTGTGTATGGTACTTGTTTCTGACTTCACATAGCGCCGGAAACAGCGCGCTAGTCTCGTGACGTCACCAGTCAGTACCACTCCATTTGCAGACTCGTATCTAACAGGTATGATTTCTATCACTCGTAACCAGTCCTTACTGAACATCTTGCTCTCGCTTGCTGTCGAGTACGAGTCAAGAAGAGCAGCATTGATTCGGTCTTTTTCGAGGTCATCAAAAATATCGAACAAGTTCCCGTATGATTGATCTAAAACAAAACAGGCGTATATCAGTCTATAAGTTCCTAAATTACTGACTTGAGAGTTACTTTGCTCGTTTAGACTTTTCTGTTTTCGAAGAGAGTTTTAGATGAACCCAAGTTCAATGAATTTAGAATTTTTTTAAAACTTTCTCAAACTCATTAATAATTCATCAAGTTAAAACAAAGAAAATCACAACCGTGAAGGAGGTTTTGATACCCGGTCTTAATTAGCATAGATTTTGACGATTTTACTTCCCGTTAACTGCTTAGTTTTTGTTTCGATTTAGAAGATATCTCAAACGCTCGAGACAGTATCTCATCGGCATCCAAACACCTCGAACTTCGTCTAAAATACTACGCTGCGGGTCGTATTTTCAACTCTCTTCTCCGTGTTTGGATATCCCGATGAAACACTGTCTCGTGTTTGATATATTACGAAAACATCTATCAACAATAATTACTAATTCTCTAAAGCGTACAAATATGGCTTGTCAATACGTCATTTACTATAATTATGTTTAGTAAATTCTCAGCTCCGACTATTGCATTTCTAGCTTTTTGATTGCCTAAAAAACTCCGACTATGAGCCAATAGTCTGAGTTTTACGTCATATGGAAAATAGTGCGCCAAGCTTAAAAATTTTCCGCACAAAGTTTTCAACTTCAGTCCTCTATAATGACCGAAATAAAAATCGGCGGTAAAACCCGGTTTGAGAATTTACTAAAACAATTATTCCATTCGCCCTTGTTGGATATGAAGTGATTATAACCAACTCGCGCTACAAGCACGTTGGTTACTTTATCACTTCATATCCAACTCGGGCTCATGGAATAATAGTTATATAGTTTTAGTCATCTTGTATTTTGGGAGGTAGCCTAAGTTTACAAACTCCGTGTTTTTTTTGGGTTCCCTCGTCATTTTTTTTATTTTTTTGCATACTAATAATTGTAATTAAAAAGGTATCCAAAATTAGCTTAAATATTTCTGATTCTGATGGAGATCGTATCTCTTATTAACTGTTGTATGCAGACTGGATATGTCATCTGGACCAAGAGACTTAGGAGCATCGGCCACTAGCTTATTATCAAGAATACCCTGTTTAAACTTCTAGTCATTGGAAGGTCATAGTAGATCGAAGTTGAAACTCTGATAAAGTCAACTTAAGACGACAATGAAACTGTTAATGTAAGATCAGTCAATGAATTAGTGTTCTTCAAAAGATAAAAACGTTTAAAAAATTTTAAAAAATAACATGAGCTTTCGGCTATCAATCTCCAATCCGTCGACGGATAAAAATGGAATGCAAAAAGATAAAATATATGCAAAAAAGGCGAGATAAAAATACTAAGAAGAATAAAAGCAAAGTATAAACGTGTAAATTAGGTGACTATTGTTTAAAAAGAAGACTATACTGGTTTGGAATTGGCTTAGAATTATTCCAAACCAGTATAGTATTCTTTTTAAACAATAGTCACCTAATTTACACGTTTATACTTTGCTTTTGTTCTTCTTAGTAGTTTCATCCTGTCTTTTTTGCATATATTTTATTTTTTGCACCCATTTTTATCCGACGAAGGCTGTAGATTGATAACCGAAAGCTCATGTTATTTTTTTCGTTAAATTTTTAAGCCAGCGAGCGTTTTTATCGTTTGAATATGTAGAGTTTTAGCATGACGTTTACTGCAGACAGCAAACGGCAATGAGTAGCTCTTATTTTTTATTATTTTCTTTTAATCCTTAAATAAATCACACAAAAATAGAAAAATGTCTCCTACTTTGATTCACCGGAAATACAAATATTTTCACTTCACTGTACAAACAGCTAAAGACGGACGCCAAAAGTTTCATTTGTGCCGTTTGACGTCTGACGTAACGTCGTGCTTATAATCTCTCTTATGTCTCACCCTGGCTACGCTTCAACTTTTAATCGAATTAATGTTCATAAACGTTCATTTAAACGATCCTTTGAATTTACCAACCTGGGTTTAGTATGGCATTGCGTCTGAGTCCCAGTTTGTATTCAGTGGAGTTATCAATAGCTGCCAACTGAACAGCATAAATTAATCAGTAACTCTGTTGGACAATCAACTTTGAGAACCGGTGTCACTAAGACGAAGTGGACCAATCAAATTATAGAACGACGACAAGATACCCCAACTTTGGTTATTTGACCCAATCAGCGTTGAGTGTGATACAAAAGCATTCGGATTGCTTTGTTTCTATACTACAACATGATTTGTTCTCGTTAATTGGTCACGTTCCCAAAAAAGGATGTCAGCAAATTGTTATGCTCAACTGAACAGGCCATTTCTGAGTTACCTTGCGCCTCTGTTTCAAAATGAGTCCTTGAGCAAAACCTCTCATATGAAAATGAGTTTGATTTGCATGAAAATGAACCTGTACAGGATATGAATGGTTTCCCACGACTGAGACTCGTTTTGACACAGAGGCAAAAAGCAACTAGGAAATGGCCAAGTTATTGACGTAACAGATTTCTCAGAATTTCCGTTTCCCATTTTATTCGTTTGTTCGTCACCTTGGTTCCGTAGATCATCTTCTCTGGCCTGAACACCATACCCATGAGAGACGCTGTTATGCTGCTCGTGATCACAGCTATTGTAGCGATACCGGTCCACGTCCACAGAAAAGCAAACAGCCTGGCTGGAATGGACTTAGGAATTCGATCACCGTACCTAAAGGAAAACAAGTCAAAGGCAACGGTACTCTTACACCTCTTAACATCGGATTACAACAATAACAACAAACAACATCAACAAAAACAGCAATAACGACGACGAAAACAGCAACGAAGACCACCTTTACATATGTAAACATCTTTAAATTTAAATTGACGGCAATAACAAGTAAAACTTCCGTAAAACCTACCCAACCGTTGTCATGGTAACGAACGACCACCAGAATCCCTCGAGTGATCCCGAAAAGAAAGATTTGGGAAAGTCAACGTGATTCCGGTTCATATCCTGCAGAAAGAATTTTGAGCGTCGTGGTAAGAAAGGTTAATTGCTGAAATTACTTGAATTCAAATCAAGGAAACGGCAAAATCGTCCTATACTATTTGTACAAAAACGTCAGAGCGATTATTATAATGGCAAAAAAATTAAAGGGATTGCTAACGATGATCACAAGTGATGTAGGCTAGCTTTTCAAGTTGTGTTTTGCGTGACCATTCATGAAGTAGCTTTTTTAAAAACCCGAAGAAAATTTCGCGAAAAGTTGTTTACTCAGTTTAGATATTGCGCGACATAGATAACGAAATAAAGCTGAATGTTGCAAACGTCTTTATTATTCAGTGTTTAGGTAAAATGCTTGTAGTTTCAACTTTAGATTCCCATTAGACGTAGCTGCTAACACTGCGGATTTAAGGATTAGTTTAAGAGGAACGTTTTGATCGTTTTCACGGTAGCTTTTTCTTGTTACCGTGTGACATGAAATTATCGTGTGATCCAATTTTTGCGAATTTCGCGGATTTTTCATCGATCCGTGAAAACAAACTCCCGCCAAAACAATTTCCGCCAAAATTTACTCCTT